>VZRN01000638.1:61419-95776 GCA_013397935.1 Dasyornis broadbenti | reverse complement strand
AAAAAAAAAAAAAAAAACGAACCCAAACAACAAACAAACCCTCAAAACCCTAAAAACATGAAAAATATCAAATAGACAAACTACTCAGTAGCCCGAAAAATATAAGATACACAAATTGTTCGTAGCCTGTAACATTCTCTCTCTCCCTGGAGCACTTTTTGGGACAGGTATTGACATGGGTGGAGATTCTGTGAGAAGGATTGGAACAGAACGCCCAGGATGGAGTCACCATCCATGGATGTGTTCAAAAGCTGTGCAGATGTGACCCTTGGGAACATGGGTCGATGGTGGGCCTGCCACTGCTGCGGGAGCTGTTGGACTCGATGGTTTTAAAGGTCCTTTCCACCCTAAATGATTCAAAGATTCCATGAATTTATGTCCGTGCTCCGGGAGGGGATTGCACACCAGCCCTGGGGACACGGCATGGGCTGTCCCATGTGTCTGTGACCTTCGGCCACCTTGTCCCTCCCTCCACGGAGCCTCTGTGGCCACCGGGGATGCCCAGGGCCAGGGGACAATCCCAGCAGCCCCTGCCAGCCCAGGCAGGCGGGAGGGAGGAGACCTGTGCTGGCTGTCCTTGGGGACAGCAGGTGAAGGGCATCTCTTTGGAACTGAGATCACACCTCAGCAGCCACAGCCAGGACAGGGATCCTCATGGTGTGTTTCATTCCCAAATCCCTTTTTTGTCCTTCACACTAGTTTTCCAAGCCTACTCCTTGCACTGGGAGGAAACATCCCAGGGAGGTTTCCTCCTCTCCCTTCCCAACCACCCCCTCCAACCATTTTTTCCTCTGGAACAGCCTGGGCTGTGGGACTGAGATGACAGCACAGGCTTGAAAAGGATGCAGATGTTTTTTCTCCAGTCCTGCCTTCCATCTGCCTCCAGGAGCTGCTGCTCCAGCCCCTGGAGCATGGTGTCTGTGCCACAGAGAGCTCTGCTTGAGTGAGGAGCTGCTTGCTGGCTCACGTTCCAGTTTCTCTTCCCTCAGCATCCCCAAACAGTCAAATATTTGCCTTTCCTTGCAGCATCTCTCTGTGCAAACAAGGAGGAGGGGGAGTAGGGAATGGTCTCGGCTCCCCCAGCCCATCTGTCCCCTGTATCACTGTGCATGTCTTTAAAAAAAAGGACGTAATTAAACAAGAAATAAAGAATAGCTGTGGTGGTCCTGCTCTGCTGTTTATTCATGTTCCCAGCTCTTTCTCTGCTCCGTTCAGCGCTCATCCCACGCTGGCTGTATCCCAAGAAATCCCTCTTGGCTGCTGTGGGCTTTGGAGCACTACAGGCATGGAAACTCCAAGCCTGCAGCAGGCAGGAGCCGATCTTGGCACTGCGAGGGTGGCGAAGGATCAAGACCCTGCTGCCCAAAGCTCCTCTGGGCACCACATCCTTTCCCTGCCCACCCCCGCCTCTATTTTCCTTAATGGCTCTTGAGATACTCCTCCAGTTCCACTGCTGCAGAATCCCGAGCTGCTGAGGAGGCAGGCTGGGCCTGAAACACACAAACCCGGGCTTAGAGGAGCTCTGACCTTTTTAAAAGCACAAAAAAAAAAGAAGCTCCCAACGCCATCACTTCCGTGGGCAGCTGCTTCGCGCTCTGAGGTTGTGGAGTTCAGGTAGCAAAGCCCCAAAACCAGAGGTTTGGATCACCCTGTGCAAAGCCATGGTTCCCCATCCGGGTCCTGCAGGATGAGTGGCAGCATCCCAAACACCTTTACTGGCCCTTCAGTCGGGGCAATCCTTATCATGGCAAGGGCCAAGTGGGCACAGGATTCCAGTGGGAAGAGATAAAGGCACTCTGCCTCCTCAGCATCTCATTTTGGAGGATCTCATCTTCACCCTGGGCCCCATTTTTATGTTTCTGACTTCAGTGTGAGGTTTTCCCGAGTGCGATTTCATTCAGTTCCTATGGATAGGCCAACCCTGCATGAATTTCCTATATCCCTTCCTTGAATTTCCACAACCCCTGGGGGTGATGCCACAGTTCCAGGAGTCAGGAAGTTTTTAAGTGTTCCCAAAAGTTTTTGCTCAAATCCAGGCTGGGAGATGAGGTGCCTGGGCCAGAGCTCAGCCTCCACAGCCAGGAGCAGCCAATCCTCACCCCACCAGCACGGATTCCTCCCTGGAATGAGGCTGACTGTGCTCCCAGTCCTTCCCACAGGATGCCTGAGCTGGGGGGCTGACATGTTGGAAGGACCAGAGCCGCTCTGACCATTGAAGCTGCAGCATCATTTCCAAAGCCGGCAGCTCCCAGCTCAAGTTAAAAACAACCCTGGGTGAATCCCCTGCTCCTTCTCCTTCTCCTCAAGGATCTTCTATCCCAGCAAGGGAGCCTCGAGCAGGCGTTTTGCTCCGGAGAGTGAAGGGAGGTTGTAACCCCTGACAAAACTGGGTTAATTCAGCATGGAAGGCTTTTGTCTCCCCATTTCTCCCCTGTCAAGGGAAGAGCGTACTCCTTCCCCTCTCCATTGGTATTCTGAGCTCATTTGCTGCAGTGGGAGCTCCGCAGCCGCCAGCCGGGCTGGGAAGCACATCTGCATCGTGATGGAGTCAGAAATTCGGGTCTCCAAATCAATTACGGACCTTCTGCTGCTGCAGAAATTGCTCAGGATGGATTTGTGTGCTGGGTGTGGGGAGAGGGAGAGTCTCAGCCTCATTTTCTGTTTCCCTGCTTCTCCGGCTGCCTCAGAGGCAGAGCTGTGATTTATTTTTTGGGATCTGATTAATTGCGCCTTGTAGAATTTTCCCACTTGTCCTGATTTCCCTTCTCCTGGTATCAGTTGGGACTGCTGATGCACGAGCTGCTTTTGGAGCGTTTGTTTTGTTCCTGCGACGCTCGGGAATGACGCTGATTGTGTATCCCATGTTCACCCGACCCCTCTTCCCTCCAGACAACTCTGGAACCTCCTCATCCTGGCCAGATCTGGCAGAGCAGTGAACCACAGAGATGTCACATTCCCACAAATGCTTCTCAAGTGCTTTTCCATCAGTGCACTTATCCAGAGGGGACTGAGAGCATTGGGTTGCTCAGCCTGGAGTGGAGAAGGCTCCAGGGAGAGCTCAGAGCCCCCGCCAGGGCCTAAAGGGGCTCCAGGAGAGCTGGAGAGGGACTGGGGACAAGGGATGGAGGGACAGGACACAGGGAATGGCTTCAAAGTGGAAAAGGGGAGATTTGGGTGGGATTCTGGGAAGGAGTTGTTGGCTGTGAGGATGGGGAGGCCCTGGCCCAGGCTGTCCAGAGAAGCTGTGGCTGCCCTGGAATCCCTGGAAGCGTCCAAGGCCAGGTTGGACAGGGCTTGGAGGAACCTGGGATAGTGGAAGGTGTCCCTGCAAGGGTTTAGAATGGTTTGATCTTCAAGATCCCTTCCAACCCAAACCATCCCAGGTTTCCAGGATCTGACACGTGCTGGACACTGACTGGGGAGCGAGGGATGAAATCCTCAGGGAATCAGTTTAAAACCGATAACACGGATCAGCTCCTGGCACAGTGGGCATCAGAAAGGGTCAGGATGTCGGGGAAAGGGTGAGAAAGAGCAGCAAGGCCATGAATGGGTGTTAAAGCCCAGGCTGGGGTGCCCTCCCTGGCGTCCCCAGCTCCAGGGATGAGGATGCTAAGGAAGCACTGGAGGATGGGCCCATGGAGAGCTGCTGCATGCACAGGCTCTCCCTAAAAAGCGTCTCGTCGGCCAGTGTGGGCTCAAGGGGTCATGCTGTGACCCCAGAGAGATTTCTTACATCCCCTCCTGCCTGTACCACCCGGATCCTCACCGTCCCTCTTGGGGCTGATGTTCCTCTTCCAAAATTGCTGTGGAATCAGATCCTGAGGGACCCCACAGTCCACTCGGGGAGCAGGGTGGCAGGCGGGGGAAGGCAGAGACGTGTCACTGCGCCCAGAAATCCTGCAGAGCTGGAGACCTTGGGAAACTGAGCAAGCTGAGCTCTCAGGGGGAGACAATTTCCCCCTGGGAGCAGCATTCCAGCTCCGTCTGCAGAGCTGGGGGAGCAGAGCGTCGGTGTTTGCTGAGCCGTGAACAGGCAGAGCCTGGTGTCGTTTGTCTCAATGAACGGGTTATTAATTCTTGCAGCCAGGAAGGGATGATTTTGCATTTCCTTGGCAGTACCGCGTGCTGGCAGAATAGGAAAAGGCAGGAACGCCGATTCTTCCCTCATTCAGGGAGGACATGGACACCGAGGCAGAGCCAGAGGCTGCTCAGCCATCCACGGAGACACTGAGGAAGCAGCTGGGAGGGTCTGGTCACTGCCAGCACTCTGATCTTCCTAAATTAGAGGGGTGAAGTCTGAGCTTTTCAGAGGGAAAAAAAAAACCCAGGCGGCAAGGAAATCCAGGCCTGCGTTCCCTCAGAAATCCCTAAACATACAAACAAACCTGCCCACGCACACTGTGTCAGATAAATAAGTAAACACAGGGAGGTTTCTTTAGTTCTCCGAGGGTTTTACCCTCAGCTCGCTGCCAGAGATCAGAGCATCCTCGGGATAATATCAGGCTTGGATCACATTCCCAGCAGGCATCAAGGGGGCTCGGGAGCTGCTCCCTTCCTCAGATAAAAGATCAGCTTTGCAGCATGACTTTGGGGTCTGATTATTCCAGTTTCTGTTAAATCCTCTCCTTCTTTTCCTGGTTGCTTGGAGCTTGCAGGAGAGGGAGGGAGGTGGGAAATGCCCTCATCAGGTGAATGCTGGTGTTTGCAGGCTGGATTTGGAGGAGAGGGGGAAATACTGCAGGAATCAAAGCACAAAAAAATCCCTGAAGCTTCATGCTCATCCCATCCCCATCCATCTGCGGTGGGGAATTCTGTGTGGGGAATCTCACCGGTGCTGCTGCATCCAGATCTCAGACTGAGCAAACTGCTGGAGCTCAAAAGCTGCACTGAATTTATTCAGATTCCTCTCCTGCATTGAAATACCACCCCTAAAACTGTTTCTGGAGGGAATTTCACAGATCCATGGAAGGGTTTGGGTTGGAAGGGACCCAGAATATCAAACATTCCAAACCCTGCAATGGGCAGGGACACCTTCCACTATCCCAGGCTGCTCCAAGCCCTGTCCAGCCTGGCCTTGGACACTTCCAGGGATCCAGGGGCAGCCACAGCTTCTCTGGGAAACCTGTGCCAGGGCCTCACCACCCTCACAGGGAACAATTCCTTCCCAATATCCCATCTATCCCTGCCCTCTGGCAGTGGGAAGCCATTCCCTGTGTCCTGTCCCTCCATCCCTTGTCCCCAGTCCCTCTCCAGCTCTCCTGGAGCCCCTTAGGCCCTGGCAGGGGCTCTGAGGTCTCCCTGGATCCTTCTCTTCTCCAAGTGAACACCCCCAATCTGGATGTACAAGGGCAATTCTGGGATCACCTGGGTCAGCTCAAAGAAACTGCTGAGCCCAAAGAAGACAACGAAAAAGCAAAAGTGGCCAGTGCCAAAAGGAGAGCGAGGAGGAGGAACCTTCCTGGTTTTGCACAGAACATTTTCAAGGATCACAATTTCCAGCAGCGCCTTTGAAGACAGGGGCAGGACATCCATTCCCAGGGCAAGGTCTGATAAGGCCTCTCTGCCTGCAGAGATGAAGGAGGGCGGAGGATTCCCTGAAAGGGCCTCTGCATCCCCAGCAACCTTTGAAAAATGGTCTTTGATCAGGAGAAATGGCAAAGAATCTCCATGAATCTTTACAGAGTTCACATTTGTGTCCCACAGCTCCAAGGCTGCTTTTACCCATTTAGCAAGACTCCAAGATATTCCCACAACCCTTATTTTTTCTGCCTAAGTTCCTTTTATCTCCCAGGTGCAATTTTCCACCGTTTTCTCTCCTCTGACCCTGCCTCCACCCCATCCTTGCTCTCCTGGCTGTGGATTCACCATATCCTGGCCTTGTTCGGAGCATTCCAGGCACTGATCAAAATGGGCAGAGGCGCATCCTGGCTGCTGGATCTGCGCTTTAAGGAATATAAACAATCTCAGGCACTGCCACCCCTGCCCTTCCTTCGGTGCCGATGGTGGAACACCTCCTGTCCTCCAGCCAGCAACCAGTTTTCCTTAAGACCTTCAAAACCCAGCAATCTTTGAGAGCTGCACCCCCAGGCCATGATTTGTCACTTATTTCAGGTGGCTAAACTTGCAGAGAAGCAAGTAGCAAAGGTCTGCAGGTCCTGTAGACCCTTTTTTTTTAAGAAAACCCCCCAAAAATGGTGTCTCAGAGCCTCGAGTTGGCCGCTGGCTCTGGTGTGGTTTCATTTCCTCCCAATGTTGCTGTGTAAACACTGATCAGTCCAAATTATTCAGATCACAACTGTCGAGCATGGAAGTAGCGTTAATGAGGAAAAATAGGGAACAGATTGGTGGAGCAGAACGCGTCCTTTGGCTGGAGGTTGGTGGCTCCCATCCAGCACTCACAACTCACAGCCCTTCCTCTGCCACAGGCCTTGGAAATGGATCCTGCTGGGAGAGAGCTCAGGGACAGCTTGTCCAGCCCCAGGGCTCCTGGATGGCCAAACACCGGGGGGACAATTCCCACCAGGAATAGGAGCAGCTTGGGGTCTGGCTCCAACATGTTTTGGGTTGGGAGGGACCTTAAAGCCCATCCTGTTCCACCCCTGCCATGGGCAGGGACACCTTCCACTATCCCAGGCTGCTCCAAACCCTGTCCAACCTGGCCTTGGACACTCCCAGGGATCCAAGGGCAGCCACAGCTTCTCTGGGCACCTTGTGCCAGGGCCTCCCCACACTCACAGGGAAGAATTCCTTCCCAGAATCCCATCTAACCCCACCCTTTATCAATTTGAAGCCATTCCCTGTGTCCTGTCCCTCCATCCCTTGTCCCCAGTCCCTCTCCAGCTCTCCTGGAGCCCCTTTAGGCGCTGGCAGGGGCTCTGAGCTCTCCCTGGAGCCTTTTCTTCTCCAGGCTGGACACTCCCAGCTCTCTCAGGTGAAGTCTCCAAAGCCCAGGACTGGACATGACCATTTCCCTACCCAACCCAGGAGTACCACCACTGCAGAGCTGCATTTGTTCATCATTCCCCATTCCTGTCTCCATGTTAGACCAGGGAGATTATGCCAGTCATAGGGAACAGGCCCTCATCCTTCCCCAAAGGTTTACACCCTTCTTGGCCTCCTTCATCCTTGCGGGTGTTTAAGACACACCTGGACATGGCCCTCAGTGACCTGATTTAATCAGGAGCAGGACACAGAATGAGATGAGCTCCATGAATTCCTTCCAGAACGAATTATTCCATGATTTTAAATTGCTGCTGTGGTCTATAATTAATAAACTACTGCCAGCCACCAGGCCAGGAATAAATTTCATCCCCCCTCACGCTGCATCTGGTGGTTGGTTTCATTTTTAAGATAAACTTTTCCAGATCATTTTTGAACATTAATGACACCAATACCTGGAATAGATGGGAACCTCTCACCCAGAAAGGTCCTGGCAGAGCCTTGCAGGCGGCTCTTCAAAAGGTGGGAATGGGATCTCTTGGGAGCTGCTCAGATTCAGCAATATTGGAGCAATTTTCGTGTCTGAGCAATTTTCCAAAAGCAAAGCAGGTGTTACGTGTGGCAAGGCTAAGCTGGATTCTGAGGAGGGGCAAATTCCCATCTTTCCATGGAAACCTGGTGGTCTGTGGAGAGAGACAGACAGAAATCACCTGCATCCATTCCTGCATCCAACTGGAGCAGGAAACCATCAAGGCAGCCCTTGAAGCTGGTGTTTAAACTCCCTGGAAAATATCCCAGGCATTAAACACTTGGAGCCACTACAATAAGGTCAGAATAAGAGGAATTACACTTGGGAAGGGGAGGAATGAACCCATCAATCTTCAGCCTCAGGAAGAGCAATTTAAAAACCTTCAGGGGGAAGAATTTCGACGTTGGCTGGAGCACCATGAAACGCTGCACCCAAGGTGTTTGGGTTTCCCTCCTTGCCTTGCTGGCAGTCCTGTTTTCCACCTGTCTGGCCCAGAAACGTGGAAAATCTGGGTGTTCTGCATTGTGGCCCTGCTTCCTTCTCCTCTGAAGGATGAAAGGATCCATTGTCCCCATCCTTGCTCCAGAGACAGCAGCGTTTTTGAGGGACAGAAGCCAACGCTGTGTCCAGAAGCTGGAGGAGGTGTCAGTATTTCCCAGAGACTGACTGCAACCCTGTTTTCCACCCAGGCTCTGTTCAGCTGTGGAAGTGCTTAAAAACTGACTCAGTTCCCAGAACTCCTTGTTCCAGGGTGCTGTTCCTGCTAAAAGCTGATGTGAAATCGTTGGGATGCCGGATTATGTTGTGGCAGTGAAATTCCGTGTTGGTAAACGAGCAGAAGGAAACAACTGATAAATTCAGGAACATTTTGAGGCACAGATGAATTCTTCTTGGTGATGAGTATTTCAGGTTTTGCCTTATCCTGTTGTGACAGAACGAGGGGTGGTGGTTTTAAGTTGAAGAAGGGTTGATTTAGATTGGATATAAGAAAAAAAAAATTTTGCAATGAGGGTGATAAAACACTGGCACAGGTGAGAAACTGAGGCTGCTCCATCCCTGGAAACGTTCAAGGCCAGGTTGCACAGGGCTCAGAACAACCTGGGCTGGTGGAAGGTGACCCTGCCCATGGCAGGGTTTTTGTGCTTGGATCACCTTTAAAAGGTTCATCCCTTCAAATCCAAGCCATTCCCTGATTCCATGCTTCCCTGCAATCCATTCTCCAGCTCTTTATGCCTTGCCCAGTCTCTTCTTATTAACAAGGATTTGTGGTTTGTCCTTACAGGGATAATTTCTCCCGGACGAGGCATCTGAATGCTCTCAGCTGTGCTTGGCTCCAACTTTTTCCAGAGAGTGGTGAGATCAGCTCACGGAACTCCAGGGACTCCCACGTCTCCTCCTGGTTTCCCACCGCAAAGGAAACCCTATCCGTGTCTCCTTACACCTGATTTCCATCTGTCCGTGTTCTGCTCTAAGTGGATCTTTGCACTGGAGCCAAACTGAGGCTGGGATTATATTTCCAATCCCAAAATGTCCTTACTGATGGCTAAATAAATCCTGGGACTAACAAGGGTGTTGCCTGCATTGAGGTTGGTGCAGGCTCCTCTCCTCCAGTCACATCACATCTATGGGGTGGGTCAGGGCTGCTCCTCAGCCTCCAGCACCCAAAATCAACTCCTTTCAGAGGCAGACACACAAAAAATCCTTGGATTTTGTGTTTCCTACAGCTTTTCAGGAGCCTTTGGCACTAGGAGAATGGTGGGTTGGTGGAAATAAAGCTTTTAGCGGCTATGAGGTGTTGGTAAGGTTAGGAAAAGGCGTCTCTTCCAATGGGACTGATTTTGGGAGGGAATTTGGCTCGTGGATCCCATCTGATGCAAATCTGGAATGAAGCAGATGCTTGCCTGCTCCGGGACACAGCTTCCCCACCGTGACACCACACGGCAAAGGTGGCCCAGGGAGCCTTGGGCTTCAACCAAATTATGGGGTAAAGAGAGCAAAGGGCGAGGATTGCTGCTCTCCGACATCAAATGCGTCCTCAGGCAGCTCCTGGTCTCGTTGGAGCTGTCCCTGCTCACGGTAGGGGCTTGGGACAAATGACCTTTAAATGTCCCTTCCATCACAAGCCACTGTGTGACTCTGTGAGGTCCTGGCTTGGCAGAAGGAGCTCCGCGTCTCAGGGGCCACACAGACCGACCTTGGGGAAGGAGTCCTGGTTCCCAAACTCTCCACCACCTTTCCCTTCCAGATTTCAGGTGATAACCCCTTTATTCTGCAAGCGGTGGGACCAAAAGCACGTGAGGAAGCACCACAACCCGGCGGAGATGTCCATGGTCCAACACATCCATCCCCCAGGTTCACGGACCTTCTGTGGTGACACAAACACCATCACGAAACCCACGTCAGCCTGAGTTCATTGGCACAGAGCCTTATGTAAGATTTATATGGGAATTCACCTCCCATCAACCCCATGTTCTCCTGGGGAAGCGTGGCAGGGACCCAGAGCTCCTCAGAGGCCGGGACACAGTTCGTTAGTGGGTAATTGCACGACCAATTACAGCAGAGAACTGAAACGGAAAGGTCGGCCCCAGCCCCGAGCTAGCAGGTCACGTCTGGGTCCTTGCACAGAGAATGGAAATGCAAAGGGAAGTCTGATGGCCCCAGGAAGGGTAATTAGCTCGTGGTGATGAGTGGGAGACTGGGAGCGATGTTAGTGCAGCATAAAACATCTCCTAAACAAGCCTTGTTTATTTATTGTGGGCTCCCATGACCTGCGCCCTGAACTTAAACCTCCCCCTCTGCTCCCTTATCCTCTCATCTCAGGGTTTTTGCCTGGTCGGGTGGGAGGGAAGGGCAGCCTGAGGGTGAGCAGGCTCGCTGGGCCCTTCAGAAATGCAGATGAAGAGATCTGGAAAGTGCCTTGAGAGGTTTTTCTAATCATTTCCCTCCCCTGAGGGAGCAGAAATGACTCATAAATGAGCTGGCCACATCAATGTGAGGGTCCCCTCAAGTCCCACACCTACATCACGTCCATCAGAGCCCAGCTGCCACAGACTGAAGGATCCCCTTCATCCTTGCTAAATTCCGTGGCTGCACACACCTCAGTGGCTCCCTTCATCCCTTTTCTGTATTTTTCAACCCAGGGTGATGCCCATGATGCAGAGAGAGGATCACAGAATGGTTTGGGTTGGAAGGGACCTTCAAGTTCACCTCATTCCACCCTCTGCCATGGGGAGAGACACCTTCCACTATCCTAGATTGCTCCAAGCCCTGTCCAGCCTGGCCTTGGACACTTCAGGGATGGGGCAGCCAGTAGGATTCTTCATCTCCACCCAAACCCTGCTGGTATCTTCAGGAAAATCCTCCTTTTTCCCAAAAAGCCCATTTTTTTCAGTCCACCACCCCCATGTTCACGTGTACAGTGGGTGTTTGGGTCAGTGGCATTCATCCTGGCCAATCCTCTGCCCAAAGCCCAGGGTGAGCAGGTGCAGAGCACGAGCACAACCCCGAGCCTGCCTGCAGCCCTTCCCAGGCCACTGGAACTAAATCAACTCTTTAATTATGCCAGGTTTCTCAAAACAGGGACAATTTTGGGGGAATGTGCTTAAATATATATGTATTGGATGTACTTAAATATATATTTAATGTGCATCTTGAAGCAAGCAGGGGATAGCGAGACCTCCAAGGGCAGAGCGAGGGGTGTCCAAGGGGTTGGGATTGGGGCAGGATGGGCCCTTGGTGGTGCTGGGGAAAAGGTGACCTGTCCCTTGCTCAGCCTATCCTGTGAATGGGACACGAGGGTCAGGCACGGATCAGCTCTGCCCTGAACTATGCAGATACCCTAAAAATAGATGCAGTTTCCTGCTGGAGCCTGGTTGCTGCTGTTTTGAGCCAGATCTTGAGAGCTTTGAGCCCCTCAGAGAGCTGGAGTTCCCGTGAAGCCAAGGAAAGTGGAGACTGTGCTGGAAGAGGCAAGAGCAGCCCTCAGAATGGTGTTGTCCAGGCTGACCCCAGACACCACACTGGGGAAGCCCAAGACTTTCTGGTATTGAAGACAATTTATCTCCTTCTTGTTGAGATGAGATAACTCCTTGCCATCATTGGATAATTCCTTGCCATTAGTGGATAATTCCTTTCTCCTTTCAAGCTGCTGCATCTCCCTGGAAGAAATACCCTGTTGAAATGTCAAGTGCCTGTCTCATTCATGAAAGGAAATTCCTTAATCTCCGTCCATTTTTTTTTTTTTAAAGTAGCCCAGAGAAATTCTTGCCAGGTTTAGTTGGCTTTGAGCAGCCTGGTCTGATGGAAGGTGTCCCTGCCCATGGCATGGGGTGAGAATGAGATGGTTTTTAAGGTCTCTTCCCACCCAAACTGCTCTGTGACTCTGTGATTCCACCTTGGAGCAGGGATGTGGGAATAGGAGTTCTCCTTTGATCACCCCCAGACCCAAGAGAGCATTGGCAGCAACGGCACAGCTCAGCTGAGGTGAACACGGGCCCTGGGACTTGAAGGGGACATTGCTGTCCTCAGACTCAGCCTCACAGTTCATCTGGCAACCAAAAACATCCTGCCCTCCTTTACCGGCCAGTTTTTCCCACTGGCGCTGTGGAGTGGGATTTCCACCAGGGAAAAAAGGGAGACCTCAGGCTGGAGAGGGCCTTTGGCCTTGAGCAGGCCCTGGCCAAGCCTCTCATGGAATGGTTTGGGTTGGAAGGGACCCTGAAGATCATCCAGTCCCACCCCCTGCCATGGCCAGGGACACCTTCTACTGTCCCAGGTTGTTCCAAGCCCTGTCCAACCTGGCCTGGGACACTTCCAGGGAAGTGTTGGAAGTGTATAAACAAAACTAATAATGTGTATAAGCACAACTAATCCAGGAGCCCCTGAATGAGGGCTGTGGGACCCACAGCACTCCGCAGATGCCACTTTTTGCTGCAGCTCAGACGGGGTTAAACTCAGCTCAAACTGCCTGGTTTGCACAAAGCAACTCTCAGAATTAAATCTGAGGGCTGGTGCCTCTGACCTCAGAACCCCAGGGGATTTGTGCTCCTGTTTTGATTGGGACTTCGAGTTTCAAGGGACGGGTGTTGCTGCACCCAGACCTCACAGAAATCACGGGAGCCATTTTTAGGCTCTGAATGGCTCTTAAAGCAGAGTTTCAAGATCCTGAATGTCCCCTCTGCTGCCCAGCTGTGCCTCCAACCCATCATTTTCTATATCCAGACACACACAAACACAGCCCTTCATCCCCTCGAGATGAAGCCTGGCCCTCCCTGATCAGCCAGGGCTCAGCGTTTGTCTCCCTCTGACCTGAAAATCCACGAGCACCATGGCTGAGGGGGTCCCTAAAGGTGCCATGAAGACCCTTTGCCTTCTCCTGGCTCCTGGCACAGCTTCCACCTTCTCAAGTTAAGTTTAAGACCCCTCAGAGAGCCCAGGCTCTCCCCAGACCCCTTTCCCCGAGGGTGGCCACTCTTAAACCGCCCCATGCATCCAAAGCCACCCCTTATTCCCCTCCTCAATCCGCTCAAGTCAGAGCAAAACCGCTGAAAGGGAAAGCTAGTTCCCAGCTCCAGCCCACAGGGAGAAGGTCTGGGGAGCTAATTATAGACTCCTGCATCAGAGCCATCAATAATTCAGGGAGCTCTGAAATGGAGCTGGAGATGAGCAGCAGGACAGGGCTCGCTCAGTGCCTGAAGTACCGGGGCTCAGCGTGGCCAAATCACGGGAATATGCGGGATCCAGCACTGTCAGCTCTGCATTCCCAGGGCCAGGCACCAGATTCAGGCTCCCCATCCTTCCTCCTGCTTCAGTGACAGCTCAGAGTGGTGGGATTCTGCCTTTCTCTGGGTTTCAAGCCACCAGGCTCCAGGTTTCCCCACCAAATCCTATCCACCTCCTCTTCCTGCACTCAGCTCTGCACCTTTCTCTGCCCTGGGTAAGGTTTTGAATTTGTTAGCACAGGGTTTTATTCACGAGGCGGAGGTTGGATTATCCATACAAATGCTTCCCTCTTCCCATTCTTGAGACGTTGGGATGGGGCTGCCACATCTTCCTGAACAACCCTTAAATTAACTCTATCCTAGCCAAAACAGCTGGACTCAAGGGTCTTAGAGGGTTGTTTCCAAGCCATGATTCTATCAAACAAGGGCAGTCTCCAAAAATTAGGGCCCTGACGAGCTCTGAACATCCTCGGATGTGGCTGGGACCGGCTCCAGAGGGGGTGGTTGTGTAATCCGGGGTGTCCCTACAGCAGTGAGAGCCCTTCCCTGCAGCTCCCAAAGCTCTCAGCTGAGGCTCTGGCTCCCTCTCCTGACTCCTTTTACTGATCCAGCCATCCTCCAAAAGCTGCTGGGGAAGGCACTGGGATTGCTTTTCACCCATCAGGTGCAGCTCAGAGGCATGAACAAAACCTCGAAGTGGCTCAGGTGTCCCCAAAATCCAGCTGTGGGGATGGTTCACCCACAGGAGCTTCTGAAGGAATAATGGGGTGCTTCAAAAGTTCTTCCAAAAAACCTTTTTAAACATGTTGGACCAAATCAAAACACCACCAGCACCGTGCCAAGCATCCCCCAGACCTGCAGTGAGTGTCTCCCATGTCCCTCTGCTCCCAGCGCATCCGTGTTTCCACATGGGAGAGATCCTCTCGCTTCTCCAAGCCCTGGTGTCCATGGATCTCTCCTGGGATGGGTTTCACAGCCTCCTAACTCCACCAAGATCCAACCCCAGACCGCCTGCAGCTCGTCCTTGGGATCTCTGTGTTGAGAAAGGTGGAACCAGGAGATCAGGGGACATCCCTGAGCCAAGCCTGGGGTCCATTGGGAAGGAGGTTTAGGAGGGGGACAGTGCATCATGGGGACAAACACATTTAAACAGGAATTAGTGGATCCAGGAGCAAGGAAAGCCTTCTGGAAAACAGAAAATTACCTTGCAAGGCAGCGCTTGGTCCCCTCCAGGGGTGACAACAGCAACCCAGGGCTCAGTCCTGCCCTTGTCCTTGTCCTGGATGTCCTCTGGGTCCCATTCCGCTCCTCTGACAGGCTCCGGATTGCACCAGCAGATGGCAAAACGAGCCAACATTTCAGGGTGAAAGTAACCGCGAGTGGGAGAGAGACCTGGGAGCCACCTGTGCCGGGGCGGGGCTTCTCTCGTGTCTGATCTGGGGTTCAGATCACCCCACGGCACCTCTCTCTCACGTCCTTCCAGCTGCTCCTGCCTCAAATCTACAAATTTCTAAATTTCCAGAAAATTTTCTCAATTTTCTTTTTTTTTTTTTTTTTTTTTGTCTCCCTGACCTTCAGTGAAATCAATGCTGGGATGCAAGGATTGCTAGGGAAGGGCTGGTGGGCAAATGGAATAACATTCAGGTGTGTAATGATTGGTTTCCTTGGGAAGAAGACTCCAAATTCCTATGGCACATGAGCTTAGGAAAAAAAAAAAGGGAATGGCAAGGTACCAAGACCTCTAGGAAAAAAACCGGAAAAGCAATGCCGTTCCCATGTATCCTGACCCAGCAGATCACCTGGTTGTGTTCCCTGTCTGAATCTGATCTTCCTGGGAGAGATTTGGTTCCTACCCCACCAATTCCTATTTTTAATCCCCCTGGGATTTATTTCAAGCAGCAATTTCCTCTCTTCTTCCATGAGCCTCCCGTCCTGGCCTCCTGCTTCTTCTATGATTCCATGATTCTGTGATTATATGATTCCATGATTCCATGATTCCATGATTCCATGATTCTCTGATTCCATGATTCTGTAATTCTATGATTCCATGATTCTATGATTCTATGATTCCATGAAAATGGTTACAGAGCTGGGAAGGGCAGAGCTGCTTTCACATAAACAAGTGTATCCCAATCGCGCATAACCAGTTTTCCCTAGAAAATTCAAAACAATCAAATATCCAAACAAAATCCGGTTTATGGGAAGTTTTGAATCGTCAGCCCCTGCCAATGTCACAATGCACAAGCTTTTAAGAATCCAGGATGCAGAGGAGAGAGGATGTGATGAAGCAAAGCAGCATTTTTTGGCCTGGGCTCCATGTGTGAGGATGGAGAATGCTTCACCTCCCCACTTCTCCAAAATCATTCCTTGAGCCACTTCTCTGCAGTTCAGAAGAATCCTGAGCCAGATGTTCCTCTGGCACCAAGCCTGGACATGGGAAAAACCTCACACAGAATCCCAGAATAGTCTGGGTTGGAAGGGACCTTAAAGATCAAACCATTGCAAACCCTGCCATGGCCAGGGACATCTTCCACTATCCCAGGTTGATCCAAGTCTTGTCCAGCCTGGCCTTGGACACTTCCAGGGATCCAGGGGCAGCCACAGCTTCCCAGGGCAACCTCTGCCAGGGACTCCCCACCCTCACATCCAACAATTCCTTCCCAATATCCCATCTAGCTTTGGACTCTTTCAACTTAAAGCCACTCCCCCTTGTCCTATCCCTCCATCCCTTATCCCCAGTCCCTCTCCAGCTCTCCTGGAGCCCCTTTAGGCCCTGCCAGGGGCTCTGAGCTCTCCCTGGATCCTTCTCTTTCCCAGGTGAACACCCCCAGCTCTCCCAGCCTGGCTCCAGAGCAGAGGGGCTCCAGCCCCTGGAACATCTTCTTTCCAGAACTTCTCCTGCCCCAGCAGCGCTGCTTGCCCCAAGTACACCCCAAATTTGTGCAATCACTGCATCTTCCATGCCCAGAGCAGAGCAACCTCCTCCACCTCCACTCCAACCTCATGGCCAAGCCAGCACCAGTTAATTAAAGGCTTCTGGGGAGAGGACAATTAAGCCTTTAATTAAACTTTCCACTTCAGCAGGTGCCTCAGCAGGATGGAGACCCCTGCCCTGGCCAGACAAGGAAAGCTGAGACTGGCTCCAAGCGTCTTGGAAGAGATGGAGACGCAGCTTCTGCTGGAATGGCAGGTGGCTGCCATGGGAGGGGATTTGGGAATCTGGCAGGAGAGCGGCACAAGCCTCCAGCTCAGCAAATATCTGATCCCCTGCCATGGAAAAAAAGCCATCATTAAAAAGCATCAGCCAGAGCCATGAGTGGAATCTTCTTGGCAGAAATGGAGCGGCGTTGCAAGAGAATCCAGGCTTTGAGCTCGGCGTGAACAGCACTGCTGTCACTGCATCATCACCACTGCATTCAGAGTCTGAATTGGGCCTGAAAACCGAAATAAGGCCTTTCAAACTGGCACAGGGCAGGGAGAGATGGGATATTAGGGGGAAATTATTCCCTGTGAGAATGGCGAGCCACTGGAACAGGTTGCCCAGAGAAGCTGTGGCTGCCCCTGGATCCCTGGAAGTATCCAAGGCCAGGTTGGACAGGGCTTGGAGCAACCTGGGATGGTGGAAGGTGTCCGTGCCCATGGCTGGGGGATGGAACAAGCCAATCTTTAAGGTCCCAACCCAAACCATTCTGTGATTCTGGCATTTTTAAAATTAAACTATGATGGTTTTGATTTGCTTCCAGCAAACAGCTTGGGAGCTGTGGGCTGTGGTCCCTCCTTGGATTCCCAGCCCAGCAATGCCTTTTTCCTCCTGTGCACAGCAAAACTGCCCTTCCCCATCGCAAGCCCCTTCACTCCGTGGCGCTGTGGTAACCTCTGGAGAGCCAAAACCTCCCCAAAATTCCCCAGGCCCTTGCACAGACACATTGTCAGGAGGGGGCCCTGGTGTGTCCCCAGAGACTGAGGTGCCACCGTTCCCTGATGGCCTCAGTCTCCTGCCAGGCCTGTGTGCCTGGGGACAGGTGGGAAATGTCCCCTCTGTGACCCCCAAGGGTTCAGGATGGTCTCAGGCCAGCGGCCCAGCTGCTGTTGCCAGGCAGGAAGGCTGGAGGTGAGAAATCTGCTGCTGGCACCGATCCCGGGACACGCTGCCAGCAGAGCAAACATCCCCGGGGTCATCAGCATTCGAACATCTGCTCGGTCATCCACAGTGTGCCCTGTGAGACCCTGCTGATCCTGTGCCATGGATGGGACAGCTTTTCCAGCCAGGAGGGCTGAGAGTCCCATGGATGGATGGATGGATGGATGGATGGATGGATGGATGGATGGATGGATGGATGGATGGATGGATGGACGGACGGACGGACGGACGGATGGAGGGATGGATGGATAAAGGTGTTGCTGTTTCCTTGACAGCTCTCAGGCAGACAGCAGAGAAAAAACAGCTGAGCAAACATCTGGGTGGAGCCTGTGCCCTGCTTGAGGCTTTGCAAGTCCCTGCCTTTGATGGAGATGGAAATATTCATGGAGAAGTGAGAGGAGATTTGGTGGGATCACGGTGTGGATCAAGGGATTCGTGGGGGGAGACAGAATATTCTTCACCATGTAGTTTAGTGGCAATGATGGTATCCATTCCAAGGCTGGGCTTGATGATCTTGGAGGTTTTTTCCCACCTTAATGATAATATTCCATTCTGGGAATTACTTTTGTTTGTTCTATGTGTCAGCTCCCACACCACCTTAAGTGGGGAAGACACTGCAGGAGGAACTGGGGTTATTCCCAGTTTCCAAAGCACATTTTCCTCCAGTAATGCCAAGTGCGCCAATCTCTTGGTCCCTGGCACAGCTTCAGGCCTGCTTAACCCGCACCTAGCCATCGAAAAAAATGCATGGATGTGGAAGGAGGACAGATGGTAAAAAAAGGAGAGACATGAAGAAAGGGAAATTGCTCATTTATTGACCTTTCCTCCTTTACATTCCCCAAAGACAAGTGCAACTGGGAAAAGCGTGGAGGGGACTGGACCCAGGCAGAGGGAGGGGACATCTCTTTGCAAAAGAAACATTTTTAATTTCTTTATTAGAGACCCACATCAATCATAAGCCCACACCAAACTGAGCTTCCCTCATGCTGGAGCTCAACAAACAACTTATTCCATGAAAAAGCCTCCTCGGGTTGGTGTTTGTGTACAGCCAAACACACCCAGACACTCTATGACAAACCCCCATATAAGGCATCCTACCAAAAAAAAGTCATTTTAGCAGTTTTTCACAATTTAGGACAGGCTGGCAAGCCATATCTGAGCAATAATAGTGCTATTCCTGTATTTACCAAGGAAATGTTGCTGGGGCTATAGTGTAAAACTGATCCTACTAAATTAAGCAAGATAATAAGATAAAGTATTGTTATGAATAAAACAATAATAAAATATTACAGCACGACACTGTTAAAAATTAATTACAGATTTTCGGGCTCACACAGTTCATATTCATTTCCAGAAGATCAATTTTTGTTTAAAATTACAAGGACTAGAAAGGTAAGGACTGCCCCTAAGAGAGTCTCTCAGAATGATAAGAGAGCAGGATAAAGAGCTTTTAAAATGCACCAAATCTGGTGAATTTGGGGTGTGTTGGTCAAAGGGGGCGAACTCTGGACTTTACTTTCTCTCCTCTGGCTCGTCCCTTTCGCAACAGCCCTGCCAATGAGGGATCTTTAGCTGGAATTGTGGAGAGGCTGGAGAGATGAAGGACCCGTTGCATCACCCAGGTGAGGTGACATCACCGTGGCGGCAATGCCCCCGCCTTTCCAAAAAACGATCGGCTCGCTGTGTCCTTGGAGCTGGGTGTGCCCTGCCAAGGACCTCCCGTTTTTTAGGATTGGTCCAAATCCAGGGAAGTTCCTGGGGATGTGTTTATCCTGCCAGGAATACGATCCCAGCCCTCTCCCCTGGACAAGACTCACAGGATCAGGAACAAAGGCAGGGATGTACTGAGCAAACAGTGGCGATCTGGAGGACACACGGACAAGGGACAAGGGATTTGATTATGGGAAGATATTCCGGAGCATCCTGCTTCTTCCCAGGCGTGCCTGGATGTCCAAATCCCAGGCCTGTGGTGGAAAGGGAGGCTGGAAATGTTGGAGTGGGGTCCCAAGGGATAGGGTTAACCTGAGCCCCCTCTGGCTGGCACAGCCTTGCTGTAGCCATTGATTGAATTAATTTGTCATCCAAAAGAGGGTCACTGCCTCAAAATTTCCTGCTGGGTATGGATCTTATTCCAGGCTTATCCCTGAGCTACTCTCAGGGATGGGGTTGGGAGGTAAACTGAGAGCAGGCAACAGATGTAACCTGGGTAAAACTGTGCTGTTCTCCCAAATCCCTTCCTGCCCCAAACCTCACTCCCAAACTGACAGGGCTTTGGACACTCAGCTGCTTTCCCCGTCAGGACAATGGCAGATGCTGCCAACCAAATCCATGGATCCAAGGACATCCACAGCCAGCACAGGTTGGGAGCTCACACATGTTTAGGGGTTCATTTGCTCCTCTGGGAAACTTTGGCTGGGAAAACCTGAGGTTTTTTATATGTGAGCTAAAATATAACCTCTCCAGAGTCTTATTTCCGTTCAAATCCACACTGACCTGCAGAAGATTTGCAGAATCATGAAATGGTTTGGGTTGGAAGGGACCTTGAAGATCAACTTCCAACCCTATTCCATGGGCAGGGACACCTTCCACTATCCATGGATGCTCCAAGCCCTGTCCAGCCTGGCCTTGGACACTTCCAGGGATCCAGGGGCAGCCACAGCAGCTCTGGGCACCCTGTGCCAGGGCCTCCCCACCCTCACAGGAAACAATTCCTTCCCAATCTCCCATCTATCCCTGCCCTCTGGCAGTGGGAAGTCATTCCCTGTGTCCTGTCCCTCCATCCCTTGTCCCCAGTCCCTCTCCAGCTCTCCTGGAGCCCCTTTATGCACTGAAAGAGGCTCTGAGGTCTCTTTGGAGTTTTTCTTCCCCAGACTGAAATATCAGAGTTCTGCTTGAGGCCAGAAGAAATATTATCCTGCACCTGAGATCTCTTCTACTGTGGGGATCCATCTGAGATGGGGAGAGAGGGCACAAGACTGTTTATACTTTATGTACAAAAGTTCAAAACCCCTCAAAAGTTAATGCTAACCTGTGTGCTGGAAAACATCCTAAACTGCTCCCAGTTGCAGAATCATGGGTAGGAAGCACCTTTCTTTCCTGGCTGAGCAATGCACACTCCAGAGTTAGCTTCCACAAAGGTGCTGCTGATGCATAAATGCCTTTTGAATTGCGTCTCCACAGCCGTGTGTGCCAACTCTGAGCTTCTCTGTGTCATCCCAGTCATCCTTAAATCCCTGGGTTTGTTCCAGCAGTTGCCCTCTCCGTGCCCCTCAGCTCCAGCATGCCACAGGCACTCAGTCCCACGGGGAATTTAGGATCACATGCAGTTATGCTGTGAAGCCAGAAATAGCCTGGAGAGCATTTGTCTGGCCTGAGACTCCTGGAGAAGGGCAAATGCCAGCTGATGCTCACCTAAAATAGACACAGCCTGCCTGCAGCGGGTCGGGAAAGCCATCAATCCCAACTGAAACATGGAGTGTGCTGAGGGGGCTGCAATGTGGGGATCCCAGGCCCTGGATTTCCCTCTGGATAATCCAGGTGCTTTCCTCTCTTCACCTCCCTGGGCTCAACTTCTCTTTACTGCAGGAACACAGAGCTCCTGAAAAACAGTGTTAGAGCTTGATTCCATCTCGAGGAGCAGCAGGAGGGGTTTTCCAAAAGCACAGGGGTTAATCCCTCACATCCCTCACACCTTTCCACTGAGGGAAGGAGCTTCCTCCTCTTCCTGTACCTGTTTTATGTCTTAAGCAGCTCCAAGCTGCATCCAACCTGGCCTTGGACACTTCCAGGGATCCAGGGGCAGCCACAGCTGCTCTGGGCACCCTGTGCCAGGGCCTCCCCACCCTCACAGGAAACAATTCCTTCCCAATATCCCATCTATCCCTGCCCTCTGGCAGTGGGAAGCCATTCCCTGTGTCCTGTCCTTCCATCCCTTGTCCCCAGTCCCTCTCCAGCTCTCCTGGAGCTCCTTTAGGCCCTGCCAGGGGCTCTGAGCTCTCCCTGGATCCTTCTCTTCTCCAGGTGAACCCCCCCAGCTCTCCCAGCCTGGCTCCAGCTGCAGCAGCTCTGGAGGCAGCACCGTCACCCCTGGCACTTCCAAAAGCCAGCCTGGGCATGTGTCAAACAGGACCCGACAAGATCCAAACCAAGGATCAAAGGAAGCAGCTGGGAAGAGCACGGAGCCGCAACGCCAGAAGCACAATGGTCACATTAGTCATGAAATCATGGTCAAGAGGAGTTTTCTCCACTAGAGGTTCCCATCATTAGAAAGCTGAGGCGTGGGAGGAGGGAAAGGCCTGGTTTCACCTGCAGGGAGGGTTTATCCATGGATTAAGGAGGCAGGGTGGGTCTGTGGGGAGTTATGAGGAGCACGATCTCCTCACCCACCCCTGCACAAGCTTCTCCATCACAGCTTGTGCAATATCTCCAGGCAGGACCTGCTCAGACACAGAAACAGGGCTGAAGAGGGCTTCACCACCCTCACAGCCGGTAATTCCTCCCCAGTATCCCATCTAACCCTGCCCTCTGCAGTTTGAAGCCATTCCCTGTGTCCTGTCCCTCCATCCCTTGTCCAAAGTCGCTCTCCAGCCCAATCCTGGCTCCCTCAGCACTGACCAGGAGCCCCTGAGCACTGCCCTCACTTGCTCCAACCAAGGATGACAAACCCAGGATCCATCTGCATAGGATTTTATTAAAGTAGGCATCACCCACAACTTACAATAGTTGAAAAAAAATATTCTTAACAACCTTTTTTTTTTTTTTCCCCTGAATAGGTAATTTAACAGCCACAGTGCTCAAGCGTCATGAGGGAAGTCTCTGTCCAGAAGTCAAACTTCAATATGGTAACAAAAGGTTTTTACCACATAAAGTTGGTTTAATACAGAAAAAAAATGTGACATCATTACAAGAAAAGGTAATATGGAAGACATGGGGGAGGAAAAAAAACCAGATCATGGGTCAGATTGAAAACGAAAATTTCAAACAGGACTCAGACCTTGCAGACACATTGAATGACATTCCCTGATTGCCACCACTGTTACCTCCAGAACACTCTCTATTGGAACATGGTTTATTTCAGATTTCGAACAATTTAAGTTGCTTAAATGGCTGATCCTCAATGAAGCCAACATCATCTCAAAATGCCATTAGGTTTGCATATCACAGCTCTGATAACCCATTCCAAGGTTTTTGTGCGATTCCACCACCAAGGACAGTGTGTTTCAGAGAAAAGAACATTCCTGCTTCTCGGTCTCGTTGCCTCCAGTTAAACTGGAGCTGGGAATGAGGCTGGGGGCATCAGACCCCAGGACTTTGAGTGACGTAAGGAAATGGAGTGAGACTCCTCAACAACTCTTTATTTTACACTTCCCAAGGGTGGAACAGAGGCATTGAGGAGTGGACAAGACACTTCAGATCCTTTACTGCCCTTCATCTGCTGGCTCCAGGTCCCTGGGAGATAATCCAGTCTGGATCCAATCCTTTTGGGCAGGGCAGAGGACAAACCCCAGCCACTCTCTCCTTGCAGGGTGTGAAGGGAAAGCCGACTTCGCTGGCCCATTGGGCCAAAAATTACACTGGAGCTTTGTGAGAGTTACAACAGCGGCTGAGGTTTAAAAACTTGTCCTTTCAGCAACGTAAACAATATAAAAATGTTTCAGTAACAACCACGACCCTTGAGCTTAAATACCTGGGAAATTCCTACTTTGCCCACAGATGAAAGGATAAAAGTACAAAACCAAGAGATACAAGTGTAACAAATGTCTCAAATAACTGGGTTTCACCACAGAATCTTCACTGGAAGGTTACTTTTGTGAGGAAACATATTCCCTGCAGGAGAACTCCTGCACAAACAGACAAAAATCTGATCACGGCAGGGTTACAGAGAACGCAACAGACTCGCAGCCACCAAAGCACCGTCACAGAAAACAGAGCAAACAAGTTGTAGGCAAAAAAAAAAAAGAAAAAATACTTGAATGTGTTTAACTACACACACTACTAGAGTACACAAGACAAAAAAAAAAAATATGGAGAGCTTCCTGTAGGGAATTTCCAGTCATTTTGAAAATGAAAGATATTTTTTCTTTGAAAAAAAAATAAAATCCAAAGCTCCCAGAGGGTGTTTCTCAGCTATAGTAGCTGACAGCTCAGACTCACATCCATGGAAACTGGTATTTTACCTAAAATGACTTTCCTGTCTCTCCAGTTTGTCATTTCCTGAAGTCTCCTAAGTAGCTTTTGAACTGACATCTCTTCCTCTCATGCATCTACTAAAACTCCCTTGTTCATCCCAGAATCTCCTGTGCATGAAACTCAACGAGCAGAACAGCCCTTAGCTGTAGCTAGGAGATGGTTTCAGCTTCTGGATCCCCTCTCTGAAGAATAAAAAGGGTACGAGTTACACACAAACAGCATCTACAAACAGTGCACGTGGAAAAGGGGGTGAGCAGGAAAGATTTCCAAGGCTGACCCGACTCTACCTCAGGCTCCATCCTCAGCCTGCCTTTAAAACTTGCTCCAGGCGGTCCTGTCATGCTGCAGGGACACCAAAAGTGCTGCTCATAAACCCAGACAGGGGCTTGGCCTGCCTGAAATCCCACCCAGACTCACATCCATGGAACAGTTCTTCGGATTTCAGCTCTCCCCCCGAGGTTGCACCGAAGGCAGTGGCACTTGCAGAGAACAGGGCAAAGTTTTGCTTGAAAATCCTGGGTTTTTTTTAAAGCAACACGAGAATTCAAGTCCTATTCCACTTCACATTTATAAGCAGCATTATAAGAATGCTGCTCTGTATGCCCTAGGTATAGAAAAGTGTATGCTTAGACAGCAATACGGATATAAATAGGAGCTATCGACCAAAGTTTGGTTTCAAACTAGAATTGCAACGACCCCCTGCAATTTGGAAACATGAAACAGCATTTCTGATGTTTCTTTAGTAAGCAAAGAGTAGAAAGGATCTTATCTTACTACAGCCTAACATCCTCCACCAGGAAAATGCAAAACCTATCGTTAACTTTTCGGGATACACCTGAAATGCCAGGTTGGACAATGCCATCCCATGTTGTTTGCCAAGGAAGAGGCAGGAATGATTGGAGAGGCATCAGCCAGGAGTAAGTGCTTTTTTTTGGTGGTTTTCTCCTAAGTGTGAAAGTTTAAGAATTCTGTGTTTGTCTGCAGTGCTGTGTTTGGGGACAGCACCCAGAGATGTTTTTTATCTAAAGGACATTCCAGCTACAGGACGTTTCTGCCCAACTCTGTCGCTACTTACAAAAATTAGTAACTGACATGCTCTAAGACTCAGAAAATTAGAAACTAAAATGCAGCCATTTCTTTCTGGTCCTCTGTGGAAATCTGGAAACATCTGAAAGTATTTCAGTTAGCCTGAGCAATCCTGGAGTCAGACCCAAGGTAGCTAAACATCGTGGTCACCAGCTCAGGGAGGTCGTAATCGTGTTTCCAGCCCCAATCCCTGCGGGCATTGCTGTCGTCGAAGTTCATGGGCCAGCTGTCAGCTGCAGGGAACAAAAAAAAAAAAAAACCAAGAAAGGTTAAGGTTTAGGAAAAATCTCTCTGAACTTTGAGATGTTTCATCACTACTAAAGCTGAATTTCGAACCATAAGGCTTGAACTGCACAGGAGCAGTTTGCCAGTGCCTAAAAAGAGAAGAGATTTTATTTTGCCAGTGATGTTTTTCTTACCTGCTGCCAGGGAAGATACTAACCTATGGCCTGCCTGACTTGATCCACGTTGTAGGTCATCTGGAGCTCAGGGACATACTTCTGCACCTCCTGGGCCAGCTCCTCAGGAGTGAAGCTCATGGCACTGATGTTGTAGGTCCTCATGGTCAGGGCTTCTGCAGGGGCCTCCATGATCTCTAGCGTGGCCTTCAGGCAGTCATCGATGTACATCATGGGCAGCCGAGTGTCTGGCCTCAGGTAACACTTGAATTTGCCAGTCTTGATGGCATCGTGGAAAATCTTGACAGCGTAATCTGGGGAAGAGAATAAGGGATGTGTATGATCTGCGCTGTGCGCTTCATGACAGTCAACAAAGCTCAGACCACCCCCAAAGTCTCCTGCCTCAAATCTGGCAGCAGGACCGTGTATTATTCATCATGGAATCACAGAGTGGTTTGGGTTGGAAGGGACCTTAAAGATCATCCAGTTCCAACCCTCCTGCCATGGGCAGGGACACCTTCCACCATCCCAGGTTTCTCCGAGGCCCCCAGCCTGGCCTTGGACACTTCCAGAGATCCAGAGGCAGCCACAGCTTCTCTGGGCACCCTCACAGGGAACAATTCCTTCCCAAAATCCCATCTAACCCTGCCCTCTGGCAGTGGGAATCCATTCCCCCTTGCCCTTGTCCAAGACCCCTTGTCAAGCACCAGTCACTCACCAGTTGTTCCCCCACCAGGCTGGGAGTCAGCAGAGATAATCCCTGGATACCTGAGGCAGCGGAAGTCCAGGCCATACCGGTAGTGGTAGTACTGGGAAGGGAGAGGAGAAACACAGGGTCTCACACCAAGAGTTGGTCACACACCCACTGATTTCACAGGAAAAACCTGCCACAGGATGAACTCAGCTGTCCCAGGACAGGGATGAAAGGAAAGGAGCCCCTGAACAATCCCCATTCCCTGCCAGGCAGCTGATCTCCCTGCTTGCCCTTTTCCAGCTCACATCCACATCAGTAAATATGGATTCTTGCCATGGATTGGTTACTCCTGCAGCTCTAACTGGTGCTCAGAAACTGCACATTCCCAAGTTTGCAACACTTCTCAGGATAATACAGTGCTCAGACCTACGTGAGGAAACTATGAAAATATCAGCTTTTAAAATGCTGTTTATAAATAACTACCAAGCCAAAAGAGAAGTTGTGCACATGCAGATTCCCATGGCTTTGGCTTTAATAAAATCTTTTTTTGGAGAGGAGAAGCAAAAGTTGTCATTGTGTACCTGCTGTCACAAGGCTTTGTGCACTGTCCTTTCTGCAGTGCCATTCATGTGGGCAGACAATTCAGAGAGGCCAAAGCCATAAAAAACAGGGAAAGAAATGATACTGAAAGCCAGCTGTTTGCCAGCTTCCCATCCTTTGTGCTTCTCCCAACAAAACTGAAGAGATATTTGTCCTTCAGAGCTGCCTCAGACTATTGCTGAGTACTGAGGTCTGAAGCAAGGAAAGATTGGGAAAAGAATGAGTGAGGAATCTTACAGAAGCAATGAAGCTACAATCACAGAATCATGGAATAGTTTGGGTTGGAAGGGACCTTGAAGATCATCCAGTTCCAAACCCCTGCCATGGGCATGGTAAACTTCCCCTATCCCAGGTTGCTCCAAGCCCTGTCCAACCTGGCCTTGGACACTTCCAGGGATCCAGGGACAGCCACAGCTTCTCTGGACAACCTGTGCCAGTGAAGTACTCCCAGAACTTTTAGGAAATGAATAAAATAAAAAGTTCTCACTTCTCCCATGAGTTCAGCATGGACCTTGGAGACTCCATAGATTGTCCTTGGTCTCTGGATGCAGAGATCAGGAGTTGGATCTCGAGGGGAGGTGGGTCCAAAGGCTCCAATAGTGCTTGGAACAAAGAGCCTCAAATTATGCTCAGCTGCAATATCCAGAACATTGTGTAAACCTGAAAAAAACCAAACCAACAGGATTTATCAGAATATTTCTGCTTTCTCAAGCCATTGTAGGAATTATAGAATATCCTGAGCTTAAAGGAACCCATCAGGATCATTGATCCAACCCCTGTCCCTGCACAGACACCCCAACAATCCCACCCTGTGCATCTCTGAGAGCGTTGTCCAAACACTCCTGGAGCTCTGGCAGCCTCGGGGCTGTGCCCCTTCCCTGGGGAGTTGTTCCAGAGCCTGACAGCCTCTGGGGGAAGGACCTTTTCCCAATATCCACCCTAAACCTCCCCTGGCACATCTTTCTGCACTCAAACCCACCACATACCAGTGATATTTACAGCTCTGGCCAAGGGCACGTTGGCCTCTCCCACGGCGCTGAGCAGGGCGCTGTAGTGGAACAGCCACGTGATCCGGTTGTTCACCACGATCTCCCGCAGGTTCTTGTAGTCCAAGATATCCGCGAAGATAAAAGGTCCTGGAGGGGATGGAAGCAGTGGGAAATTGGCTGTCAAGGATGGATGTAAGGAAGGTTCTGCATGAAGCTCAGGCTGCTGTTTCTACCACCTAAATACATCACTGAACAGCAATGTTGAAGAAAAATTTCAGCAAGTTTCCAGCGAAAATCGAAGAATCTAAAATCTTACTCTATATCCACCTTACAATAAAAATTCCCTGAGAAGGGAAAAACAGCACAAGTTTCACTTCCAACTTCCTCCAAAAGAATAAAAGCACCTCTTTTTACAGCAGTAGCACAATGTGCAGCAAGTTGTTATTTTGGTCAGCAACAACGCAAAGCAGGAGTGAAAAAAACCAAAGAGAAATATTTAGGAAAAGGGAATAATAGAAGAAGCCATCATCTTGGCAAGATTTCAAAGCAGGAAGGCATGATGCAGAAGGTTTGTGCAGCAGCTTGTCAGTGTAATCCACTTATCACTTTGATAATTAGTTTATGAACTTCAGAGGTAAAGCCAAGCTTTTTTTTTTTTTCCATGTGCTTCCCCAGTCACTTACCACTATAAAAAACATTATCTGCAGGCTTTCTAATGTCAGACAAGATCACATTGTTCTTTCCAAAGCGTTTCCTGTGTAAAAATACCCACATGGAACAGTGAGTCCACAGCTTTTTGAGATAATCCATCAGTTGCTACGTTGCTATTTTGTTTTGCAGGAGCGATAGCAGAGGAACAGTAATTTCCACAATAAAAACAGTTATTGCACTAAACAGAAAACAAAACCCCAACAATCCTTTAAATGTCAACATAGCATCTTTAAAAATGATAAAATACCTCTAGTAGCAGTCAAGGACTGTATAAGGATAGAGAAATTTTTTAGAAAGTGAAAATATGTGGAGAAAAGAGACTTTGCTACCCTTTTCTTACCAAAAATTTTACCCAGGGATAATTTATTCAGACAACAAAAAGCCACTGGGCTTGTTGTAACTGCAGCTACTTTCATATCAACAACGCAAATAAAAGAGAGAAATTGTGACCTTGTGTTAATCAACACAAGGCTGTTGGGGAGAGCAAGTCTGGGGACATTGGAGCACATTCCAGCCTCCAATTATTTAGATAATTTTAAAATATACCCTGAAAATGGCAGAAAACATTCAAACTGCAAGGCAGAATTGAGTGCATTGAGTCTGCTCACTTCTGGTCTTAGTCCAAATCTTAGTCTTCCAGCAAAGACTGCGTGCAAATGACACCCTGGAGCTGAGCTGGATATGGACAAAGACATGGATCAGGGAGAGCTCTTGGAGTGTTTCACACTTCTTGAAAAGAAATCATGGAAAAAACAGGGTAACTGTGCTTGAGGTGGGGGAAGAGGAGAAGGAAAAAGAAGGAAAACTCTGAAGGTTCAGACTCTGAATACTCCCATTTAACTGGAAGCAAACAACTCAGCAGACAGTCCCTCAGACAAAATTATGCTATTTTGGGAATTGTGACTGATGGAAGTACGTCAGGAACCCACAGCAAGCACAGGAGGGACAAATAAAATGATGGTGAAAATTTAATTATAGAATCATTAAGAATCATTAAGGAAAAGGCCTTTAAGATCATCAAGTCCAACCATTAAACTTATTTACAAAGCTAAGAGGCAAAAATAGCATTTGAAATCTAGGATTCTTTTATAAACAGCTTTCCAGAAATGAAGGCTAAAGCTGGAATTTCGCACTACCAGCAAGCCAGGGAATGGTGACTTACCTCAGCAGCTTTGCAAGTCCCACCCCGAGCTGTCCAAGACCACCTAAGAGACAAAAATCAGAGGAAAAAGGGGGTCAAGATACAGAATTTCACTGTTATCTGTATCACATCAGGAATTAGCATGATTTTCCCAGAGAGTCAGAAAGGTTCTACACGTTTTTTCTCAAGGAACTGGTTTCAGAAGAGTTCTGGAATGAAAACAGTAGGAAAGTTCACACAGGACTCCGATCTTACCACCTGATCATCCCAATTCCAGGATATTTTGGGGTATTTTGTGCTCTTTGGAGAGGGAGAAGAGCAGTGGGGGGGCTCAGCTAAGAAGCAGGAATGCAGCTGTGCCAGGAATGCTGACCTGTGATGAGCACACGGGGATGATCCGACTCGGAGAAAGTCACCGAGTGGAAGCTGGCGTCGGAGGCCACCTGGCGTGGGGAGACCCCGATGCACCGGACGGGAACAATGGAAACTCCACAGCCACATCCAGAGCTCTGGAGCAGCTGGCTGGCAGCTCTGCCCAGGTTCCTGACGATTGGCATCTTCCCCCTTCAGATGCGCTGCAAGGAGAGAGAGAAAAAGATGAGTCACGAGTGACTCAACCCCATTAAATGGCTTTCAAACTGCAGGGATCCAGAGGAATTTGATGCCACCCAAGGGCGGGGGGGATTGTGTCAAGTGAGAGCTGAAAGCAGCCTGGGATGTAACGTGAGTAGGGGTAATGTATTCCCTGGGGAGAGCTCATGAACATATCCAGAGTCCAGGAAAATGGACAGGGAGAACACGGTAAAGCTCGAGTTTAAACCTCTTTTAAAAAACCACTCAAAACTGTGATTCTAAGCACAAATACAGAATAAAACAAAGCTGCTGTGATGCCACATTTGGAGTGAAAGTTTTGCAGGCTGCTGTGAATAAGCAAAACTCCTCAGGATTGCATCAGCAAGAGCAGCTGAGCCAACAGAGGCAGCAGGAAATCTCTTTAAAAAAAGGGAGATTTACTCCAACTTAACACTCAGGATGGACGGTACCCAGAAAGCAGAGGAGTGGCAGGGTTTAGCCAGGACTCAGCAAAATGTCCTGATTATTTCACACAATAATACGTGACTCTGTGCTGCATTCAGGTTTGGTTTCTTTCTTTCACATTGGGGAAGGAAATGGAAAGTTCCCCAAATAAATCAAACCTGCAGCCACAACTGGTCATTTCCGGGGTGCAACTTTAAATTTAATTTACTTCTCTCAAATGTAATTCTCAAGGCAATCACAATCACTTAAATTCTTCCTTGTCCCCTCTGAACAACTTTTAACTCTTTCCCAAAGATCTAGAATACGTAAATTCCCAGATGAAAGTACATTTCAAACCAGCCTGATGAGGTTACCCTGTCAACTTCTTTCTTGGGGCATATATTCTAAAAAGGAGAGTCAGGTAGAAGGAAGCTCTCCACGAGAAATTGCAGCAGTTCATTGTTGCAGATGAATTCCAGCTCCTCCAATTGCAGAGAAAAGCAAACAAGCGATTCATGTGGGTGTTCCTTTCACTTCTCAGCTCACCTGGCTGAGGATTTTCTGGTACTTGAGGGAGTTTTGCTATTTAAATACAGATTTTAAACTGTCTATTGTCTAATAAGACAGCCCCATAAAAAGTGCATTATTAAAAAATACATTTAAAACTGATCAAAAATACTTAGTCTGAGATGCCCAGCAAGGTGATGGGAGTGTCCATCCTTAGAAATATTCAAAATCCATGTGGACACAGACCCAGGTACCAACTCTCATGATAATCCCTTCCTATTTCAGCATGGAAAAAGAAAATGTTCCAGCACTGAGAGAGACTCACTTGTCTGTGTCACAAAAAATTTCCACTCCAAGTACCTGAAAAGGCATTTGGGGCTCTGCAAAGTACAAACAAAACCTGGCTGTGACTAAAATTGGTTTCCCAGTGACTGGACTGGTTTTTCCAAATGCACCTGGAGTGAAACCACAAAGGCTTAAGCTCACAGGCTGACTCAGAACAGTAAATGCATTTTATACCAGACACTGAAACACCCAGGGAGCAGAGCTGCTGCAAAAGCCCAACCAGTGACATTTATTTCTATTTTGAATACAAGGGGGGTGGGGGGGGGGAACAGGTGTGACTGGCTACTAAAGCTGCCATAAATGCATAGCTTTATAAAGAAATTAATATTATGCCTTAAAAACACTTCCCCAAATAGCTGAAGTCAGCCCCAACGCAGTGATTGACTTGCAAAGCAACTCAGACAGGAAAGCCCACTCTGTTAGCTCCAAGTTTCCCATCTTAAACAACTTCCGGACGTTACTAACAGCTCTGAATACACAAAAAGAAATTAATTTCACTGACATAAAATAACAAATTTTTTAATAGGCTTCTCTTTTTATTTTCTCAAAGAGGAACACTTCTCTTCTGTTGGGAACTGAAGAGAAAAAGATTATCTATATAATATCTAGATATAATTTACAGTAGAGGGTGTCCCTGCCCATGAAACAGGATGAGCTTTAAGGCTCCTTCCAACCCAAACCATTCTGTGATTCCTCGATATATTTTCAAACCCTCCTCCCATATCACTTTTTGAATAGTTCCTGATTTTATTTATCAAGTCCAACTGATATTAGAAAGTGTCAGTAAAATGAGGAAGTTGTATGCTGAAACATCAAAGTTATTTCCCCCACCCCACTAACTGAAATTAATAACCAATACTAATTTCAAGGATTAGGCAATGGAATTGCTGCCGGAATTTTCCCTCTCCCGTACTTACCTGTCCCTCAGCTGGTGATAAGGCAGAAGCAGAGCGGAGAAGGCAATTTATAGGACACTGCCTCTTTGGAAAGCCAATCAAAACCTGGCAGAGAGTAGGAGTTGTCCCACACCTTAGGAAAAAAAAAAAGGAAAAAAAAACCCCGTGCTTGTGAGAGCAGCAACAGCCAGGGATATCACTCTGTTCCCTCCTGCTCGATTTTGAAATGCCTGGAAGTTTGGAATAGGCAGGGAAAGGGCTCTGAAGGTGCACAAGGAGCTCCTCCAAGTCCTGGAACCAGCCAGCCTCGGGTCAAGGCTGAAGGACATGGTTTAAATTAATTAGCAGCAGTGCAAAGGATTAGTAGAAAGCAAACACGTGTTCCAATGTACAGCAATAATCTGCCTGCGATAGCAGGAAATTTCTGGGGTTTGTAAGAAGATTAAAGCATGGGGAGAGGGAAAAGAGGGAATAAAGGAAAAAAAGAAAAAGAAACATTCATAAAACGACATTTAGTGAGTGAACTGCCAGCTGCTGATCCTCTGTGAGGTTTCCAAGGCGTTACATAAGCAGCAGCACCTGTTGCTCACAAAAAAGTCAAAAATGTTTATGGAAACCAGCAGCTCTTGTAAATTAGTTATTAATAGAATGTCGTGGTGATAAGAAAGATAAGAAAGTCATGGGCTTGGTCTGGAAAGTCCCACTGCAAGCTCCAAAGAAAATGGGAGAGAGGGATGAAGGAGAGGTCAAAACCAAACCCCAGAGCTCCCAGAGGATTTCTAGGGGCTGGGATGTCACAGGATGCTCCTCCACAGAGCTGAACCAAAGAATCCAGAACTTTCTTCTTTCCAAGAAAATTAAGGAACTCTGCAGGGCACCGGACCTTGCAGATTCCCAGCCACATCCTCGGGAACATGGTTGGTGTGGACCAACGCACTGTGCTCCAACTTCTCAACTCCGACTTGGCTCCAAACACCACAGTTTCTGCTTCAGACCTGGAGATCTGTTTATGCATTGGGAAGCTCCTCTAGTTTTTCCAACTTTATCAAGAGCTCGAGGAGAAAGACAGCACCTTCCTTGGGCATCCAGAAGACAAAGCACCAGCCACTCTGCCCATGGGAAAGCCTCCCTCCCTGGTGCCCAAGTGCTGCCAAGAGGAAACTCCATCGGATCCCTGCACTTGGGAGCACTCAAACTGCAACAACTAAGGGGTACTCTCAGCTGAATCCCCACGACTGCTGGCTGGAGAGCTGGACAGCCCAAATCCATCACACATTCCCTGCTGGCAATTCCTCTGGTCCCGAGAGCCCCCAAGCTGGGACGCTGCGTCCCTGCTGGAGTCCCCTGGCAGGGGGACGTGTCAGGGTGTCCAGGCTGGAGCTGTTCTCTCTGGCAGGGAGCTGTTGGCCAAGCTCGGCTGAAATAACCTTGACACACACACACAGCTCCTGTCCCAGGGGTGACGCACGCCCAGGAATGACGCCGAGCCCCAGCGGGGCCGGCCAAGAGGAGACGTCAGCCCAAGCCACAGGAGATCTGCTGGAAACCTGACCTCAGCCACCAAAAATAAACAAAAAAGAAGGGAGATTACACAGCTGCTGAACGGCGTGATGCTCCTGGAGTGGGTAAGGAAGGTTGGTCCAGAACATCCAATGTAACCTGGGCAGAGTGGGCAGCAGGGGAGGGAGGGTTCTGCCCCTCGGCCCTGCTCAGGTGAGACCCCACCTGCAGAGCAGTCTCCAGATCTCACATCCAACATCAGAAGGACATGGAGCTGCTGGAGTGAGTTCAGAGGAGGCCCCGGAGATGCTCCAAGGGTGGAGCCCCTCTCCTCTGGAGCCAGGCTGGGAGAGCTGGGGGTGTTCACCTGGAGAAGAGAAGGATCCAGGGAGAGCTCAGAGCCCCTGCCAGGGCCTAAAGGGGCTCCAGGAGAGCTGGAGAGGGACTGGGGATAAGGGATGGAGGGACAGGACGAGGGTAGTGGATTTAAATGGAAAAAAAATGAAGTACGTTTAGATGGGATATTGGGAAGGAATTCTTGGTTGTGAGGCACAACATTCCCAGAGAAGCTGTGGCTGCCCCTGGATCCCTGGAAGTGTCCAAGACCNGAAGGTGTCCCTGCCCACGGCAGAGGGGGGACCTGGATGATCTTTAAGGTCCCTTCCAACCCAAGCCATTCCCTGATTCCCTGGTTCTATACCCTGCACAGCCTGCACAGATAAAGCCAGGGGCCGGCGCGGGTGATGAGCACGAACAAAATCCACTCGCCGGCCCGCAGCGAGTCTGCGGTGAGGNCCCCGGCCCCGGAGAGTTCCCAGAGGAGGAAACCGCGCGGTGCCAGGGAAAGCCGCCCCTCCCCCACCTCATTCATTTGGCCGAGCCGGGAGCAGGGCGGCCCCGCGATCCCACATCCCCCTAACCCAGCCCCTCAAATCCTTCAAATCCCCCAGAACCA
>VZRN01000638.1:23916-61244 GCA_013397935.1 Dasyornis broadbenti | reverse complement strand
CAGCTCCCGAGGCCCCCCAGCCGCCCGGTCCGGCCCGGCGCTCCCCCCACGCTCCCGCCGCGCTCCCGCCGCCGCCCCGTCCCTCAGCCGGGGCCGCTCGCGCCGGGGCCGGGGCCTGACGTCAGCGGCGGCCGCGTAGGGGATTGGGTGGTGACGTCACTCGGGCGTGATGTCACGCGCCGTGAGGGGCGGTGATGCCGGGCGGGGCGCGGGGGCCCCTCAGGATCTGAGGGCGGGGCAGCCTGGCCGTGGGGCACACAGCGACACGGAACGGTTTGGGGGGCAAGGGACATTAAAACTCATCCCATCCCACCCCCTGCCATGGCCAGGGACACCTTCCACTATACCAGGTTGCTCCAAGCCTTGTCCAGCCTGGCCTTGGACACTTCCAGGGATCCAGGGGCAGCCACAGCTTCTCTGGGCACCCTGTGCCAGGGCCTCCCCACCCTCACAGGGAACAATTCCTTCCCAATATCACATCTAACCCTGTCCTCTGGCAGTTTGAAGCCATTCCCTCTCTTCCTGCTACTCCATGCTGTTGTCCAAAGTCCCTCTCCTGCTCTCCTGTTGGTCAGCAGTCTCTGGCTGAGGTGTGGTACCACTGCACAGTGCTGGTCACAGAAACCCAGAATCCTCAAATCCCAGAATCCCAGGATGGGTCGAGTGTGAAGGGATCACAGTGGCTCCTCTGGCCCCACCTCCCTGCTCCCGCAGGGTCATCCCAGAGCACAGGACATGGGATTGTCCAGACAGGTCTGGGATATCGCCAGTGAGGAGACTCCACAGCCTCTCTGGAAAATCTGTTCAGTGCTCGGTCACTGCACAGGAAAGTTCTTCCTCTTGTCCAGGGGGAACNGCCCCACCTCCCTGCTCCAGCAGGGTCATCCCAGAGCACAGGACATGGGATTGTACCCAGACAGGTGTGAAATATCCCCTCCCAGTGAGGGAGACTCCACAGCCTCTCTGGACAATCTGTTCAGTGCTCAGTCACTGCACAGGAAAGTTCTTCCTCTTGTCCAGGGGGAACTTCCTGGGCATCAATTCCTGCCCATCCCTCCTGTGCCATTGCTGGGCACCACAGAGCAGAGCCTGGGCCCTGCTCCGAGCCCTGCCTGCACACTGGGACAGACAGGGATGAGGTCTCCTCTCAGAATCTCCTCTGAACAGTCCCAGCTCCCTCAGCCTTTCCTCAGCAGGGGGATGCTGCAGTCCCTTCATCATCTTCACATCACACGATTAAGATTGTCTCTCCTAGGCTGTACCACCAGCTCCTTGACCACCTAGACATCAGAAAGGACAGTAGTACCCAAAGGATCTTTCAGTTGCTAAAAATCACCTCTGCATTTCAATCTTCCTCTGCTACCTCGTATCCTTCCAGTGGCTGTTCTACATGAACAGCTGCTAAAACTCACTCTCCCTTGCTTAGGCTCTGGTTTTTAGTGTTCCCACTCTTACTGAGGACACCGTGGGTGAGCAGGACCCATTAGGTTTTACACTGTTTCCTAGAAGATCAAAACAAGGAGATATTCCCCCTTCCCCATCAAGGCTAGTGTCTCATGTATGTTCCAAGTCCTAAATGGTTTCAGCCCAGCAGAATGATCTTAGGTGCAGAAACCAACACAGAGGGTACTTTTTACAGCCAAGAGGGTCTTGGCTGGGACAAGGACTGCAGGAATTGTGTTTGTGCTCTCTGCACAGTCTGAGTTGTGGCACCGTGCCTCAGAACTGGAGATACGCCCTCCTATCAGCACCCACACTCACAGCTGCTCATCGAAGCCCTGGGCAGCCTTTCCCATATCACAGCACAGAACCTGGAGGCTGATTGTGTGCAGGAGATGGGCGTAGGTGTTCTGAGAAGAAAACTCACCCTATCAACACTTTTTAAAGTAGGAAGCCATGAAGAGAAGAATTAAGTTAGTGAAACTGCATGTCCACAGCAAGGACCCCACTGGGGGGAGGTTGACACTCACATCCTGCTGGACTCTACATGGGAAAACTAAAACAGCCTTAGAAAGAGGAAATTCTCTTGATATCAGGCATATTGAACTGGGATAGGATGGCACTTCCCATTGGATACATTTATTTTTATGCTGTTCGGGAACATGACATTTCCCTAGAGGACAAGAGTGCTTGAATCAGCACACTCGCCTTGAATGAAGAGAAGCTGAAAGTCTGATGGGTTATGAACCCAGGTTCAGCGTTTTTAGATCTCAGCCACAGGAATGTGTCCTGTGAGGTGACAAACTCTCTGAACAAGATGCAGTCCTGCATTTTACAATGTCTTCCAGAGCTGTTTCTGCTGAGATTTGGGACTTGTGCTTCTTGCTTACAGATTCTACCTCTTCACTGTTCCTTCCTGGGCAATTATTCTTCATTTGAAACCCCTGCAGCTCTGACTGGTAGCCTAATAAGAGGCTGTGGCTGCCCCTGGATAGCTGGAAGTGTCCAAGGCCAGGCTGGACAAGGCTTAGAGCAACCTGGGATCATGGAAGGTGTCCCTGCCCATGACAGGAGGTTGGAACTGGATAAGCTTTAATGTCCCTTCCATCCCAACACTGTATGGAGGCAGCAAGGACAAAGTTGCAAATTTCCAGGCCAAGAATCCTTCAGAAGAGGGGCCTTGGCCCAAACTGCAGAAATCTGGAAACACATCATGGTTTGGTGTACTCCAGGCACTGCCTGATTTCTTAGACATCCAGTAAAGCTGTGTGGAGCAGGAAGTTCTTAAAGAAGTTCTTAATGAGCAACCAGGAGGGATTAGAGAGCCTGGAGCAGTTTGTGCCAAGTATTTGGAGTTAAATCTGATTCCATGTCACACTTCCTAAATCTCCAAGCAGTGTCCTGGTGTGATGGGGTTTTGCAGCTTCAGAAGAAGGGCTCGATGTGGGAATCCCACTCCTAAAACCAAAAGTAGAATCCTAGAATCTTGGAGTGGTTGGAGTGGGAAGGGACCTTAAAGACCATCCAGGTTCTCCTGCTGTTTCTGGGGAGGCCTACAGGGGAGGCTTGTGCATTTTTGTCTTTCTCAGGGGAACACTAAGAGTCTGGGGATCAGTGGGATGTCCTCTGAAGGACAAAGTGCCAAGGTGTTGGCAAACAGAATTCCGTGTTTAATGAACCATTGATTTGATGGACCACAGCAACTTTTCAGACAGAAGCTGATCGAATCCTCCTTTCCCTGATTTGATCCTGAAAAGTCTTCTCATTCCCAGCAACATTTGTACAAAGAGCTTCCAGATCCTTCTCCTCTGCATTCCTTCTGCTGAGCTGTACCTCCAGCAAATACGTTATTACTTTTTTTTTTCCCTTATTCCAAACACATCTATCTTTCACAACCACAAACATTAACTCCCTGAGCAATCTTGAAGAACAAAGGCTTTGAGATAAGATTATCTTGCCACAGAGGTGTTTATAAGCCCTTTTTTTTTTTCCCCATTCCCTCCTGCTTATGAATTCCACCCCTTGGCTGGCATGTTGGGATTGTTATGTAACAGCATAGCTACATGTAATTAGAGGGCACAAAATTACAGATAGAGCAGGGATATTATCCAGTGTGGATGGCACAAGCTTACCTGAGTTTCTAAAGCACGATGTGTTTGTGGAGGAGAAAAACATTAATGATGAAAGTCTGTAAATACCCTGAATGTGCAGGGGCAGTGCCTGGATCAGAAAGTCCTTCAGCTGTAGATCCCAGAGCCTGGGAGAGCACTGTGCGGAAAAAGCTGCTGTTGGAAAGGAGCAGGATTAGGATGGTCTTGTCTTGATTTGCTGGGGTTTCTTTTATGTTCTGAGTTGGGCTCCCTGAGTGATGAGCAATTCCTGCCTCAGCACAGCAAGGAGCAGAGGAGGAGCTCACAGAGCCCTGCAAACGAACCACTCTCTATAAAAATGCTGGTGTTCAAGGCCGTTTATTATAAGCAGAGCACTGAGCCATGAGGGAGCCAAGTGCAGTAATTATATTTGTAAAGCACGGATCATTTCTGTTTGCTGGACCCGCTTGATTGTTATTCACACAACGGAGTCATTTTTGTGTGGTGTTGAGCTTATCAGCCTCTGTTTTAAAAATTACTTGTGCTTGAGTCATGTTTACCCTCCCTCACAGCAGTACTTTGTATTTGAAGGTGCTGCTGAAGGCAAACCAACCTCCTCCTTTGACATGGAGTTCACATTTAAACACTTTTTTTGAAACCCTGCCTATCTTTCCTGAAGTCTGTTGAATTTCACGGTGTTCTGCAAATAATGGTCTTTCCATCTCAATTTCTGCCCATAAACAGGCCCTAAACTGTTCACAGTGGGAGACAAATCAACTTCCAGCTTTTGCTTTTTCATCTTCCTTCACGTAGAAAGGCGAATATCCAATACTTTATGTATTCCTGAGGGGACCTCATCCCTGTCTGTCCCTGTGTGCAGGGAGGACTCAGAGCAGGGCCCAGGCCCTGCTCTGTGGGGCCCAGCAATGGCACAGGAGGAACAAGCAGGGGCTGATGCCCGGGAAATTCCAGCTGAACTTGAGGAAGAACTTTTTCCCAGAGGGAACAGCTGGAGGTTTCCTGCAGGAAACTGCTTCCAGGCCACACAGGAAAAGTGGCAGCAGATATTTCCTGGACCAGAGCACTCACTTGGGTGAACCTAGAGAGCCCCACTGAGCTACATTCACTTGAGAAGGGCAGGGATCCACCACAGTTCGTAGAATCATGGAATGGTTTAGGCGGGAAGGGACCCTGGAGATCTTGTTCCACCCCTTAAACAGGATGGGACACCTTCCACTATCCCAGGTGGCTCCAAGCCCTGTCCAACCTGGCCTCAGACACTTTCAGAGATCCAGGGGCAGCCACAGCTTCTCTGGGCAGCCTGGGCTAGAGCCTCACCACTCTCACAGGGAATATTCCTCCCCATACATCTCACCTAAATTTTCCCTCTTTCATTTTGACCCCTTTACTCCTTGTCCTATCCCTACAATTCCCAATGAAGAGCTCCTCTCCCACTTCCCCACTACAAGTGGGGCCTGCAAATCTCTACCAGGTTATTTTCCTGTGGTTTTTCCACAAGCCTTTGCCACTGCCCAGAGGCAGATTAGTAAGGAAGTGAAATTTTGCTTGGATTTTATGTGGCCCTCTGTCTCTCAGACCTGAGGAAAGTGCCAGCTCCTGATGGAATCTCCTGCTGTGTCCACATGTGCCACGGCAGCCACGAAGAGTCACCAAGGAGGGAGACTGAGCTCGGCCTTGGTGACAGCGCAGCCACACAGGACGTGAAAAGAAAGAACATCTTCTCCCTGTGGTGCTGAACTGGTTTGACCCTGACGCTCATCATGCCCAGCAGATGTGACACAGGCTGTGCCTGGACACGGGGAGGTGTCACATCGTGTTGGCAGCACAGGACAGCCTCACACTGATCACAGTCAGCTCTCATCTTCCCTCTGTGAGTGAAAGCATCGCTTTCGCACCCAAACGTGTGTCACACTGCATTGCTGCCTCCTTGGAGAAGGAAAAAAGGGAAGATTTTGTTTAGAAGTCATTCTTTTTAATTAAAAGAATGAGCCTGATGATCTTTGGTTCAATTAGATTTGCCTTGTCTGGTTTTTTTGGTGTTTTTTTTTGTTTTGTTTTGTTTTTTAATGAGGAGTGAAAGCACTGTGTGAGCCACAGATGCCTTGTTTTTAAACACATTCTCCTGGCATCATTCCCCTCCCTGTGAGCTCCTGCAAAGGGAAAACACAGGTGTTCCCCCTCCAGGTAGGCTGGGGAGGAGGGAAGGCTTTGTTGATGGCATCTTCCACACTGGGTGTGAGATCCCTGCCTGAAAGGAGCCTCTCAGCAGGCTTGACTCCTACAGGTGCTCACAGCTTGGGGACAGCAGTGGCTGCAGCCACATTTCCCTGTGCAAAGGGACAATTTGGCATCTTGCACCGTAATGGACCAGGATCAAACCCCCAGTGTCCCACAGATGCTTCTGCATTGCTGCTTTCTTAAAATTAACTTTTTTTTTTTTGGTGACTACGGGATGGTCACAATCCTGCAAGGATCTCCCCTCAGGAGACACCCCAATACTGCTAATGCACTGATGGCAGACAAAGGATCTGGGGCTTTTTTATATCCCCAATTCTGATTTCCACCCTCATAGTGGTTGGTTTGACAATCACAGAATCATTAAGGCTGGAAAAGACCTCCAAGATCATCGAATCCAACCTTTGACCCATCACCACCTTGTCAATGAGACCACAGCACTGAGTGTCCATCCAGCCATTAAAGAGAGATGATGCACAATTAAGGACCATCCACAGCAACAAAAATTATCCAAAACCTGGGAAAAGGGGAAGAAAACAGACCTGTGAAGAGCAGGAGGGGCAAATCTTACAGCACAAAGCACCAACACAACAACAAAACCCCCCAAATATATTGATTTTGAAGGCAGGTGCTCCAGTAGGGCAGTCCTTTAGCTGTAAGGAATTCCTGGAAAAGATCCCTTGGGGAGGAGCAGTTTGTATTGCTGAGAGATTTAAGAGCAGGTTGGGTAAGAACCAAATGTGAGTTCAGTGGATCCTGTCTCAGGGCAGAGAGAGGCTCTGCAACCTCCTCTCTTCAGATTTAGCACCTGGGTCTCTCACCTTTGCTTGCTGCCTCTCCAATAAACACATAAAATAATGAGTTGTTTATCCTGGGAATGTTCAAAAAAGGGCACCGATGCAAGTTCTGAGAGTTACACAATCTTCAAGAAGCCCCAGCCTGCAGGGCAACCAGCCAGGAGGAATTCCTAGACCCCAGATAGATACAGATATTTTGGGGAAGGAAAAGCTTCCTTTGTTCCCTGATGGCTTTCCTGCATTACCCATTCATCCACTGCCTTGCAGCTTCACATCTCAGCAAACAGAATGGATGAAGGATGCATCCCAAATATAAAAGCTGTTTGAGACCATTGAGGGACAGGAGGGATTTCTGAGGGAAAAATCAGGCCCTAAGTCACACCCTTCATGAACGTGTGCCTGCAGAGAGGCCGCAGCACTGCTGAAGAAAACACAGCAGTTGTCACTTGCCCTTAAGAAGCGATTTCACACCTCGGAGTGGGTACAGGGAGCTCACAAGGGGCAGTGCTGTAATTTAAAATGACTTTCACGTCTCTTTTGCTGACAAGGCCAGGTTGGATGGGGCTCTGAGCAACCTGGGAAATGTCCCTGCCCATGGCAGGGGGTGGATCTGGATGAGCTTTGAGGTCCCTCCAACCCAAACCAGTCTGTGATGATTTCCCAGTTTTCCAACAGAGCTCCTACAGCACATTGGGAAAACCACATGGAAGTCTCTGAGCAGAAAGAACCCAAGGAATCTTTCTGCCCTTCACAGCTTGGTCATCAAGGCCAAAAACATTCATCCTATGGCAGAAAGGAAATGTCATAAACCCTCAGCAGCTGCTTTTGCAGAACTGGATTCACTGTCGTGTCTGGAGTGTAAAGAGAACCCATTTTGCTTCCTTCTTTGCTGGCCCTGACAGCACAAGTTTGCACACAGGGATTCATTTCAAGCAGGCTGTGGAAACAAGGTGCATAATTAGTGCAGCTAATGACAAGGATGAGTTACCAGGCTAAGCAGGAGCAGCCCTTCAAACACTCTCAGGCCAGCAGGACAGAGTTCGTTCCCTGTAGGCCTTCCCTGCCCAGGAAATCATGGGCTGCTTTCCCAAAGGTCTGTGTCCTTCTGAACCACACAAACCCGTGTGGAAACAAGCTCGTTCAGGTCTCTGAGGTGAGCAGATGTTGCAAAGTAAGAGTTTAGGAATGTACGCTGTGAAAACCAAACTGTTTAAAAATCCAGACAAAGCCTCACACCACGTTTATGACAAACCACAAGGAACAATGGAAAATCACCACCCTTCTTTGGAATTGGACTTCAGGGATCCTTGTGGGATATTCTGTGATTCACCTCCATCTGCCCAAGAGATGGAAACTTGTTGAACACCAGGAATCTACCTTGAAACACTGAATACTCAGAAAAGAATTCCCTGGGAAATGGATGTGCCATTCATCAGGTTCGTTGTCTGCCAGGAACAAGGCAGAGAAGGAAAATGCTGTGATCACTGAAAAGCCACTTTCCCAGCTCTCTTTACTGATCACATTTGTTAGTGAGACTTTGGAGAATAAAGTTTAGGAAGAGGATTCAGGTTTCATCTGACAACACCATATAAAACTTCCCTGTCAGGGGCTCAATCCCTGCAAAATGTGTGACTTGGCAGATGTGGGAATAGAGGCACAACTGCTCCGTGGGGAATCACAGAACGGTTTGGGTTGGAAGAGACCTTAAAACCCATCCAGTTCCATCCCCTGCCATGGGCAGGGACAACTTCCACTATCCCAGGCTGCTCCAAGCCCCATCCAACCTGGCCTTGGAACTTGCAAGGGATCCAGGGGCAGCCACAGCTTCTCTGGGAAAATTGTGCCAGGGCTTCCCCACCCTCACAGCCAAGATGTTTCCCCCCAATATCTCATCTAAATCTCCCTTCTTTCATTTTACGACCATTCCCTTTTTTCCTCTATCACTCCATGCCCTTGTGGAAGTCCCTCTCCACCCTTCTAGGGTCCTCCTTTAAGTACTGGAAGTCTGTAATTCCTAACGGTGCAGGGAACCACTGGATTTCATTGGGCTTGCAGAGTGTTATGATCCAAGGTGAGAAAAGCCTGCTAAAAAGCACATCCATGCCTTCCATGAAATCTGCGAGGTCTCACAGACCTAAGCCTCTTATCCCCCAAGTGCTTTGTTCAATTAACCTCAAAACTCACACTGAAATAAAGCTGACTTTTAGCAGAAGACCTCGGGGGGAAATCTGGGAACAGAGATGTTGAGATGCATTTAAAATGAAATCTAAACTGGCCACCTCTGCAAAACAGAGCCGCAGGCACAGCTGTAAAGTCATTTATCAAGTGCTGGGAGCATTCTGGATGCCTCCAGGAACAGGCAGCACCTTTCCCACAGCCTCTCACAGCTGTGCAGGAGAGGAGCAGCTACAGCAGGACTGAAAAATCAGCTTAAGAATTCCTTGCCTTTGCTAGAAGGGAATAAGGCATCATGTTACAGCCAGGGAGAGGGGCAAAGGCTTTTGAGAACTCCATTTTCCATCCAGTGTTATTAGATAATTCCTGTAATTTAGTGTGATGAGGCTACAGGCTTTGCTCTCAAAGTTTAATAGTCCTCTGCTTGAAATACAGGCAGCTTATTTACTCCTTCTCACACGCCATTTCTCAGGCAGTGGGTGCTGGGGGTCACCTTTTCTGGATCTTTCTTCATTTCATGCAGTCATTAAGGTTCGAAAAGATCTTTGAGACCATCAAGTCCAACCTGTGACCAATCCCCACCTTGTCACCAGCCCAGAGCATTGAGTGCCACATCCAGGCATTCCTTGGACACCTCCAGGAATGGGGACTCCAAATCTCCCTGACCAGCCCCTTCCAATGCCTGACAACCCCTCCAGTGTAGAAATTCTCCCTGAATTTACAGTGAAGTCCCCTGCAGGACAAGTGAGAGAGCTGGAATTATATTTCGTAGCATTTTGCTGTCGTATTCCTGCAGACTGAACTGTAATTGACATTTTTCCACCCACACCCCCACTGGCAATTTGAGGACTCTTGGAATGGGGAAGCCTCCTGCCTTCAGCTCCTGATTTATCCCCAGCTTTTTGTTGGAGCAGGATATAAACACACGTCAGCATCTGCTTTAGCTGAAAGCCAGAGCTTGCGAACTCAAGCAGGTTGGGAATTTTCCATCTGCAAAAAGAGCAATCTCAGCAAAGAAAAAACTGTCCTTGGGGGAAAAAAGGGGGCTTTGCCTAAATAAATCTATCTTAAATCAAAAGCAGAAATCGCTGGAGTCTGGGAAATCCCTGGAATCCTAGAATGGTTTGAGTTGGAAAGGACCTTAAAGCTCATCTTGTTCCACGCGTGGGCAGGGACACCTTCCACTAGACCAGGTTGCTCTGATCCCATTCCCTACACTCTCTCCTTTAATATCCATGGATTATGGATGCTGGAGACCAAGCGTGGAGGTGCTGGTCTGGTCCCCCTTACACGCCTGCATGGAGCCAGCTCAGCTCAGTGTCCCCTGGAAGCTCCTGGGAAGGAGCCCAGAGCGTGGAAATGTGACACATAAAATATCCCAGGCCCCTCTGAGCACACAGCTCACTGAGCTGGAACCTTTAGCTCAGCAGCCCAAAAAGGAATCCTGAAATATTAAAATGCTTTTGTTAAAGGCACAGGAAACACTCTGAGGAGCTTAACTAAATCAAGGAAAAAAAAAAGTCATACAAAAAAAAAAAAAAAAACAAAAAAAAAAAAAAAAAAAAAAAGATTTATATTAGGTCATCATTTTCATTCAGGACGAAGATGAACATTAAAGCAATTTCCTGAGAGGGGAAAACCTTTCGCAGAGCTCTGCTAAGCAAAATCTAACCCTGCAGTGCACACACAGAGATCTCCCCTGCCCGGAGATCAGAGGCTGAGCCAAGCACATCTGACAGCGATTAATCACATCCCTGCTGCCTGGCTGGGCAGGACGCGGGCACAGCTCCGGGGCAGGAGGAGACCCTACGAAAACCCCTGTGCCCTGAGATGCACCTCGACAAAGGGGAAACACACTCAGCTTTCACTGTTTCAAATGCAGAGGAATGGTTTTGTTGTCAAGCCTGCCAGAAAAAAAATCCCTGGCATTTGTGGATGTAAGATTTGAATCAGTTCAGGGTTGGGGCAGAGACTGATTTTTTTTTTTTTTTTTTCAGTTTCATTTTTCTCCATCTTAAAAAGTGCTGAATGAAATTGTTCAAAGAGCAAACAAAGCTGGACTGGCCATTATTTCCAAGGATTCCAGACACTAACAAATGGCCAGTTATTAAAAGCTCAGCTCGCAGAGTGTGGAAATCTTGGAAAATCGTGGTATTACAGGAGCCGCTGAGGGGAAAATCCTTTGCTGGCTGGGGAAGCTGAGTGCTTGCAGCTCCTGGCTCTCGAGTGCCTAATTGAGTTTGAAAGGCCTGTTAAGTACCATTGACCAGAGCAGATGTCTCTTGAAAAGAGGGAAAGCTCCAGGAGGAAAAGAAACACAAAATCCCCTCTTGTTCCACTGCAGAGCCTGGAAAAAAAATCTGCATTTAAAGTCCCTGGGGAGGCAAAGCTGTGGGAGAGTCAGCAGAACTGATCCATCTGCTAGAGACTGAGCAGGAGCTTCCAGAAAAGGGTCAAATGAAAACGTCATTGGATCCCACGTGGTGTCTCAAAGCCACCAGCAGCCAGGTTGGACTACATGGAATCATGGAATGGTTTGGGTTGGACAGGACCTTAAAGATCACCCAGTCCCACCCCTGCCATGGGCAGGGACACCTTCCACTATCCCAGGCTGCTCCAAGCCCCATCCAACCTGGCCTGGGACACTTCCAGGGATCCAGGGGCAGCCACAGCTTCTCTGGGCCCCCTGTGCCAGGGCCTCACCCCCCTCACAGGGAAGGATTTCTTACAGTGAAATGGTTTCCGTGGTCCTTTCCAATCTTAACCATCCTGTGGTTCCATGCCAGTGTACCTCAGACCTCCATCATATCACGATCCCAGCAATCCCTGCTCCAGGCTGAGGATCCTGCACCAAATGGAAGGAAAGGAAGAGCCTCCAGCATGGCTCCATGGCTGCTCTCACAGGGGCACTGTGGATCCAGCCTTGCAGGGAGGGCAAACAGAGCTCACCTGGAATTCTGCAGAGGCAAAAAAGAAAAGATCATGTTGTTCCCAGAACCCCGACATAGACGTGCAGTTGGGCAAAAGGGATTTTTCTGCACAGGAAGGACAGTTCATGGAACACCCTTGGTTTTACTGTATCTGAACACTTGACTCAATGTCAATCTCAGAATTATTCAGGCTGGAAAAGAACTCCAGGATCATCGAGTTCAACCTGTGACCTACCCCCACCTTGTGCCCAGCCCAGAGCACTGAGTGCCACGTCCAGGCCTTCCTTGGACACCTCCGGGGATGGGGACTCCAAACCTCCCTGGGCTGCTCCTTGCAATGCCTGACCACCCGTTCCACAAAACAATTCCACCTGATGTCCAGCCTGAACCTTCCCTGGCACAGCTTGAGGCAGTTTCCTCTCATCCTGTCCCTGTTCCCTGGGAGCAGAGCTCGGCCCTCCCCGGCTGCCCCCTCCTGTCAGGAGTTGTGCAGAGCCACAAGGTTCCCCCTGAGCCTCCTTTTCTCCAGGCTGAGCCCTTTCCCAGCTCCCTCAGCTGCTCCTGGTGCTCCAGCCCCATCCCCAGCTTGGTTCCCTTCCCTGGACACAAGGTAAAGCTCTTTCCCAGACCTGGATCACGCCAGGATGGTGTAGAATCCCCCAGACTGACAGGGAAGCAGGAGTGATTCCATAAACCAGTTCCCTCCTCCAACACCGAGCCAAGCACCTGGAGCACTAAATTGGCACAAAATCAGCAAAATGGAGCATCCAGCAGAGCTGGCCCTGAACTGCCTGATCCTCCAGGTTCAGCTGCAATCCAAGGCCTCCCGGACACAGCCCAGCTGGAAAACCTCCCTCCCAGAGCTGAGGAGGCTGCCAGCTTGTGAGAAACAGCACAGAGCCCTGCGAGATAAGCAAGGTAAGGACAGAGGCTGGATTGTCGAGATGTGATAGGCAGCAGCTCAAGGGGACAAGAGGAAAAACATCAATGTGGGAAGGCAGAAAATCCTGAAGAGGAGAAAACTCCACCCCAGTGGGATGATGGCGTCTGAGCAGTGTGGAGGTTTCATTCCAGCAACAGCAGAGGCCAACACTCCCACGTGATGAACAGCCCTGTGGGCAGCAAAGACACCTTGGGTATCTCTCTGTGGTCAGCACAGACTTGGAGCTCACCAGGTCAGGTTGGATGGGGTTTGGAGCAACCTGGAATAGTGGAAAGTGTCCCTGCCCATGGCAGGGGTGGAATCAGATGATCTCTCTTGTCCCTTCTTGCTCAAGACATTCTGTGATTTCTATGACCCCACTTGTGTGTGTGTCCTCTGATTATTTAAGTTGGAAAAGCCCCTAAGATCATCAAATCCAACCATTCTCCCAGCACTGCCAAGGCCACCACTAAACCATGGCCCCAAGTGCCACATCCACACATCTTTGGAATACTTCTGTGGATAATGAGTCCGCTGCTTCCTTGTGCGTTCTGTTCCAGTCCTGCTCACAGGATCTCCATACATGTCAACAGATGCCCCCAAAAGTGTTCCAGGGAGAGAGGGAGAGTCACAGACTACTGAGGAGTTTGGATGTTCTGTATTTTCCGTGTTACCTGGAGTTTAAGGTTTTGTGGGTTTGTCTGTTGTCTGATTTGGTTTTTGTTGTTTTGTTTTTTTTTTTTTTAATATAAAACCACATCCAAAAGACTGTAAACATGAAAAGCCAGCCTGAAGTTCAGAAAGGGGCTAATGGCGGAATATTGGAAATGGAAATCAAGGGGAAGAAAGCAGAAGTTCCAACACCCTTCCTCTCATGGGCAGCACGGTGCCATCGCTCCAGGGGCTCCAAGAGTGTTCTCATCACTCTCCCCACTCTCCCCCACTGCCTTCTTCCTCTCCCTTCCCATGGATCCCCATTCAGAAGTGCTGCTCCTTCAAAGCTTCCTGTAGCAGCCTCTCCCAGAGCCTCAGGCTTGATCTCACTCCCACCCCCTCCCACACATCGGGGTTTTGGGGCTCCTCCTCTCCCCTCTGCCCTGATGAACCTGCAAACCCTCACCACCCACCGTGCTTGGAGAGCTCAGTGCAAGGGGCTCTTCCCAGACTTTCAAGACACCTGGAGACACATCAGGGATGTGCTGTCCCTTTGGTTGCCTGCTTTGCAGGGGACAAGGCTCACGCCCAGTGTGGGACTTGTGTAGAGCAGCTGCCTTCAGTTCCTCTGACAATCCCTGAGGTTTCTGTAATGAGGCAGTGGCAAGGATTGAGGTGTGCCCACTCTTCCCCTTTCAGCTCACAGCTTCTCTGGGCACCCTGTGCCAGGGCCTCCCCACCATCACAGGGAAGAATTTCTTCCCAAAATTCCATCTATTCCTGCCCTCTGGCAGTGGGAAGCCATTCCCTGTGTCCTGTCCCTCCATCCCTTGTCCCCAGTCCCTCTCCAGCTCTCCTGGAGCCCCTTTAGGCCCTGGCAGGGGCTCTGAGGTCTCCCTGGATCCTTCTCTTCTCCAGGTGAACACCCCCAGCTCTCCCAGCCTGGCTCCAGAGCAGAGGGGCTCCACCCTTGGAGCATCTCCGTGGCCTCCTCTGCACTCACTCCAGCAGCTCCATGTGGCTTTTCACCTTACAAATCCTCCCTGTGACTTCATTTACTCAAAGGATCGGTGCCACGTTTAACAGCCCAGATGCTGACTCAGCCTACAGGGCTCTACCCTCTTGGCTGTGTCACTTTTCCATACATTTCTCCAATCCCATGTGCCACGTGGAATCACAAACAGCTGGACCAGCACAAGTGAGGAGGAAAAAGAGGCGGAGAGGAGCAGAACAGAATTTTAATTCGGGATTGCCACAGCCTTCCCCATTGTGAAACCACAGCGTTGCCAACTGCTGGCAGCACAGCCAGGACACTCCGTGTGCTGGATGTTGCACAAGGGACCCCCAAGGAGCTGTGGAAGAAAATTTTTTTCCCAGCAAGGCACACAGTTGGTTTTTTTTTTTATTCCCTAACTGAGGGAAATGTAGAAACCAGACCCCTGCATTTACCTCACTGTAGCGCACGTTGCTGCTTTGTCCCCAAAACAACTGATGGATGTAGCTGCCCCATCCCTGGAAGTGTTCAAGACCAGGCTGGGACCCAAAAAACGGATGTGATGAGACGGAGCACAGTTTAGAGACAGCAAGCAGTTCTCTGCTAAAAAAATAACCCAACAAACTCTGAAACAATCTTTATTCCTGCCACAAAGTTTTCATTTCGTACCACCAAGCACTTAAAAGCCAAACCCAGAAAATTCCCTGTAGAAACGCTGTACTTACCTTGGTAGGGCATTCCAAAAAATGTTTTCCATGCCAGGAAAGAGCAGTAGGAAGCAGATTTCCTTTATCTCTTCTACCTCTGTATGCCAAAAAAGCCTTTTTTCCTTCACACAATGATTACAGGCTACACCTTTCAAGCCTGAAACCATCCCTCTGTACAGAACCAGTACAAACTGGGATGTGTAAACCGGTCATGTAAAAGGTTACAACAGCGGTAAAAGCTGTAAGAAACCTGATTTTAGCAACTACACTGTGTTTTTTAGTAGTGTAACTACATCTGTGTAGTGCCCAGGTTGTCTGCAAGTATTTTAAGATCCTGATGGAGCAGATTTGGAGCTCTAAGAGCAAAGCCCCCATGAGCTGACCTGCAGCATCAGATAAAGCATCCACAGCCATCCGCAACACCCTCCCAAGAGAAAAATCAAAGGATCAGCTTTGAAAGAACCAGCTCAGCTCTGAAAGACAAACACCACGGGCTTGTGGTGACATTTCCACAGCAGGGGAAGCTGCAAGCAGCCCAGCACAGCCCAGCATCCCGAGTTACATCCAGTGCAAGAGGAATTCCTCCTCATTGTTTTTTCTCTCACCGCTGAGGGGAAAAAAGGCAGCGTGGAAGAGACTCCTACAACGGCACGAAGCAAAAACACTTGGGATTTCAAAGAAGACAAAATCAACAGATTCAAAAAAAAGTTAAAGAAAAATTTCAACACTTGGTCAGATCTCGTGCCTGGAAATGTTCAAGGCCAGATTGGATGGCTTGGAGCAGCCTGGGACAGTGGGAGATGTCCCTGCCCATGGCAGGGGGTAGAACAGGATGATCTTTAAGCATCTGACCAAAACCATTCCATGATTCTCCAGTTATTTTCTCCCTCCCCTCCAAAAATCAAGTTTAACCCAAATCAGACTGCCTGATCATCACTGAAAGTATTTAAACCATACCTACTCTGTTTGTGGAAGTCCCTGGTGAAACATCTTGAACAAATAGTGGCTGAATATCAATTTTTTCACATCAAAACCTTCAGCACCCGTCCCTCTGTTATCTCATGGGCTGCACAGGCTGTAGGGCAGCACAGACACCCCCAGTCTCCATCTGATCAAAGCCCAAAAGCCACAAAAACTCATCACCTTCCTCAGGAGTTGCAGAAACCTCAATGAACACAGGGAAACGGATGGCCCAGTAGTTCCCAGCCTCCTGACTCACCAGTCAGGAGAGATCCAGGAGTTCCCACAGATCCCCGCCTCCATTTCCCAGGAGCTATTTGTCCTTTTTATGTTCCTTCCCCTGGCACCAATGAACCCCCACACCTTAAAACCAACAGGAAACTGTGACCCCAGTCACCGATGGACTTCAGAGCCCCAGAATGGTTTGGGTTGGAAGAGACCTTAAAGTTCATCCCATTCCACCCCCTGCCATAGCCAGGGACACCTTCCACTGTCCCAGGCTGCTCCAAGCCCTGTCCAACCTGGCCTTGGACACTTCCAGGGACCCAGGGGCAGCCACAGCTTCTCTGGACAACCTGTGCCAGGGCCTCCCTCCCTCACAGGGAAGGATTTATTCTCCATATCTCATCTAAATCTCTCCTGGTCTGGTTTCAAACCACTCCCCTATATCCTATCACCTTCTTGCAAGGCTTTGCTTCACTCCAAACCCCTTTCCCTGTGAACTTTCCTGTCCTGAGTCCTTTGGAGAGATCAATACCAGGATAAACAGATCAATACCTGTATAAAACCTTGGCTAATCAAACTGTTTATCTACCATGTGCAGAGCTGCTGTCGGAGGACCAAAACCATGGGAGCAGAGCTCTGCAAGCCCCTCACAGACTCAGGGTCTCACCCTTCTCCTTTCATCCCTCTTCTACCACCACAGGGCCTGTCCAGCTGTAGAATAAAGCACAGTCGAGCTGAAAAGAGCTAAAATTTCAGGCAAGAGCTTCATCCAAGTCACACCCACCCACATCCCTCCTGTGGGAAGCAAACGCCACGCTAATAAAAAAGATTCAGCAGTGTAATAAAGGACTTTTTAGTCTCTATGGTTTTAATTTAAACAGACACATCTATGTTCTCAACATATCTACAGCAAAGTTTACAGCCACTTTGTATCTGTTTTGCTCCCCCCAAATGGCTGAACCTTGAGCCATCATCTTCTTTTTCCCCTAGATTTGTTACTTTTTTTTTGTTGCAATAAATTCCACACCACGGCAGCTGGGATTCTGTACACAGACAGCAAACACCTAACACCAGCACACAACTCCCAGCCCTGGCATTTCAAATTTTACAGGAACAAAATCAAGACCGATGCAGCAGCCAAGTCCAAAGAGCGGTTCCAGATGTTGGGACAGCAGCGCACTCATCACTGAGCTGGCAGTAGTGAGCAGACACACGGCACGCGGCGCTGCTGCCGCGGAGAGCAGCGAGTGCTGGGATAAACCTCTCCCCTCACACAGAACCTGTACACGACGAGAGCACTTCCCCAAGGCTTTTGGCAAAGCACACATGAGACACCAAAAATGCTGTACAGTGCAATTTTAAACGAGATCCTATGCAACAGGGACAATAGTGCACGTCAAAACCAGCGCCACATTCAAGCGTTAATCAATACAATCAAAATATTGAAGGTACATATTTCATATTTCCCTTACGAAAACTGTGCAAGTTAGTTCCTTTTCCCTTCTTTTTTTGGTAAATGGCAGACTGTCCTCGTGGATTGCCCCCAAAATGGGGAGATGGGGCTTTCAGTGTCCAGCTTGTTACACAGAGCGTGTGCAAAAGAGCAGGAGCAGGGTGGCAGCGAGGGCGTAAGGCAGTGGCACAGGGAACAGCCAGAGCACAGGGAATCTGCAAACAGGAGATTCAGAGGGCAGGGATCCCCCCTCTGAGAGGAGCAAACCCACCAGTGATATTAAATATGGGATTAAATAGGGGAGGCAAGCAGCGAAGCGAAGAATGGGAGCGTTCTGCTGTGCGTCTGGAGCCTGGGAAGCACTGGGAATGGAAAAATTCAAAGGGAATGTGGCAGCAGAGCTGTGGGAAGTGTCCTCTCCCAGGAGGATCCACACCACCACACATCTCCACTCCATCTCCTGCAAGCCCTCCCAGGCCTTTGCCACTGAACCTGTGTAGGGACAAGGTGCTGCATGGCCCAGGAATTGTGGAATAAATGCCTGGAGCTGCTCAGAACGACACCAGCACTGCCACAGGAAGGCTGGGATCCACATTCCCAAGGCACACGAAGCACTTGGGTGTGGATTCAACCCAAGTGGAGGCTGAAATGAATGCCAGCTCAGAAGGAATGTGCTGCCTTTTGTTGGCTGTCACAGCTGGTTTCCCAATTTCCTCGGATGCCTGCAGTTTGCAGGAGAGGCTGGAGCAGCCAGGCAATTAGATCCAAAAAAACCCCTCTCTGCTTCTCTATTATTTAGTTCAATCTATAATTACTGTGTTAGGGAACTGCATAACCTTTAAGAGTGTTTTATGTAGAGTCTATTACAGGGAAAATAGTGCCTTCTGAATCCTTCCCATCTGGCTGGGGATAATGGATTTCAGATGGAGAAATTCTGAATGGGGTAAGGAAACACCACCCAGGCAGGTGCAGATCCCAAAAACATCATTTTAACGGGTGAACAATCACTTTAAGGGCTTGTATGAACAACGTACCCAGAGCTACCTCCAGATCTGGAGGAGGGCACAGCCCAGTTGTGCCTGTTCTGCGTAACAGGGGAGATCCCCAGCCACCCTGAGCAGCACCCTCCGCGTCAGACTGGATTTAGGCTCCAAAGCTAAAAAGAATTGGCATTACAGGCAGCGGGAAATCACTCTTCTGCCTTAAGCGAGCAATGGTTTAAAAGGGAATTTTTGTTATTTTTTAAGCCAGAGGACTCCAGGGCTAAGTTTAGCTTAGGCAAAAAGGAAATAATTAAGGAAATAAGGACTGAACAAAAGGCATTAAGGCAGCACTTGACCGCTATCACATAGTTTTATATCACTTCCTTGGTTATAGAATTTTCTTAGACTATATTTAGCGGCTACATGACTTTTGCAGGTTCTTCTCCAGCTACTTCTATGACAACTAAAGATCCTGCATTTTCACACGTATCTATGTGAAGTGGCTTTCAAACAAAGGCAGCTTCATTCCTTAAACTGGAAGCTCAACAGTTTCCAAAGGGTTCACACCACTGACCTACTGCAGCTCTGTTCATTCCGGCAGAACCAGGCTAACAGGAAACTCTTTTCTGGATAATCCCAGCCACATGTGCTGCTGTTAATCCAACTTTTTCCCAGTCCTGTAAAGCTGCCCATGGAATCAAACTGGAAAAATGCCTCAGTGAGTATTTCACACCTACTCCTACCTGTCTTTTTAAAGGAGAGAAAAAAAAAAAAAAAAATCACTAGAGAGAACTCTGATTTTATACAAAGCAGATTGAAGCCACAGAAACAGAAGGAGCAGCTACAAAATACCAAGTTAAATGGGAAAAAGCTTATCCCTGAAGTCCTTAAGTAGTTTTAGCAGCTACAAATCATCTAAACTCTTAGTATTTTTGTAGTGTGATGGCCCCTTCATCTGAGGTCACCTGAACTTCCAGCTTCTGCTTTTGAGGTTTCACAACGTGGACATAAGAGCACAAGAAGGAAATGCACATCAGGCGGAACAAAAGTGTTTTGTTGAGCTGTAAATGAAGTGCTGCTTTTGCACCCTGGCAATGCTGTGAACCCGGCCAGGTGTCCAAACTCAGCCAGGGGGGTTGGAATTTCCAAGAAGGCAGCTTGGCTCTGGTTTAAAGGACAGCTCTGAACCCTGTTCTGCAAGAGAACACCCCCACCGACTACTAAACCTTTTTGTTTTCCAGGTAGAATTAAAAAAGTTTGTTATTCCTTAGGAGATCCTTGTCCACGAGGGACAATTCCACCTGAAGGTCATGGCTTAAATATTAGCAGCAGAATCCCTCCTTCAATTCTGTATTGCACTGAAATGTCATGCTCTGGTTTGGAATTTAACTTCCTGCTCCCAAGTCAATGCTGAACACAAAAACCCAAGTGTGAGATGTGAAGGCTACTGAGAATATTGTGTAGACTGGCAGAATAGGGCTCTTAAGCTGCCTTACCTACTCCTGGAGAGAAAAGGTGCTTTCAGACAAAATACCTTTACCTATCTCTGTATCTCAATCCTGTGAGTGTTCAACAAAACCAGAAAAAGTCCAAAATAAATTGGAGACATCCTGTCTCTAGGCCCATCCTGCTCATCCACACAGTTGGAGGTAAAGAGTTCCAGCTTCTGCTGACACTGCACCCAATTGTGAGACAGAAAAGCTGCCAAGAGGGGACATTGTGCCCAGCTGTGTCTTCTCTGTAAACAAAACAAAAGCCCCTCCCCAAAAAGCAGGGAGGTTCATGGAGTGAAGGGTTCAGCAGTGGGAGGGTCAGCTGCACCCAAGGGCTCAGCAGAACATGCACTTTCCATGTTTCTTCCTCGATGTAAAGGGGGCTGGAAAGCAAAGGCCTGAGGCAAAGCCCAGCTCATGGGTCCTCCTGTTCCTCCTGCGCCTCTTCATCCGTCTCCATCTCCGCCAGCTGCCTCCTCAGTGCGTTCACCTTGGCCTGCAGCTCCTTGTTGTACTTGATAATGTTGATCGTTTCTTCTTCGGCTTCCTTCAGGAATTTGGAAGGCCTGTTCCACCGGAGGAAGACACCTGGAAGCTCAGAGACACTCAGGTCACAAAGGTTTCTCGAAACAAGGAGGAATTCACGAAGGTCGTTCACATTCCATCAGCTCTCAAGTAAAGTGCACACAGTTCACACTTTCTTCCCTTTCCCTCCCCCCTAAATAACTTCCCCCCTCCTCTCCAGGTTCACCATCCAACCAAACAAGATTAATAAAGGAAAAATGAGGGGGTTTCATTCCTGTTTTCATCATATACTTATCAGACCACTCCATTTTCAGTCTCCACCCTGCCACGGCAGCCTGATTGTGTCACTGCTAGCAACTCAGCACCCATGGGATGGAGAAAGTGTCTGCAGCAGGGAACCCACTGCACGTGGATTCTCCAGAGTGGTCAGTAATGAAGACTGACAAATAATCACAAAAGAGATACTGCTTGCAACAGGAAAAGGAAACCTGCTCACCTTCCCAGAGCTGCAGGCTCTGTGGGGCCACAGAGGGCCAGATGACAAGGCTGTTGGCCTCATAAAGAGGGTTCTGGAACCTGCTCAGCTCTTCAGGCCTGTTCACCCAGGACCAGAGGGACATGGTCTTCTGAGGCAGTTTCAGTTTAGCCCTAAGAAACCCACAGGAACAAGTTAGTTTTACACACTTGGATCTGTAAGGCTCCTGTTAGAACCACACAGACCAGAAGGCCACAAGTTTTCCTATGTGCTACTCCCCCAGATAATTCAGGTTAATCCCTTCAGTACCTTTCACCATCATGGCACAGGGTGTGAACCTAAAGGAATTTACTCAGCCTGGCTGACTACAATTAGTTTTGAATAAAAGATGGGGAAACAACACTTGTGAGTTAGGTGGAAGTTGGCTGATGCTGTCCAAGTGAAAAAATCACTCACCTCCCCACAGTGCTTTCAGTGCCAGGTTTTGAGAGGGACCAGGCTCCTGTGTTAAGAGTAAGGATGGGAGGTGGGGTAGGGTTGCATCAGGGAAGGATGGGAATGGAATTCCAGAACACATAAAAGGAGCGTTGGTGTTGGAATGGACACATCTGACAGGTCCCTCTGGTGGCAGCAAGGAACTGAGCACACAGAGCAAGCAGTGCTGTTTTCCTGGGGCAATCCCACCTCCAGGGTTCCACAGGGATCCCTGTGCCTTGGATTCCAGCAAATCTCATTCTGCCTGCACTGGCAAATTGAACTGCCAGCCAGGCAGGAGATTCACCACTCCTATGAATGCTTCAGACAGCACAAGCTTAACATCAGACTTCCAGGCCTGTCTGTGCTCCCAGGCTGACGTGCTCAGATGTGACAGGCAGGTTATTACATGTAACATTCAATACTCCTCCAAATTTCAGCTTATTGGTTTCAAGTCTAACTTGGTTTTGCAGATGACTGGATCAGCAGCCCTGCAGAAGGCAGCAGAGTCTCTTCAAAGCCCAGATTACTTTAAGGACAGAGAGATTTACAGGAAGCTTTAAATTGCCTTCCTGCTCTGGAATATCACTTCTGCTTTTCCCTTCCTGCTCAGTGGCCTTCAGTTCAGCAGGGGACCATCAGCCATGGCCTTACTGGAGTCAGGAGTCCTGAGGGCAGCACTGCCAAGCTCCAAACAGGAATCCAAACTTCTCTGGCAGCTGTGGGAGGCTCCAGTCCTTCACCCTGTTTCTGTTCCCAGGGGGTGCCAGGACCACCACAGTCACATTCCTCCCCTACAGGTGAGGGCTGGATTTGTCAGCTATGGCCTCTGCCTGCCTTGACCTTCTCCTCCAGGCCTGCATGGACAAGTCTGCTTCCCACAGCTGTGACTCATGGCAAACTCCAGCTGGCTCTTCTTTTATGGAAGAGTTTCTGTGTGAGAGACTAAATAAACTGGTGATGGGAGGAGATTTTTGGCCAGGTTGGACAGGGCTTGGAGCAGCCTGGGATAGTGGAAGGTGTCCCTGCCCACAGCAGGGAGTTGAAACAAGATGATCTTTAAGGTTCCTTCCAACCCAAACCATTCCATGATTCTGTGACCTTCTTTTTGTCAAATTCAGCCCAACATCTAATGGATTCAAGCCCAGCATCCTTACCAACCTTTCGTTTTCGTTGTTTCCCAGGAAAGTGCCGAACTGGGAAGCATAGGCATGTTCAAACAGCATGATGAGGAACTGCTCGTTGAACTCGAAGGAGCAGGGGAACTGCCGATGGATTTGCCACACACATTCCAGAAAGAGCAGGAACACCGGGGCCTCCCACTTCTGTTTGCTGTTGGAATAGGCTGACTGGGCACAGCGCTGGTGGAAAGGGTGGCCAGCCTGGGTAGGAATGAGGGAGAGCATCACACATAAAGGAATGGGATGTGAGGACAGGGGGCAAAAAAACCACTTCAGAGTTCTTTCTGTCCATGCAACTGCTCAGGCATCCAGGCACAAGCTGTGAGAAACCATTACGCTCTGTGCTGGCACTGCTGGGGCACCTCAAATCTGGGATTCAGTTTTGGGCTCCTCTTGACAATAGAGACCTGGAGGGGCTGGAGTGCGTCCAGTGGAGGGAACGGAGCTGGGGAAGGGCCTGGAGCAGCAGGAGCGGCTGAGGGAGCTGGGAAAGGGCTCAGCCTGGAGAAAAGGAGGCTCAGGGGGAACCTGGTGGCTCTGCACAACTCCTGACAGGAGGGGGCAGCCAGGGTGGGGTCAGGCTCTGCTCCCAGGGAACAGGGACAGGACGAGAGGGAACAGCCTCAAGATGTGCCAGGGGAGGTTTAGATTGGATACTGGGAAAATTTCTGCGTGGAAAGGGCTGTCCAGCCCTGGCACAGCTGCCTAAGGCAATAGTGGGTCCCCATCCCTGCAGGGATTTAAAAGCTGTGTGGACGTGGCACTAGGGGACATGGCTCAGTGGTGGCCTTAGCAATGCTGGGGCACAGCTGAAGTTGACAACTTTTAAGGTATTTTCCAACCTAAATGGTTCTGTGATTCTATCACCCATTTCCCTGCCCTTCTCAGGCTGTGTTTGATCAGAAAACGTGAGCAGGAACCAGCTGGGGTGGGCACACTGGAGGACCAGACTGCAGAGGTACAAAGAGCACAACTTAGGTTTTGTGGTTTAGTCTGAACAGTTTTCTCTAATGAGACAGATACTGAGATAATGAGATAGCACCTGCTCCAGTGGAAGGTGTCCCTGCCCATGGCAGGGGTGTGGAACAAGATGATCTTTAAGGTCCCTTCCAACCCAAATCATTCTTAGTATGAGATGTTCACCCTCAGCACACAAACAGGCATTTCCCCAAAATCAAAAACCTGTCAAGAGAGGCAGAGGCCCCAGAAGTGCCAGAAGGACAAATGACTCAAGTAATGATGCTGCTCTTTAGGACAAAAGACTCTCACACCCAGCAGGGCTGCAACAAGGCCCAACCTCTTTGCTGCCTCTCAGGCTATTTCCCAATCCATTTCTCTAGAACAGGCTGTTGTTCTGTCCAGGGCTATTTCTTACCTGCAGCCACTCCCTCACTACAAGAGCCTCGAAGCCACGGATGGTCCTGCACCTTGGATCCAGGATGATCTGTGCCAGGGAAGTGACCTGGAGCGTGGAATCAGTTCCTTCACTGCCATGGACTAAGACTGAAGCACCTTCCCTGGGAGAGAAAAAGGTGGGAAGGGATAAGAGCATGAATGAGCAGAACCCATCCCAGTGGATGCCATTCCATCCCATGGACACCAGAGTTGAGAGTCGAGGCTTCACTGGCTCTTTACCACCACTGCATCCCCATCCCACATGGATCCCACATGGATCTCACCTGGATACTCACCAACAGTAACCTGAGCTCTGCATCACTTCAGGCTCAGTTTCTTGCTGAGCAGTCTGGAAATGCAGACCCTTTCCCACACTGACAGAAGGTGCACAGTGAGATCTCCTTTGTGGCTCTCACTCTTTTGGATTGGCACCCCTTTGAGTTACAGCTTGGAAGTGCAGCTCATCCCATTCCACCCCCTGCCATGGGCAGGGACACCTTCCACTATCCCAGGTTGATCCAAGCCCTGGACAACCTGGCCTTGGACACTTCCAGGGATCCAGGGGCAGCCACAGCTTCTCTGGGTACCCTGTGCCAGGGCCTCACCACTGTTATAATACAGAATTTCTCCCTAATACTTAATCGAAACCTTCCTCCCCTACCTAATCTTCACCTTTCTCTACACTCATTTTCTAACACTATTTTCCCCTTTTATCTTACTGAAAGATCTGTCCCAGCCATTCCCTCCCCATGGAAAATACAACAGAACTCTCCCTGCCAGCCCAGCTCTGACCTCCAGGCTCCGAGTGAGGCAGGTCAAGCACCTGGAGCTGACCTGCCATGGCTCCAGGCAAACACAAAATGCAAAGCTGAGGTTAAAAATGGTGAAATCAGCCACTGTCCCAACAAGCCAGAAGGGTTTCGTCACTGATCCTTCCCATTACATGCTTGCAGGAAAGAATTTGAGATAAAAGTATTGATCCAGAGCAATCCTTTCCTGGCACAGGCAGTAATGAAACCAGCACTGTCAGAGCTTTTAAAAAGCACAGAGCTCCCATTTTAATGCAGCAGTGCTGTTTCACCACTGAGACTGCATTTCAGCTGCTTGTGTGCTTGTAGAACACATTCCTCAGCTGTAATGAAAAGCCAGCTTTTCCCTGAATTTTGGGATGGGTTTTTCCCACCCAGAGCCACAGATACAACACATTTAGATTCCTGCATCTGGCCTTACAAACTGTGGCAACCTGACAGCAAGCTTTGGCTCTCCAGCCTGAGGTTTGAACATGAGTCAGTTGAGTCAGCAGCATTTGTGAAAGAAACGTCAGGTTAAAAGAGGTCACAAGCACTTAGAAGGGATGAGCAGGATTGCTTGGATAGGGCTGTGGGGATAAAAACATAAAAGGGGAAAAGCACTGGACCAATTCCTGGGGGAAACAAGGAGATGACACTGTTTTAACCTCTGCAAGTCAGGCGGGGTATTGGAAATTTGCAGCTGAAAAGAAAGAAAAGGACTTCCCAAAGAAAGAAAACAACAACCCTGTGTCCAACTTTTCCATGCCACCAAACAGCATTTCAGATGGGCTCATTTTAACCCAAACCTTCAACAAAACTGTCTAAATTAGCTTGGCTGCAACAGGCATAGGAATATACCTTAACCACATGATCCAAAGCCTTTTCTTAGTCGAGATTTCCTCCCTCCTCCTGATTTATTGGAGGAACATTCCTTCACCACGATGAAACAAGATCTCCCATGGGTACAAGTGAGCCAGAGCACGGTGGGCAGTTATTGATACTGCCAGAGCTACTTAATGAGCAATCTGTAACCAGTGAATGAGAAACCCAAGACTTTCTGCAGGAGATTTACCTGTCAATGCACTGAGCAGCCAGACAAGCTGCAGTCAGCAGCTCCTTGATGTGAGTGAGCCAGTTGGAAGCTTCCAGTTTACTGAGCCAGCGGTCCATGTTGTGGGACTGGTCATTGCAAGCCTCCACCAGCTTGATGAAGCTCTCCTGCAGGATATTAAACCTTTGGGAAAAGGACAATATTGTTGAAAGCACAAGCAGTAACATGTTCCTAGGAACCAGGACATGGATTATTTAGTGTTTGTACATTGTGTTTATTTATTCCTCTCTATCTGATGCTGTAAGACAATCAGCAACAAATTTAAGTTCACATAAAGTCTTCAGAAGGAAAACTTCAAGTCTTTGCCAGGAAATTCCTTATTTAGCTCCTCAAGAGCTAACCCAGCCAGTGATGAGGAGAGTGATTGCTTTCCAACAGCTCCAGTAACATTACTGCATGTTTGTGTAGAAGGATTCCCCAAAATTAAGGCTTAAGGGAAGTTGATCAAGGCCAGACTGAAAGTCTGTTTAATTGAGTAACTTGTCTCCAAATGACTAAAAAATATTACATGTCCAGAGAAAAGTACTGGATCACAGAAATCTGGACTGGTTTGGGTTGGAAAGGACCTTAAAGCTCATCCCACTCCAGCCCCTTGCCATGGGCAGGGACACCTTCCACTATCCCAGGTTGCTCCAAGCACTTCCAGGTTGGACACTTCCAGGGATGGGCAGGCACAGCTTCTCTGGATAAGAGTAATGTGACAGCCACAGAACAAATCCTCACCTGAAGAAGTTTTCTGGTGAAGTACCTGCTCCTTCCTGTGCCAAGGGGAGCACAGAAAAGCTGGAGTGTGGCTATAGACCATCAGGAAAAGAAACAGCACAGGGAGATGCCTGATGTCTGAATCCTGCAGCGGGTTGCTCAGAACAAGGAACCAAACCAAAAATACCCATATCATCCACATATCCTGGTTTTGCCACAAAAGGAACAGGACCCTGCTGATAGGAACCAGCATACACAGCTCTTCTTACAGAAGCAAACAATTTGTGGAGGTATCACTGTTCTGCCAACGTGACCCGACAAAGCTGAGCCATATTTCACCCACCTCTCAATGTATTTGTGAATCCTCCTCCACTGGGGGTAGTAGACTTCTTGTTCAAAGCCCCCTCCTTTGGCCCTGGCCTGCTGGGCTACATGCAAAGGCCTGGTGTCGATGACGAAGCCGCGCCTGCCAGAGCGCAGCGCAGAGTTAACCAGCTTCTCGTCCTCCTTGCAGCGCCGCCCGTTGGTGCCTGTCAGGGGTTGGCTGCTCCTCATCATCGCCTGGGGAGACACAAAACCATGAGTGAGGCACTGGAAGTGGAGGGAATTCTGACTGAAAGGCACCAAGCACTCGAGCTCCAAGTCTTGCTCGGAATCCTTCAGTTGTTCTAAGTTCAATCCCTCGCAAGGACTGAATGTATTTAAAAATGAACTAGGAATCTCTGAATCCAGCAAACATTTGGCTGGCCAAGTTTTAAATTCCAGACATCATCTTAGAGGTTTTACTCCTTCAGTTATGCCTCATGTACTATCTTTGTGAGCTACTGAGCTCCCTTCCTGCTGATGGCTCCTTCATAAAGCCTGGAAGTGTTAGAAACCCCTGGAAGTGTTCCAGGCCAGGATGGGGCCCTGAGCAGCCTGATCTGGTGAGAGGCATCCCTGCCCACGGCAGGGGTTTGGAACTAGATGGTCTTTAAGGATCCTTCCAACCAAAACCATCCTGTGATTCTATGAAACCAACATTTTCAGGGTTGTAATTTTCAAGGTCTCTTCCCAACTCTGTTCTTAAAACACTCAAATTGTTCATGTGTTAAAGGTGACATTTTTACCCCATGGAAGGACTAATAAACCTCAAGTGCACAGACTGATGAGCTGAGATTTCTCTTCAGCAAATGCCTTTCAATTCAGAAGCACCCCAGCAGCTCAAATGAGAACTAAAATGTGAGGGCAGCCAGTCAGCAACCCCAGGTACAGCTGAGAACTCAGAGCCAGGAGGGCAATGAGAGTGACAGCATTACTGTCACAAGCCCAACACTCTGAGCCAAATACTGCTGTACTCCTCACACCTGAAATATGCCCAGTTTGGAGAGATAACTGAGCAACTCTTCCTTAAACAGTTTTCAGTTGAGCTGAGAAAAAGCAAAAAGCACAATTGATACAAAGGTGGTGGATGGCTGCTTTTAAAGCAAAGCAAAAAAATACCCCAAGGTACTTCTTAGTCAGACCAGACAGCCTCCAATTCAAAGCTTACAAATCTTGGCCATGGGAGGTGAGAAGGCATTCGAGCATTCGAGGAGACTGTATCAAGTTTAAAAGCTGCAGGTTGGACATCCCAACATCCTCAGAACTGGTTACATCAGCAAGAGACACAATTACTCAACAGTTTCACACAGTGCATTTCTTAATTACAACGTATCAGTCTTTCCATTAGCTTGTGGCTCATCAGAAAGTCTGTGCAAGACCAAGAATTTGCTACTCCTCGATGGTGTTACACTGCCAGGCTCAGAGAACAGATTGTTCTGCTCCTCCCTGCACAGTCCCACAGCAGGAGCAGCGCCGGCTCTGCTGTCACCACGGCTGTGACGAGGGCCCACTGCTCACAGACAGGACAATGTGGCTCCTGCCATCCTTTCCATGAAAACTCCTGGCACACAAAACAAGTCAGGGTGCCAGCAGTGGCTTTCCAAGCCTCATCTTGTCCTTACTGCTGTAAGCAAGCTGATGCCATGTGCATTCCCAAACAAGCGGATTAATAGCTGTTCCTAGGATGGAGATTACTCATTCCACCACCCAGAACCAGCCTCACTGAGGAAGCTGGAAAATACACCAGGAGCTCTGTTAACTCCAGGGAATGAAACAATCAGATTCCCGGACTTCCTTCAGGCACCTCCACCCCTCAAACCCAGCTCACCATCCCATTTTTCTTGTGGTAGTAGCTGAGCACTGGGAAGCGGCCGCCATGGCGGAACAGGGCGACTTTGCGGAGCGCTTCATCATCCATGGATTTGGGGACAATGACAACAGGGGGGTAGGAGGGACACACAGAGAAGTCCTTGTTGACGCAGCTCAGACGCCATTCATTGGTCTGAAAAACACCAGAGCACAGCTTTGGGTCAGAAAACACATTCCATGGGAGAGGTGATAGGGAAGAATTTCCACACACAGGATACAGCACACACAGAGTCGTATTTATGATTTGTTCCATTTGCACCACAAATTGTCCTTTAAGTATCCATTTATAGGGCTGTTGACCCATTAATTTTTCCTTTCCAGCACATCCCTTGGTTCTCCCTGCAATTATCTCCTTGCAGCAGCTCCCAGAAGTTCATTCCCCAGAGCGCAGATCAAGCTTGTAAGCAATGGAAAAGCGATCTGGTGACTCTGAGTCTTGAACAACAGTTCCCCCTATGGTTTATCCACATCCCCAAACAGCACAAAATAAGCCCAGATGGGCAGAAATGGGTGATTGTGGCTTTAAATTATTTCATAGGCACAGTAGACAGCAAGGGGAGACCCCAGAGAGAAATGTACTCCCACAACAGCAAATTCAGAGGGGGAAAAAGTTCATTTAGATACAGGGAATATAGGCCTAACCCTAATAAGAGGTCACTAGACAAAGGTGGCCCAGAAATGCAAGAATTTCCACCAACTCCAGTGGCTAAAGCCGCTTTGAGGTTAAAACTGCAGTTTAAACATCTCCGGCTTCGTTCTTTTCCCTGGGCTCAGCTACAGCTCTTGCTCCAAAAGCACCTTCTGGAAAGTGCCCAGCATCCAAGGCCTCATCATGAGCTGCTCTTATGTAACTTTTCCAGCTTCCAACAGGCAAAGCCTGGGGAAAGAAGTGCTGAATGTGACACCTCACAGGCACTTGGCATGAGAATTCCAGCTACGTGATACCCAGGGTCACACACAGGCCTTGGCTCCAGCTCAGGAAAAAAGGTCAACGAGGAGTCTCTGCAGCAAGGAGAGACCTCGGAGATCCATCAAACCTCTGCTCATCTGAGTTCAAGGAAAGTTTGTGCCAGACAAAAAGGCAGAGGGATAAAGACGGTAGGACAGAAAAGCACAACAGCTTAATCAGGCTGTGACAAAACACACAAAACCCACATCTATTTAGGTCTGTTGGTTTAATGTGCATTAATTGCACATCTCTCATCAGAATCAGGCCTCTTTTCCTCTTTTTTCCAAGTACTTACTCCCTCTTGCCATACACCTCCTGATTGCTACCTGCTTATATGAATCCACCTGACTGGCTCTGGTCACTGCCTATTTCATCTGCAGCAGCTCCAAGGCATGGGATGTGTGGCTTAGGAGACAGCAAAATTGTCCTTTTTGGTGGCAGCCTGAGAAAGGTTCTGGGAAAAAACAAACATCAGCATCAGGAGCAGCAATTGCTGCCTGTTTGCAGCAGCCCAGCTGGACAGTGTTGCACCATCCCTGCTATAACCTCATTTCATTATTCATTAGCCTCAAAACAGCTTCTCCGAACAGCTCCATATCATAAAAAGCAGAGCTTCTCCCAGTTGCAAATTCAAATTGCCTCTGGCCATCATGTCATGAACGGAGCTGAAAAGTTCTGGGTCACAAAGGGGATGTGGCTGGTCACAGCTCCAGCTTTTATTGCACCAACAACGAGATTTTTAAGAGGGATTTTGGGGTGTCTGTGTTAATTTACACAGGATGGTGCACAACTCGATTACCATGAAAAAATATGTGTGGATCTGGAATACCAAACTGATAAATGCCTCACTGCCACGCAGGACAGGGAAAAGGCAAACCCAGAGCTCTGTGGAATGTTTGAGAGAGTGGCTGTCACTGGCATCCCCAGCATGGAAAGGAATGGCAGAGCACCACCTGATTTATCTCCCACTCTGGTACTTTAACCCTGCCCACAACCTGCTCTCCTCCCCATTTCTAACAGAGACAGATGATCCTGTTATGTCATCCCGTTATCATTCCCATGGCAAGGAAGAGGAGCCTGGCAGCACTTGGAACCATTTGTCTTCCCTACAGCAGCTCCGGCTGCAGAGATCCCATTAACCTCTGCAGTGCCAGCTCCAGACTGCCCGGACCAACTCTCTTTAGCTTTTTTGGAATTGGGAAGCAAAAAGGGCCATCGGTAACTGGAGGAGTGAGGCAGCACCAGGACTGCAGGGAAAGGGGTGAAGGGGGACCTCACCTTCAGCCATCACCAGGTAATTGTGCTGTGTGAAACTCGGGCAGTGCAAAGTGAACATTTAATTCTCCCAGCAAGGCACCCGTGCTTTTAGGAACCCAAAAACGTTAAGGAAAAAGCAGCGAAGGGATGAGGGCTGAGCAAAAAGAGGAGTGGACTCCAAAGAAAAAAGAAAGGAGTGATTCTTAACCCCAGTGCAGGATCAACTCTTGGATTTCTAATTTTCTTGTCCTAGTACTTGCTTATAGAAGATATCGATTCCCAAATGCCCAAGCTATAGTTCCTGCTAAAACTTAGAATTGCCAGGAGAGGTCATTTGCCACAAAACATTGGGAAACATTTCAAGCTCTACCAATAGGCCTTAAAAAAAAAAAAAAAGTCAAGAACCCAGCATGGACCTTGAGAGATCCTGCAAAGCAGCAATGCCAGAGACCATTCCCAAGGAACAAACCCTGTTGGGATCAGATTGTGCATGGAAAAGGAGCAGAACAGATGGAGAGATTGGTGCCTGTCTGAAAAGAGCAAAACATGGTTTAAAATTACCACTGTGGCCTGAGCCCAAACACAGAAAATTCTGCTTTATAAGAAGCTGCAACACGAAGATGAAGCACAACTGAATTGTTCAGAACCCTGAGAGGTTTCCTGCTATAAAAGAGGAAAGAAAACAGAGAAAAGGGGGAGGGGAAAGGGAAAGAAAAGAGAGAAAAAAGACAGGGAAAGAAAAGGAGAAAAAGTGGGGAAGAAGAAAGAAAAAAGTTGGGAAAGAAAAAGGAAAAAGGGGGAAACTAAAAAGAAAGTGGAAAAAAGTGAATTTTTGGGCAATAAAATACCTTTATATTAATTATACTGTCAGTGTAAAAACTTCTTGTGGCCTCTTCACTTATCTTTAGGAAACTGAGTTCGTAGAGTTAGTTTGCAGTGTCCCGCAGTTGTGGAATTTGGCAGAAGAGAAACCTCTTGGCTCTTCTGACCTCTAACTGCTCAGAGAAAATATGAACAGGCCCCTGCACATATTCCATTCAGCCCCTCACTGGTTATACAGTGAAGAACAGAAGTAACATATCATGGTACCTAAATATTTAATGAATTACCTAAATTTAAAAGAAATATTAACTTTTACACTTCACTTTGCCATTAGAGAATTTCCATATTTGAAAACAACTCCTGTAACAGATCAATGTGGAATTAATACATTTCTAGAGCTGTAGGGTGGGTGAAATACAGTTTTTGACTTGTTATCCTGCTGGGGAAGGTAAGGGATAACAGATCCAGATGGATGCTTTAGCAGAGAGGAGAGAATTTGTAATTCTCCTTTGGAATTCTACTCATGTGACTTCTGGGAGAAAGATTTAAATCAGCCATTTCCTTGTTCTAGCCTGTCACATAAGGAAGTGTCACTACAGAACAAGAATTATTTGGTCAACGAGATATTTATCCATTGTTCAGGAACTGTAAATCATTGGAAGGTGGCTTTTGACACCATTTTGTTAAAAATGTGAAATTTTGGGTTAAAAGCCAAGAATTAATCAACAGCTGTCGGACATGGAAGTTTAAAAGGAATGAATGGTTGCCCTGGAGATGTGGCGCTAAGAGTAAAGAGATTTTAAAACGTAATTCTTACAAGGAGAATATGTTCAGAAAGGCAAGAGATTGACAAATGAAGTTTTAAATCTCTGAAAAAGATTAGGGAAAAAAAGCACATCAGTGGATCCATGTGCTGGATTATGATAACGTCAGTTAAGTCTGCCTTTGGATGGCAGAGGAAGATAAGACACATGAGAGTGCTTTAATTACGATACAAAAATAGCAAGGCCTCTGAACCCCTTTAATTTTCTGGTGATTTCATCAACTGAATTTGGTCAAGATGATCACATTATTCAGTTATTAGTCATAGTAGCCAGGAAGTAATGCAGGCTGCAGACAAACTGGGCTGCAGACAAAAGCAAAAAAAAAAACAAAAACCAAAAAAAAAAAACAATAAACCAACAAACCAATGTTCTTGGATGCTGCACTAATGGATGTGGGCTCAGAAACCTGAGCTGATGGAGCAAGCGCACAGACTGGATGTGAAACAAAGACCTGGAACACAGAGATGGAGATCCAAGGAATTATTAGAACAGGTTCCTGCAACCAAGATAATTCCCACTCTACCAAATCCAGCATCCTAAAAGGAATTTTGGATAAGAGGTACAACAGGCAATGTCACAAGAACAATTCTTACCCTTCAGGTACCAAAACAATATCAATGTGCTCAAGAGCAGCTGGAAAAAGAGGACTGGAAGTTTCCTGCTTTTTGAACTTCCTGAATATTCCCCTAGCACGAACTAGAGTAAAAAGTTTTCCAAACTGGGCATCTTTGCTGTCATCCCCCTAGAAGGCGATTTTTAAAAACCAATGTAATTTCAGTGAAGGGTTTGACAAAGGTTCATCTCACTCCACTCCAGATCGAAGTTAAGAACAATGAACCCAGGCTAAAGGGCTTAATTTTGTTCCAGCAATTAGAGAAACATCCCCAAAGGCCAAAAACATCTCCCACCTTTGTGTCTTCCTGAAAAAAGGCCTCAAACTCCCACTTGTACAAGGTGAAACAGCAAACAAATGTCTGATGTTCCAGGGGGAATCATTCAACAACACTCACTTCTCACCCAGGCACCAGATGGATTTTTGACCATCCAGGATTTCCAGTCCAGCCACTGCTGGGTGAAATAGTTCACAGAGTATCTGAGTGCCTGGGCAAACCCTTCCAATCCAACTCACCACGGAACTGAGGTGCTCAAACTCTTGTTCCAGCAGAAAAGAGGACCATCCATCTTCCACAACCTCAAACATGGGCCGGTAGAAGAAGGGATACATGAGGGTCACTGAATCCAAGGTGGAAAGTGCCTGTGTGGACAAGAAATCATGGAATCACAGGTTGGGGTTGGAAGGCACCTTAGGGATCATCCCATTCCATCCCCTGCCACGGGCAGGGACACCTTCCACTATCCCAGGTTGCTCCAAGCCCTGTCCAACCTGGTCTTGGACACTTCCAGGGGTGGGGAGTCCAAAACCTCTGGGAAATACCCACAACCCCATGCAAAATATTCCAGATTCCCCTTTGCCTTCCAAAATGTGAATGAAAACCTTCCTAACTGGCAAAAAACCAAGCTGTTAAGGCTGAGGTGAGTCCAGCTCTGCAAGTTTTCTGGCTGACGGTAACTCCTCACCTCGATGGAGCTGGCGATGTTCAGACACTCCTCCATCCCTGGAATGTCCAGCTGGATAATCCTCAGATCTTTGCATTTTATGGCAATGGTGCCCAAGGAGCCCAGGAACCTACAGCAAGACAGGAAAAAAGAGTCTCAGAAGAACAGGATCCTCTAAGGCAGGGGGAGTGTCACAGCTCCTTCTACAAAGCAAATCTCCATTAGTGGCCATTTGTCCGCAGTAGCAGCTTTCAAGAAAATATTGAAACAAACCCAATTCGTTATTTGCTATTTGCAAGCTTGGTTTTATTTTAATTTATTCCACCCTCTTGCTGTGGCAGGGAGTGAAGGTATTACATGACAAATATTACCCAACTGTGAAGGTGCTGAGGCCCTGGCACAGGGTGCCCAGAGAAGCTGTGGCTGCCCCTGGAAGCGTCCAAGGCCAGGTTGGACAGGGCTTGCAGCAACTTGGGAATAGTGGAAGCTGTCCCTGCCCACAGCAGGGGGTGGGACTGGATGAGCTTTAAGGTCCCCTCCAACCCAAACCATTCTGAGATTTATGATTTAACAGGAAAGTTTGGTGTCTGGTACCTGCAGTATCATGATTTGCTCTGGAGACCTCAGGGAAGTGAAGATCTTATCACCCAGAAAAGTCTCTGCTCACAAAGCAAACACAGCCCATAGCCCTCATCAGTCATACTTCAGTCACTTAAAGAGCTACAAAAATTCAAGGAGCAGTTTGATCCTCTGATAAGTAGAGAAAACACCATTTTGTATTAAAAAACCTTCCTCTAATTAAGTGGGAAAAGAGACTTTCTGAACCTGGCACAACATTCTGCACTAAAAATCTGAAGCAGCACCAAACTGAATCTTTCTAAAATCTATATTGATTTGGGAAGCTTGTTATTCCATCCTCTCCAACACGGAGAAATTACTGTTACCCCTTCATATGCAAAGTTTCACTGTAGTTACACTCACAGAAAACAACTTTCAGGGTCTGCTCTGGAACATAAGGGCTGTGAGTATCTGCACACAGAGTAAATCCCTTGTAAATCACATCCTGAGCCAGCAATGCACTACTCCCTCCTCATAACTCCATTTTCTTTGATTATTTGGGATTAACTTACACTGGAACGGCTGCTAAACTCATAAAAAAAAAAATAGCAAGACTTGTTAATTTTAATTAATTTTCAAACTGGAGTTATGGCTGGTTTAGTACAAGGAATAACAGAGGTGAGGCCAAACCACTCTGAGGACTGAGCAGTGCTCAGTGGGTACAGATTCCATGAGGTTTCCACCCCTCTGCTCCTTTCCTCTCTCAGAAACATTCAGGGAAATCAGGAACAAACTTAATCAGCAACAAACTTAACCAGCATCCAGCGATTCCCCCATTCCAGACTCTTTGATTTTTTTTAATCACTGCTGCCTGAATTTTCCAGTCTTGCTGGCAGAAGGGAACTCTATTCTACCAGATTTCCTTAAAAAGCAAGGAAAACACGGGAGGGATTTTGTAATTAATATAAAAATGAAGTATTATCAGCAAGCTGAAAAAAGGACCAAGGTGAGGGAGCAGAAGACAACGACCAGGTGAGGTGGGGCACACACTTGCTGAGGGGCAAAGGTGCAGGTAAAGCAGAAATGAGGGGAAAAAGATAAATCTCTGAAGTCTTTGCAATAAAAAGGGGATGGGCAAGAAAAAATACTGAGTGCTGACGCTGCAACTCAGCTTTACCACAGAATGCCAATTGTTAAAGGGTTATTGATTCCCGTAAGCAGCTGGAGAAATGAGGGATGATGCTGTTGAGCAGCAGGAGACTGATGTGGGGCTGAGCAAGTCCAGAGCCCAATTCTGCCACCAGTTTTGTTGGGTGACACAAAGCAAATCTCTTCAGCAGTGCTCTGACCTCCATCTCTTTGCACAGTGGTGAAGCTGCAGCATTGGTAAAATTTTTCAAGGGTTATTGATGAACCCACTGAACAATGAACGCAGAGTACAAAAATTTTGACTCTCTAAAAGACCAAAAAATTAATCTTTGAGATGCAACATCAAACATGAACATCCAAACAGAAAGAAAACTCTGCCCTGTGCCCTGAAAGAATCATTAAGGTTGGAAAATATCTCCAAGATCATTGAGTCCAACCTGTGACCGATGTCACCTTGTCATCCAGCCCAGAGCACTGAGTGCCACCTCCAGGAGTTCCTTGGACTCCTCCAGGGATGGGGACTGCACCCCTTCCCTGGGCATTCCAATGCTTAATCACCCTTTCTGGGAAGAAATTCCTCCTCATGCCCAACCTGAACCTCCCCTGGCTCAGCTTAAGACAATGTCTATGTCCAGAGCATCCTTCTTCCTCTCCACACGTGGATTTGGGACAGCTGAGATGCCAGCCAGCCTTTCCAGTCCCTTTCCAACCACGAGACACAAGGCATTAGGGATGGGCAGGCAGGGGAACAGGGGAAGCATCACCTTTTCTCGATAGAATCGATGTTGGAGTGGAGCAGCCACAGCTCCTCGGCGTTGTCGTGCCGCCGGGACGAGAAGATGAGGTGGTGGCCGGTCAGACACAGCGTCCCCTCCACGGCCGGGTGGAACGGGCGGTGCAGCGTCACGTTATCGGCTCGGGGCGTCTTGATCAGCTCGGCGAACTCCATGCTGGAGGGGAAGGCTGGGGAAACCCACTGGGAAAACTCACTGGGAAAATGAGGGGGGGGCCTCAGAAACACCGGCAGGGCCGGGGTGGGAAAGCCGGGGAGAGTCTGTGCAGTCCCACTCGAGCAGGCGGGGGCATAACCCGGGGTGGCGGCGACTCCCTGGGGATGGAGGGCGATGCGGGCAGTGGAAGGGGGAGAGACCCTCACAGGGCCCCCTCTTCTCCCTCAAGGCCGGACCGTGGGGGTGCGGGGAGGTTACAGCGGGGAGCGAGGGGGCGGCCCGGGGAGACCCTCGGTG
>VZRN01000637.1:163279-175671 GCA_013397935.1 Dasyornis broadbenti | reverse complement strand
TTTTAATTTTTTTTTTCCTCTGGAAATATTGTAATGATGCTCTATTCTTAACTGCGGTGTGCCTGAGACAAATATTTTAAAGTCAATGATTTCAGGGGGCAAAGTCAGAAAAGCTAACCAATGTTATACTAATTCCACTTATACAAAAGCATACTCAGGTTTTGGGATATGAGAATAGACTGTTGACTTCAGAAAGACTTGGGCGCCCCATTGAAATTGAGGCTATAAAATTGAATATATTGTTAACATGACTTTAGTTTGGATTCAGATTAAATTCCCTTTTGTTCTGTCATTGTTATAAATCTCATTCAGTAAAATCAGTCATGCAGCTATTGGTGGGTGAAGAAGAAAATTGTATTTAAAAATGGAGGATTAAATTAGAAAAGAAAAAGTTGCACCAAGGCAGTGTAATAATAAAATAATAATAAAAAGCCCTGCAAATAAATAACAGCCAACCAGAAACAGAATTTTAAAATATAATTGGAATTAAAAGAAAAAAACCATGTTTTGCTCTTATCTAATCTATCACCAGAACGGTAATGTGGTCTTTGAATTAAAACATGTAGTTGGATGAGAACAAATCCATCCTTCCTGTGACTCCATTAACACCAAGTGTTACACTATGTGGGCTTTGACAGGAATATGCATGGCTACCTGAGGCAGGAATATGAATTCAGTAATGGGCCAAATCCTGTCAATGACTCTTTTTCATTAGCTGGAGTTGGGTCTAGGCACCAGCAATTTTAGACCTGAAGGAAACTTGGAATAAATTTGCGACATTACTCCTGTGGAAATCCGAGGAATTGCAGAGTGATTAAGTAACGCATTACATAGAAAATCGGTGGCAAAGTTGTGAGCTGATCCTGGCTCAGGTACCTGTCATCTGCCTTCTTAAACTCAGGGAAAACCTGCCTGGTGGTTTCTCCCAGCTTCTGTTTGCCTTAACTATTTAGATTGTTAATCCAACAGTGCTGGGACTGTCCTTTGCCATGTGTTTGTACAGTGTGTGACACAAAACACCCCTTCTAGGAGGGGCCCTCACGGCTGCAGAGCAAATAACGTTAATAACATTAATAATGCTGCAAATAATGGCCTGAAAAGTGGCGGTGTAAATATTTGCTTTATGCGCAGGGACAGTGTATATGCTGTGGATGAAGGTAAGTATTCGTGTCAGGCAAAGCAGGTGTTTGAACTGGGATTTTCAGAGCCTGGAAAGGTGCTGTCCCTGCAGCGTCAGGGCATGACAAATCACACACAGTTTGTAAATACCCAATGCATTCACCAAATGCTGCTACCTGTGAGTCACTACCTCCTTTCCAGTATGAGATCTACCACAAATTCCCTCCCTGGGATCTTGGCTCATCACCTTTTGGTGCCTCAGTTTCCCTAACTCAGAAACAACCACATTTACCTGATGCAGTTGGAAAAAAAAAAAAAGGAAACTAATTTGAACCAGCTGTTTAGCAAATGACTGCACAAATGTGGCTCCGTTAAGTACAAAATTTTATTAACAGGTAAAAAAAAAAAAAACTTTTAATTTACCATCAAAGTAGACCAATTTCTTTAAATCGCATTCAATTACTTCTTGATGGGTAAAGCTCCTTTTTTTCCATCCCCATTTCTGGATTCTCATCCTTCCCATATCAAAATCCACTCTAATTCTTCTACTGTGGAGCTTTAAAAATAAGCAGGGGAGTCATAAAAACTATCCCTCTCCAGATTCTATAGGCAGCCTAATAGAAAACAATTAGCTTGAACAATAAAAACACCAAATAACATTTGGGACATAAATATTTTCATCAGAGATTCACCTCATCATTGTAAAGACTTGTGCAAGTCAGCAGACCTGAGTGATTGTGGAACCTATTTTGCACTCCCTTTACACCATCAAAGATCTGAAAGCATCTTGAGACACAAACTTTTTTGTAAGATAAGCCGGGAACAGAAACAGGAGAGGCTCACTGACAACCCTCTGTTGTACCATTGTACCCTAGTTTCTATGATATACTCTTAATAAAACAAAAGGGAACCTTAAGATAAAAATATCTCCCTGTTTTATAATGTAAAATACAAGCAATTTTATCAGCATTAACGCTGATTGGCTTCCATTAGCCTCTTGCCTTCTAATAAAATTTATGATACCTTTCAGAAGCACAATTTGATAGAAAGTGAAGTGATTACACCCTGCTTAGATATCTCTCCAGCATCTATTCCAACAATAATGCGGTAATTTTATGCATGAAATAGCACAATTGGCATAAATAGTTATAATACTGAGTGCTGTCTAAGGAACCTGGCTGCTGGAAAATTAGAAAGAGCTTCACACTTTTGAAACAGGTAATTAGGATTTCTCTCCATGCTCATAGGAGGCAGACTGGAGTTTCGTTTTATATTTCATGTTTCATTAAAATATATGTGTTAAAAATAAATGTTGAATTTAAAGCTGCAAAGATTATGAAAATTAAAGGTACAGCACTACTGCGGAAGGTAGAGTAAAATAGGGCATTTTAACTTCTAATTTTGACTCTGCCAGGAGTTTTAACACTTTCTGACAGGTAAATCAGCCTTTCACTGTTTTCAAAGTGTTTAGTTCAGCAATAGCTGCATATGGCTGTGGTCAGCAAGATGGAGTTTTACTGATGTAGAGTTATATCCCTAAAACTAGTCACAATTTTAATTTTTTGCCTGCTCAGAAAAGTGGATGCTTAATGATATAGGAGGCTCTTGCAAATTAGTGGTTCCAGGGTGCTTCTCCCTGACCTACCTTCTATTTATCATTTCGTTGATCAAGGACTGTCTTCAATGTGCTTCACTTCCCATCCTAACCATCAGTGTCCTCCCCCTTTTTTTTTTTTTTTTTTAACTCCATGATTTCCTTATTTTCTTTGAACATATTCAGGGTCAACACCTTAAAGTAGATGGATTTTCAAAGAAACTCAGGCTTAAAACAATCAGGAAGACAATTTCAGGCAAACAATTTAATTTGTGATTTTGGCAAACATCAGCTAGTTGCTTCAAGCTCTCCTGAAAATGACAGAAGAGTTTCTCTGAACCACAACAATCCACATTTTTTATCTTAAAGTGCTGAAATGCATTGTTCTGCTTCATAATAACAATTTATGCTGAAATGTGGCTATATTATCACTTTGCAAAGAAAACAAGCAGGGAAACATGTAAAAAGAACTCCCACAACAATACCAAAAAAAAAAAATCTCGAAAACCCAAATCCCCAACCAATCCCCAAGCACATACAGAATGAAGATAATAGCGAATGCTTTGGTTAACTAAACCAAACCAATTTACATTAAATGTACAGTTTGACTCAAAATCATAGATTTACAGAACAGGTTGGGTTAGAAGGAACCTCGAAGCTCATCTCATTCAAACAGACAGGGACATCTTTCACCAGAACATGTCCCACCCAAGCTGGCCTTGAACTCTTCCCCAAATTCCCTGTTTACTTTCTCTTCTTGTCCCTAAAATTTAAATATTCTAGTGACTCAACTTCTGTAAACCTTTTCTGGCTGCAGTTTGGCTGTTTTATGGGAACCTGGATAGTTACAACCCCAACGAAAAACAAGCAAGTTAGGAATGACTGTGGCTCAAATATCACTTAGACCTGTAAAATCAAGGCCTATTCATCATGGTTCAGAAGCTCCCCTTTTGTGAGGGTGCAAGATGCATTTCAATAGACTGATTGTTTTTTTTTTCCTAGCAGCCAAGGATGGTTTTTTTCTCGGGAAAATTTTAGTGAGGAAGAAAAATAACCCTTTATTGTAATAGGCAGGGAGAAAATACTCCCATGAGAAACCATCAGCAAGAGGGAAACTTTATTATCATTTCCTTGTTGGCATTCAAAATCTGAAAAATCTGACTGAAATTAAACACGTTGTACAAAAAAAAAAAAAAAACAAAAAAACCAAAAAACAAAAACGTTTACATTAATGATAAAGCTGCCCCAGTTCTAACGAAGAGGAAATAGCTCTTCTGCTAGCAGCTGCAATCAAGAAGTCACTTACCCAAACTGTCCTTGGTCAGTGGGAACTGAAAGAAATTTATTGCCATAATATGAAACTTGAAGAAAAGGAGACTTTCTCTTTGTGTTTCTATGCTCATACTTGAATGTGGTCTGGTAAATAAATTACAGCATTGAGGACAGTCCAACTTTAAAAGTGAGAACAACATTTCATAATGTTCAAGCAAAATCTAACAATGTAATCTTGTTCTCAGTGCCTGAGATTTCAAAATTTGATTTCTATTGTTCTCTCGCCATTTGTAGGAATCTCCATCAAAAGTGGGGAAGACCTCAAAAGCTAATATGAACAGAAACAAACAAATGAACCAGCTCTTAGAAAACATCCAACTTTAAAATAGTATGAGGGGAAAGAATGAAACAAAATGCTCAGCTGTTCTTCACAATATAGAGCAGGAGAATTTTACTGTTTATCAACTTGTGTTTTCTCCAAATTTCTGTAAATTTTTGGCTGTTTTTTTTCTTTTCTTTTTCTTTTACTTCTGTTTTGTTTTGTTCTGATTTGTTTTGATTTTCTTTGGGGGCATTTTTTGTTGTTTTTCCTTGTTTTGTTGTTTTTTTCATTTGTTTGGGTTTGTTTTTTTTTTTTTTTGATTGGTTTGTTGGTTTTGGGGGGTTTTTTTGTTTCTTTCTTTCTTTCTTTTAGCTTCTGGGGTTTTTTGTGTGTGTTTTATTTTTGGTTTTGTTTTTTTTTTAATTTTGGTTTAGTGTTTTTGTTTCTTTATTTTAAGCTTCTCCCCCTCATCACACATGCTTCAGCACTGATTTCACCAGGTCGTGGTTGTACATAACAGCTTGAAATAGTGGAGACTGGCACAGGGCACATCTGTGCCTTGGTGTCTGCAGCTCAGCGTGCAGGGAGACAAGGTTTTTCTCCAGACACTGCAGGTTGTACTCCAAACACTCACGCTCCATCCTGCTTGGGGCACAGCCAACTTCCACTTAATGCACGGTACCTTTTGGTAATGTGCCATGGGGAGAGACTCCAGAGAATACAAGAGAGCGATCTGAATAATTCCTGGGGAATAAATTATTCAGGAGGTTTGGCCTTTGTTCCCAAACCATTCCCGAATGCTATGAATATGATAGTTATGCGTAAGTATTTACCAAATAGTTTATACAAACAAATCGCGGCCTATGGATAATTCGTGAATTATTCACTTCAGCTGCTCATCCTCTGTTCTTTCGTAAACTGTGCCCCTGAAATCATATGTTCCCTGATTGGGTGAATGAAAAATTGCATCTCACTGCTCTCCCAGTAGATAACTGAGCTCCCTGGAAGAAGGGAATTACACATAATGAGCAGCAAACAGCAAGTCCCTGGTGCAGTAGCACACATTTTTGGGTGGCAAAGGTGATTTATAAGGTTCATTCCCTCCTCAACTCCTGTCTCCTGTCTTCGTCTTTCTTCAGTCACCAAAATTTATAATGTTTGCAACTAATTTCGTAGCCACACAGTTCCAAATGTGTGTATGTTAACTGCACCTGCATCCAATCGGCTTCAACAGTAGCATTTTGGGACTAATGCTCACAACCCTGGCTTTTAGCACAGGGAAACCCTGTGCTAAAAGGCAGCTGTAACCCTGTGGCCCTGAAATAAAGTACTGCCATGGCTATCTTGTTATTACTGTTGTTTTCAGTGGAAATTTTAATGCATGGTGCTAGTCATTTATACTAGAGGCATTTTCAGCTCTATCAGAGACCACAGTTCTACAAAGATGGCAGAAATACCCAGCCATGAGTACTAGGCAAAGGGGACTGGGACCATCCTTTTTGTTGTCTCTCATCAGCTTTAACTGGTTATGAAGTGCATCTTTCAGACATTGATAGATTATGGCAAATGTAGGTTGTGAAAGTGCGTTACTCTCAGAATCATTTTTACGGGCAAACAGTAAACATGTCTTAAATATAAAGCCAGGAGTTTATCGTTAGCATAATAAAATCTTAGTTGCTTAAGCATTATCAGCCCTCATCTAATTAGTGTGGAAAAACAGAGAATGCTTCTATGCAGGAAAGGTTTCAGCACTAATAATTCTGCAGTTCAGACTGTCATGAGCACACCTGAGATTCTATCCCTTTTCCTGGTGTTACGCTCACACACGTCCCTCTCCACTGGCTCTGAAGGTCGGTGGTTTCATCCCGGTGGTGTGTGTGCAGGGGTTATGTCAGCATCTGGAGCTTTTGCCAGAAGGATCATGATGGTGATGGTGGTTTCTTCTTCTTGACTTTAAGATCGTCTTGTGGCCATTCTCAAGCTCTTCTTAGCACAATTGCACACCTTTTTTATTGGGCTGCATCTCTGCATCCAAATGTACCAGATACAGCACCTTCCACACGATTTAGGTGTTATTTCCTCTTTTACCCCTAAACCTGGTTTCATCCAGCCCCAGGTCTGTGCTTTTTTAACTGACCACGAGTAAGTTGTTAACAGCTATGCAGTCTAAGTGTCAGTCCCACCTCCTATCACCCCACACCTCCCCATCCCATCTCCCCACTTCCTAAGGCCTCTCTTGTCTTACCAGGGCTGTATTTCTCCATATTACATTGAGTTAGAGTTATAAAAACCATGGTGGTAGCATAAAAAGGATAAACAGAAATAAAACAAATTAGCCATAGCCATCTGGTCATTAGAAAAATTGCAGTTGCAGCTAAACCAAGTAAAACAAAGCTGCAGGGGGGGTCAAGAAAAGTTCAAACAGAATAAAGACAGATCTGAGGCCTTACAAACTCAACACAAAACTGACAGCCTGCTATTGGCAATATGGTATTACAGGGCTATGAGGTCATGTATTCTGCTACATATTCCACCAGCTGGGAAAGGAGAAGGCCAGGACAATCTTGCTCTGCTGGTGTTATTTTGGGGGGAAAGTTTTGCTTTTAGGGGTGGTTTCATTGCTGTGGTTCATTTTATTCCTGTCAGGGAAAGGTTTCTACATGAAAATTGCTCCAGAAATGCTTATAACACCTGAAGTGACTGATTATTCAGTACTTCTGTTTCCTTAGAAGAAACTCAGACTCTCTTGAATGGACAGATTATGTATTTATCTGATATCTCTGTGACCTGAATATCTGGACATTAGATGTGAGTCTGTTAGGCTGGTCCATTAAGAGGTCTGTGGGGATTTTCCATCTCCACCACTGCATTTGCAGGCCTAGAGAAATTAAATGGTGATTTTCTTCTTAAAAGGTACATGTTGGAAGAGGAGAAAGTGATATAATTAAAATTATTTCCTTCTTTACCTGAGCAAGGTACAAAGCCACAAAGCCCAGAAAGCCAAGAGGAAATAACAGGATGCCTTGTCCCAAAAAAGAGGGCACTCAGCAGGATGTGACAAGACTCTCTCCTCTGTGTATCTTCAAATCACCCAAGGGGAAAGAAACTCATCCTGGACACGGGAAAGCATTATTTGTTAAATAAGTTTTCTGCAAATTTGAACAGAGGAATAACAATTGTCATAAGAACATGAATGAAAGAATAGCACTCCGTAAACAAATGCAAACTGCACAACTGATCTTTCTGTGACTGCTTCTTGTGAAAGACTAGTCACAAAGAACTTTCTCACCACATACTATGAATAAAATCTTTAGAAGAACCAAGAGCAGAGCTGACAGAAAACTATTCCTTCCTTAGACTTCCCTATTTAATTTTAAATGCTGGAACTAAGCAAGTGGAAAACTAAAACGTGACCAGGAAAATTTAGTCCCTGGAAAAGCACAATGTATCCTGTGGAGACTTGGGATGAAGCTCTTTGCTGTAGAGAGGAATTTCTTGTATGGACAAGACTTCGCCCTTTGGTTTTCAGATCACTGCACGTTTCCAGGAGCTCTCCTTAGCGACAAAGGGTAGAACTGGAATTCTGCAGCTCGTTCCTGTCCTCCCACCCAGCTTGGCTCTGGACCCCAGCACTGTGCAAAGAAAGGGTGCCGAATCACATCCAGCTTCATCTCGCATTCACCCTGCCTCGTTTAGCTGTTGGAGTGGCACATGCCTCATCCTCCAGCAGCTGGTGGGCTCATCTGGCGCCATGTGCCAACCGATTCTCTCTTTTGTTTTCCTCTTGCTTCCCCTAATAACTTTGCCAGCCTTTTCTGCACGCTGGTGATAGATGTCATAGAAATGCCTATCAGCACATAAATTAAGCAAACACTGGGGGTGTCCTGAAGAGCTTTGCAAAGTAATGTCTGAGATGCCAGCGGGGTTGTGTCTGAGTTAGGCACAGTTTATTATATGCTCAACAATAGAGCTCATACACAGCTCTGGATGAGGAGCAGGAACCCGAGCAGGTTTTCGGCCATCTGAATTTTACTTGCTGAGTTATTTCCCCAGATAGAGTCTTCAGTCACAGCCTGGCAGCTGCCTCAAGCACTGCCAGAAAAGTCACACCACTTTATTAGCATAACTAATGCCACTGAAGAGGATCTGCAGATATGGAAATCATTCTGCTTCGTATGAAATTTCAACATGCCATCATTTAGCCTCTCCAGCCAGCATCACTTATGAGAGCAGCTACCTGGAGAGGCTGTCCTTTCATGTCTAGAAATGGCAGGGAAAGTGAACTCTCACATCACCTCTCCTCTCCTTCTGTCTGCAGTTCACAATAACTAAAGTTAAAGGGACAAAGGAAAATCATATTTCTGCTACAGATTTTAGGACTAAAAGCAAACAACAAAAAAATCAGAAGTTGGATAAATGGAACAGAAAGGTTCCTGGTAAACTGTTTCAAGGAGGTGAGAGAAAGGCATTTAGGGAGAGGCCTCCCAGATTAAAATCTTCTACTAGATTAGAGAATAGATGAGAGGAGATTTCTAACTCAAACATAAATGAAGAAGAAAGTAAATGCCCTTTACATGTGGATTTTCGATCTGCATTAAGTCTTCTGTGTAAATTGTATTGTAGCAGAACATCAGCACTTCCTGTTCCTTTTCCAGCCAGCAGACCCCTCAATCCACTGTGTTTGTCAGCAACAGCAGCCAAAACCAGCTGTTTCCAGAGAAAGTTTAAAACTCTGTGTATGTTCTTAATTGTGACAGATTGGGGTGTACCTGACCTTAGGTACTGATCAGTTTATGCCCTGAAGCATGAGAATACACAGCTCTTGTAATTTTTATCCCAGATAGCAAAACTGCAGATGTTCTTTTTAACTTAAAAATGTGCTGAGCTTCCCTCATTCAGCCTATATGTCCTTTATGTTCATGCCTTGGGCAGGCCGTATCTGCATTTCTGCAGGGACATTGAATACCGGTAGACAAGAGAGGGAGAAAGAGGAAAAAATGGACAAATCAGTGGATGGATGCTGGGTTTGCAGCAAGTCACAGCTCCAAATCTCTCCTTGTGATAAGAACATTCATTTCTTTCTCCAATAGCAAGATGGTGCTGCAATTGACAAGTATGCCATCAGAACATCCTGAGCACATAATAATGAAATTGGAGAGAGGTTAGGCTTAAATGATAGCACTTATTTTATGGCAAACTATTTGACATTAGGAGTGCCTGGGGTTCACATTTCTCTGCAAGCATATGTGGCCACGTGGCTGGTTGCATACCCTTGGGCTCCTCACTGGCTTTGGTCTGTGATTCCTGGTATATGGACTGTTTACATATGCTCACAAATGTACACACACATGCATTCAAAGAGGGCTGAGGAAGATCCCTTCTACTTCCAACTTTCTTCCCATCTTCTGTGGGACTTTCTGCCAGGTGATACCATGGGGTCAGGAGGAAAGGAGTGGTGGGGGAAGTTGTTTGGAGGGAAGGAAAAGTCTGTAAGAGTTATAAACAGTTTGGTCTAAAGAGATTTAGGATTAAAGTAACATTTGTGCTTCCCAGGCTGAATGTCCTGGTGATAGCTGGTATAAGACATGGAGTTAAATGGATCAAAATTTTGATCTGCTGCAGCAATTTCCATCCTCGGTATTGCAGAGTCCTTTCAGCTGGTACAATGACTTTTTTTCCAGTTTCCTCTCTGCAGCTACTACTTGTAATAAGGTGTTTGCATACTCTGAGAGACCACCAGTAAGTGCTAGCACAAACCATCCCCATTCAATCCCGTTAATGTCACTGTCACTGGTAAAAGACAAGCCCTCTTGAAAACTGCTGCTTTGAGTTCCTGCTTGTGGCTTCCAAGACTGTGTTGAGGATGCTTTGAAATACAGAAATCACTGGTTTTCCTAATGCAAGAGTTTAAATTTAAAACTTAGAAGCTTATGAATTAAAAGTTAGGGAGTTATGTTATCTGTTTCTTTTCCTATTCAGGATTATTTATCCCCCAGGTGAATTTATCCCACACTGCCCAGCCTTGTAACTATTTTACAATGATGGTTGTGTTGCATCCCTTGGGACCCGTCTTCCCTCCTCTAAGAATTATACTTTCTCCTTTGGAGGTCTCAGGTCAAGATTTTAAACCTGTCTGTTTCTGAACAGTCTGTTTTTTCTGTTCTCCCAAACATTCATCTACTTCTAATAAAGTTAGTGAGAGATGCTCCATAACTTCAAAGATCTGATCCTAAACATGATTAGAAAAAGCAAAAGCCTGTTTGGAAATATTAACCTTTTCCTGAAATGTTATTTTTATTTACATATTGTAAGCAAAAGATCTCAGATAAGCTAGATTAATCCAATCTTATGAAATATTGAAGCCACAAAGGGAAACACAGTATAATAGCAACCAATTCCAAGAAATAATTAATACAACCCGAACAGTCAGCTTGACTGGATGGAACAAAAGAAAGGGAAATATAATAGGTAAAAAAAAAAAAATTGCTGCAAGAGAGGAGTAGGAAAATAGCATTATATATAGAATATTACCATTCTCATTTATAATAGACCTCTGACTAAGGAGAAGACAAAACACACGTGTGCACCTTGTCTGATTTCCTTCCCCTCAAATTGGAGAGAGAGGTGGGAGATGCCAACAGGTGCCTGAGGTGCTGGGGTGGATGTGGAGAAGGAGCCTGCACCTTGTGCAGGACACTGGCTTCTCCCCACCTGGGACAAGGGTGTGGTGAAAATCAGGGACACAGCAAGGACTTGTTCTCTTTTCTTTGCTTCTGGAACAATTCTACCCTCGGCTGGGAGGCTGATTTAACTGCATGCTCTTGTTAGCTCCGGTGGGATCCCGCGGCTCCCCTGCAGACTGTCAGTCATGAAGTGCTTTAGACACTTATTGGCAGCTAAATCAAGAACTTGTTTCACCCATATCTCTGCTCAGCTAGAGGAATGCAGAGACTGCCCGAGGGCTGCATTTCAAAAGGTAAATTCAAATGTGATGCAATCCCATTACAGGTTCCCTGTGCAACTTGAAACTGGGGAGAGTTGAAAGCCATCACTTGGTTGGGGCGAGGCAATATGGATTCGGTGTCACAGGAGAAGCCTCACGGCTTGACCATCACATCGTTTCACAGAAAATGTCCAAAGGCAAGTGCAGAACATCAGGTGACTGATTACATTTCTGGTTCTGCTGTTCATGCAGTATTGTAACTTTGGTCAAGACAGTTAAAACTGGATGTCTTGCAGTGCCTATCTGGAAATAAGAGAAAAAAAAAAAAAAAAAAAAAGAACTGAAAACCCATGTCAATGAAATATCCTTCATAAGAACAAAAATCATTTATTGTTATGATTATAACACTAAATTGAAACATTCCATGGGATATAGGTGCATAATTGATAGCGATGACCTTCACAGCAAACGAGAGACAGGTTTCAAGCTAAGCAACTGGTCTATAGTTATTGATGATATGTTATTGAATTATTTATCACAGCCTGAATGAAGGAAATTATATTTGCTGTTGAAAACTACAGCAATACAGTAGCAATGGAAATTCTTAGAGGAGAACTGCTAGGTTTCATACACAGAGAGGATGGTGAAGCAATATGCATCATATATAATTTCAGATGTTGGGGGAGGCTACCAATTAGGCAAATTATTAAGCCTAGTAATTTAAAAAGAGAATGTTAGGGATAGAAGGGAAAATAGGTGCATTAGCAAACCCTTACAACAGATGGTAAAGTGTCCTTAGATCCTCTAGTGGTAAAAAAATCCTGTATATACAAACTTTCAAAGAATATTTTATGTGATGATATCATCTAGAATGTACTGACTCTGAGGACTCAGAAAGCTATCTAGGAGACATTCAACTAAATTATTTAACACAGGGTGACAGGAAAGAATTAAAGAAAGAAATTTTCCCATCTAAAAGTTAAAGCAACAATCCACTCTGTATCCACCGTTAAAGCTCAGGGTCCAGATGGTTGCCCAATAGAATTTTTAGCAAACATTTGGAGGGATAATAAGGCCTGTAACAGTAGATAATTACTCACTTCTATATGGCTCAGTGCCCCCCTCATCTACTCATCTACATT
>VZRN01000637.1:91828-155315 GCA_013397935.1 Dasyornis broadbenti | reverse complement strand
AACAATATTCACCACTGTAACTGTGTTGAAAAAAAAGGGCAATCATTTGACTAAAAAAAATTATTCTAAATTTTCCATGTGATAACTGAATGAAAGATTCCTGATTTTTCTGGAGGATGGTTCTGTGCTTTGGTTGGTTAGTTGTTTTTTTTGGGATTTTTAGTCAGGAAATATTTCTTAGGAAAACATCAGCCTTTTCCTTGGAGCTTTATCTCTTTGAGATGAAAGACAATAGAAGAATGAAAAACATGAAAGTGGAGAAGGTTAGTAAGATTTGGTGTTAAAAGTTAACACAAATTTTAATTGTTTCAAGGTTAGTTGAGACAGAAAGCTTTACATTAAATGTTGTACCTCTTTCTCAATCAAGGCACCCATTGAGAAGAAAAACCATGTATAGGCTGTCTGAGACGAACCTTAATCCTGAAGGGTGGTTCTGACCAAGACTGTCAGGTATTTGGAGTTTCAGGTGTGTCTTCTTGTGTTGGCAGTGGTTTTCTTCCACGATGATTTCACAAAACAGTCAACAATTATTTTTTTTCCTGAGGACCAGGTCTGTATGACCCAGAGTTTACTTTCAATCAGTTATTCAAATCTTGCGTATGTCTGAAGGATCTGAATCTCAAATGACACATTAAATTAGACGTACAGTTGAGGGAAATAATTAGCAAAAGAAATGGCTTTCTTGAGACTCACGATGAGGTTTCCAGGCTCACCATAGGGGAGATTTTGACACAACCAAGACAACTTGCTTTCAGCAGTTCTTCAGCTACATAATCCACTATCCCTCTACTCAGCATTTCAAACCACAAAATCACCGAGACTTACAATTTCAGCATCTTTCAGAGCTGGTGTCTGACATCAGCATTACTCACTGCCTGACATGATCAAGCCAGTTATTTCCTTCTGCTTCATTTGTTCAGGATGGCAGCACCTCTAGAAAAAAAGGATGGATTTTTAAAGCTAGACAGTTCTCATGCAGAAGGCGGAGTCTGAAAATTTAACACTCCATTTAAATAAGATTGCTTCTCTATCCTGTTAAAAATGCTGTGACAGGAGAGTTGGAGCATTATCTAAGTCACATGGTTTGAAAACAGCTACAGTGCCTTTTATTTATAGTAAATTATTTGCAAGTTGTTTTTTTTTTTCCCCTCCATGGTCACAAGGGTGTGATTGTAACCAGTCCAGGCAGTACTGAGATATTCTGCTTGCACTTCTCTTCTTCCCGCCTCTGTGTAAATCCTATGTGGGAGCACAGGAAAGGGCTTTGTCTTCCCAGACTAGATTTCAAAGTCTAGCTCTAACATTCAATAAAATCCTAGATAACTATTTCCAAATAGTTTCCTCTTAGTTTTCAAAGTGAGCTTCCTAACTGGAGAATAGTGTTGAATACTCAGGAAAAAGGTTGTAAATAGTGTGAGACAATAAACCACATTTGAAATGCAAATCTAAATGGAAAAAATAGGCTACTTGTACTGCATGCCTCCCATAGTGTTCCAGCACAACAGCTTTATGTGTGTGTGCAAAATATTTTCCTTGTCGAAGATATTTTCTCAAAGCACGAAGCCTTTCCAGATCTCTCTCCAAAAGCCTGGAGCTGTTTGCTGTGGCTCGCAGCTCAGCTGTGGCAATGGATTGCACAAACTCTCCGACTTTGTCTTGGTGGGGCTTTTTTTGCTTTTTTTTTTGTTGTTGTTTTTGTGTAGTTGTTTGTTTTGATTTTTTTATTTTGTTTTGTTTTATTGGGGGGGGGTTGTGGGTTTTTTTGGTTTTGTTTTGTGGTTTGTTGTTTTTTTGTTTGGGGTTTTGTGGGTTTTTTTGTTTGTTTTGATTTGGTTTGCATTTTTTGTTTGTTTGTTTTTGGTTGGTTGTTTTGGGATTTTTTTTCTTTCTTTTTTTTGGGGTTATTTTTGTTGTTGTTGTTGTTTTTTTGGGTTTTTTTGTTTTTTTTTTATGTGGTTGGTTGGTTGGTTGGTTGGTTGGTTGGTTGGTTGGTTGGTTGGTTGGTTGGTTGGTTGGTTGGTTGGTTGGTTGGTTGGTTGGTTGGTTGGTTGGTTGGTTGGTTGGTTGGTTGGTTGGTTGGTTGGTTGGTTGGTTGGTTGGTTGGTTGGTTGGTTGGTTGGTTGGTTGGTTGGTTGGTTGGTTGGTTGGTTGGTTGGTTGGTTGGTTGGTTGGTTGGTTGGTTGGTTGGTTGGTTGGTTGGTTGGTTGGTTGGTTGGTTGGTTGGTTGGTTGGTTGGTTGGTTGGTTGGTTGGTTGGTTGGTTGGTTGGTTGGTTGGTTGGTTGGTTGGTTGGTTGGTTGGTTGGTTGGTTGGTTGGTTGGTTGGTTGGTTGGTTGGTTGGTTGGTTGGTTGGTTGGTTGGTTGGTTGGTTGGTTGGTTGGTTGGTTGGTTGGTTGGTTGGTTGGTTGGTTGGTTGGTTGGTTGGTTGGTTGGTTGGTTGGTTGGTTGGTTGGTTGGTTGGTTGGTTGGTTGGTTGGTTGGTTGGTTGGTTGGTTGGTTGGTTGGTTGGTTGGTTGGTTGGTTGGTTGGTTGGTTGGTTGGTTGGTTGGTTGGTTTTTTTGTGGCTCATGTAATCTGTTTACACGGGCACATAGAAAATTGGGCTCATTGCCAGTCTCATAGGAGACTCTCCTTGGAAAGCGCCTAGAACAACAGTTGCTGTTGCCCAAAGATGTTCACTCTGGAAGCCCAACCACAGAGCAGAAAGATATCTGAAGCCTCTTTTGACGTCCATATTCAAAGTCTCCCAAGGCACTGGCTTTGCTGGCTCAGGCAGATGGTCCATGACAAATGACAGAGCAAAATCTTTGCTATGCTTCTCAGGGCTTCCCATTCTTCTAATTTCAACTGTGCTGCCTAATCTTGCTCTCTGCTTTCTCCTCACTGCCTGTGACTTTGGGTCAAAGGAGAATTTCTGCAGCACAACTCCTTTGCATTTTATGTTTTTGAAATGGACTGTTATGCCTCATGGTGCTTTGTGTTTTGCCTAAAAGGTATTACCTCTGTACAGGCTGAAAAAAGAATTGGCAGAGCCTGTCAAGGAAGCTGCTGTCTCAAAGACACAGCCCTCAGCACAATGTTTTGGGAGAAACCAGTCATCCATCTAGTCCACTGGTGTGATGTTGCTTTCACTGAGCTGAATATGAAGCTGAATACCTGCCAGTGGAATTGCAATCATTAAGGGGGGGGAAAATAATGAACTCTAATTTTCAATTTACTGATTAGGATGTTTGTTTATGTTCTGCCTCTAAGGCATCTTGTAACAGCAGACTATCATATTTTGGTTCTTGCAAAGCTCTGCAGTACAGAACAAAGATGAAATGTTTACAATTTTTTCTTAATGAAAAAGAAGATCGTTAAGTTTCACTTTGTGCTGAAGTGAAATCTCTATTTCAAATTTTAAAAAAACAACTCATCATTTTAGTATAGGCATGTGTATGCTGCTATATGTGCATATCTGAACTGCAGCATGACCTGTATATATACTTATATATGTATACTTAGCCATATTCTCATGAAATGTATGTACACCTGCGATTATTTATTTTCATACTCATTCCCTCTCATGATTCTTTTCTCTCATTAAGACTGTATTCAAAATAAATTAATTCATCCAATGAGGATAAATGTTTAAAAAAAGTTTATCAGGCTAAGAGCTGAGTTTTTGTGAAAACATAGCCTTTACACTTGCCAAAATAATTACAATTAATTATTTTAAATTTTTTTAAAGGTAGGAAGAAATATACAAAATTAAACAAACATTGTGTTTTTTCACTTCACCATCAGGCAACTTAAAGTTTTGTGTGACTAGAGATTGTTGTTTCTTTTTCTTTTACAGAAATTTGACTTAGAGGGAAAAAAAGTTTTCCAGTTTTCCCATGTAACAGTATGTCCATTCTTTTTAGTACAGGGAAATAATCCTTGAGAACCTATAAATATTTTAAATATATAGATTGCGGTTTGGTTTTTTTTGTTTGGTTGGAGTTGTTTTTTTTTTTTGTTTTTTTTTTTGTTTTTTTGTTTTGAGGATTGTTTCCTGGGGGAAATAATATTGCAGTTCAGTGATGCTAGAGATGTTAGGGGCACCAGGTATGAAACAAATGCTTGCTTAATTGTTTCTGGCATAAAAACATGAGATGAAAAATGCAAGATCATATCAGTCACAGAAAGGCTGATCCTAAGGAAATGGAACTGGGATTCTTGAGCTTTAGCTATGGGATAAGCCTTTGATCCCAAAGGAACAGCTGGCCCTGTTAGCAGACAGGGCAAAAATACCTTTATGCAACAGAAACCAATGGTGAACACAATTGCTTCAAAATTAATTGAAAGATTGAGAAATACGAGGTCTGCCTAAGTCTTCTGTGGAGTTGCAGCAAACGGGGGCTTAAGGAACAGGAAGCTGCACAACACGGTAATGGACAAGGCATCTTCAACCCATGAGGAAGACACTCCCTCTCACACTTAGAGACACTACCTGTAAGTTAATCCATGCATGCATAGTTTTACTTTGCCATTCAGGATATCGCATAACCAAAACGTGATCTGGAAAATGGTCAAATATAGCATTTATGGGTATTTGATTTAATAGCTAAAGCAGGTGCCTGATAATGATGAGAGTCTGAATATGTGCTTGGTGCATAGCTGACATCCTCCTGCATCAATAATCTTTAATGGTGTCAGAAGATAACCAACACGAGCACAGTTCATAATGCCCAGACATCTGTATATAAACAGTACTGAGAGAATGCCCCTTGCTAAGTTTACAAATCCAGAGACATCAGGACCAGCCTGTCTGATGGGCTTTGGGCACATATGCAAGCTTCTATATTTATCTGAGCTTGACCCTCTTAGTTTTGACCATTGCCAAGAAGACCATTGGTCCATATCCTATTTCAAAGTGGACCCACAATAAACATTCAACTGAAAATTAATAAAGTTTGTTAAGTCATCAGTTGCTCTCCAGCAACACTAAAGAATTTCTGAACTGGAGTTTATTGAAATGCAAATCACTGATCCTATGTCCCACAGCCTTCATAACTATCATTTAAAAATTAATTGCACAGACCAAATCATCTCAGTGCTTGAGTATCTGCCAGTTGAGAGTTCTTTAACTTCTGGTATTGATAAATTGCTCCAGTCCCTGCCTATAACACGTTCTGTGCTGACTGCAGACAGTAAAGAGGAATTAACTGGTTTCAAGGGAATAAGTTTCCTTGTCTTACTGCATATGTTCACTCATAATATAAGGCATGGAGCAACAGCAAACCAACAGGTTGCACTGCCCATGCCTTTTCCAATACTGAACTGCTTATGTTATTACAGCCTGAGGCAGTTATGTGTTTCCCTAGTGCTTTAGTGTGGAAGAAAGCAGGTTCAGGACAGCTCAAATAAATTCCTCATTCCCCGTGTCACTGCAGAGGGCTGAAAACAGCGATAACACACTTTGTTGTGGCCAGTCCTCCTCCCCACTTCCAGTCTTCTCCTCTTATACAAACTCCTCACCATAAACTGAGACTGAGAGGGAGCTTAATCTCTTCATCTAGGTGTTCATTAATTGGAAAGCCCCCCAAAAGTAGTGGGCCAGTCCTTAGGCCTTTTATCTTTTTTGTCCTCTACGAGAAGAACAAAGGCAGTTTTATATGAGTTAAATTTGAACCTGGTTTATATATATATATCTTTCCCTACCTTAATCTGGCTGCTGACTGTTCATTCTCCTAAATCTCAGTTTGCTGTATTGTTGGAAGCCTCTCCCTGTGCCTTTGGGAAATGCCTTTCATCTTAACTCCTCTAGTTTTATTCCATTTAATGTTTCTCCTCTTGACTGGCAAACATCCTGGCGGCAGATGAGTGAAGGAAGTGTCATGTTAAGCTAAACGATGCCACTGCAGCACTAAAAACAACACAGCCCATTACAGGAGAGGCCAAAAGCCCCGCAGGGAGTCCTGAGACTAGGAGTCTGTAGTGTCCGTGTATTGATTGCTTTCTCCTAAGTTATTGAACAAAGAATATATTATATTATGAGTCTAGCAAACAAAATGCCCATTAATGTTCAGGGACTCTGCATGGATTATGTTTTAGGTCTCTTTAAAGAGTGGAAATCTCTGAAAACACAGCACATTTCTAGCTGATCTGAAGATGTAATTTTTTTGCTTAGGTTTGTTTGGTTTAGTATGTTTTAGGGTTTTTTAAAATAGTTTTCCCCAAGAAGTAAAAGCTCTAATAAGGCACATCATGCAGTGACTAATTATTTTGAGCAAACATATCATCACAGTCTAATTATAATCCAAGTTGGCCATGCTTACATTTAATGTTTTTCTTTACTTCGTGTATAAGTTGCTAGCTAAAAGCAAATAAAATGTTATCACCCTTATCATTGCCATCATTAGGAGTTTTGCTTATTGTTTACATCTATGGGCTCTATTCTCACATTGCAGCTCCACTACAGCAAAGGTACGATAGGGAAAAATAGCCAGTCCTGCCTCAAATAGTTTAGATAATTAATTTAATTGGTAGTAGCCTGACAGGCAAATACAAGAAAATTACAAGATAACATTTATGGAACAAGAATGTCATTATAGCCTCCAAGTAAAGAGTCAATTCAGTTTTCAGTAAAAGCTATAATGAAATGTATTCATTTCTTTCGTTAAAAGCATAATCAAACTTAAATCTAAATTTTCAAATGGGCTACTAATTTTGGCTGTTTTTATTTCCAGGTAAAGCCCACTTAAATGAGCCTGCTTTTCAGCACATGGGAATACAGGCAACTTATAAAATTAGATATTTTGAATTACTAATATTTTTTTTTTTAAAATTCAGGCCATACTTGTTAATTACAATCTGATCACTTAATTTTAAAATGAAGATTTAACTATCTGGAAAGTTCTAAGAGAGTCCACTAAAGAGTTTGAATGAGTTCAAAATTATTGCTTTGGGATATTTTGTGGATAACTCCATCTTTTTTTTGCCTTTCTCACAAATGAGTTTATCTTAACACTGGTCATTTTGGGTATATGTCAATTTAAAAGAGGCTTATGTTGTTGTATCTCACAGCTTAATAAAACAACAGCAACCACAATAACAATGAAACTTTAATCCAAGGTATTTTATTATAATTTTCTTTTATTGGTGATCTCATTTATGCTAGAAGCGTTGATGAAAACATGCTTATCTTTTGCAGCATGCAGACAGTCCTGTTTAAACTTTGATCCCCTAAATGGAGAATTTTCATTCCTGGTTTAAATGGGAAGTGAAGGGCTTGTCACTTCTCCAGAGTAACAAATCACTCAAAATCCAGGATATAAGTCAGATCTCCTTCACAGTTCACTCTTCATTTTGAGAATCTGATAGATTGCATCCAAATATGGAACTCTTTTTCTCTCCTGCAACATGCTTTTTGCTATTCTCAGTCTCCACATTCTCCTCTGAACCTTTCCCTGTCCTGAACTGAACTGCTGTGCTCTTCTCTTGGTCTCTCCACTGAGTGCAGCCAATCCCCAAAATTTAATTTCTAGTGATGCAATACAATTTAAGCAGTCTTACAACACGGAATCACAGAACCATTAAGGTTGGAAAAGACCTTTGGGATCATCAAGTACAAGTGTTAACCTTACACTGCCAGGTCTGTCACTAAACCATTTCCCTGAGCGTAATGAAGGTCTTTGCATTTATGCAACTTTTTTTTTCCTCAGGGGAACAAAACAAAACAAACAACAACAACAACAACAACAACAACAAAACTGTACAAACTGATCGAGCAATTTTCTAACAGGAAACCAAAGAGTCAGCCACACATATCTCGGAGAACTATACAAGTTCTCTGCTAAACTGGATCAAGAGTTCTTAATTGACAGCAGTTAGTGGACTTGGTTCCTTGTTTCTTATAAAAGAAAAGGACTTCTCCTTGTGACACATCCCATGAAGCCTCCAATTGTATCCAAAGAGCTTTGCTCTTGGTTTCAGCTCAGCAAGGTGTTTCTGTCAGTGCTTTTTCTTGCTTTCCAGAGCCATTGTGCTGGGCCTAAGCCCATGCACAGAAAAGATGGGACAAGATTGCAGTTGCTTTTTTATTTTTCTTTCCGAGTCTGTTGGTCAGTAGAGTACTAATGGACACTGGTGCAAAGAAAAGGATGACAAATCTTAGGATCTCTTGGCCAGGCAGAATTGTGCCACCAGTACAGACAACTTGTGGCTTGATATAAGACATTTAATCTCTCAGTAGTTAAACTCCGTCTGTAAAATGGATGTTAGGACACTGCTATGGCAGAAGCTGTTGTGAGAGGGAAAGGGTGTATAATTAATAGCTGACTAGAGGCTGGATGAAAAAATTCATCTGATGGTGGGGAGGTTCATAATGAATTTCTGACCTGGGGGACAAACATCAGTGGTACTTCATTACTTCAGTCCTGGGATGAAGAAAAGGCCCTGTATCATTAAGCAGCTGGGAAAAAAGTGTAAATTGGGCGAAAATAGGGAGGTGGGGAATCATCTCTTTCAGTGTGCTGAAGGGAAGTGGCCACACTCTGAAGGTAAAAGGACTCAAGCATTTGAAAGCAAGTTAAAACTGCAGCTTAATCCATTTTCCTTGCCTTTCTTTCAGGATTCTTGATACTGCATATAGTAAGATCTGTTTTACCCATCTGGTCCTTTTGTCCTCCCTTTCTGCCCAACAGTTGTATTTAAAACTTCTTATGACCTCTCTTCAGAAAGCTCATCAAGGTGTCCCTGTGGTCTGGGTTCACAGTGTCACCTGTCCCGTTTTTTTCATATTCTCCTTTTGTAATTGTCTCTAATTTAGAGGGATCCTAACAATCAAATTATTTACTTTCCCCTGCAAAGGCCACTATAGCACTGCCAGCCGTTATATAATTGAATCTTTTTTTGATCTTGGGACTTACAGGTTAAAAATCCCTTCTCTTCTCTCTGATTCTGAACTAAAGGAATGTTGTTTCTAAGGATACCTATGCTCTCTGTCATCTCATAAACAATAAACTTTGAAAAATAGAATTGCACCCTGCGTTAAATTAATTTGGTAGCTACCACCCGATTTTTACATGAACATGGTAAAAAAAAAATTCTTCTCTACTTAGAGAAAAAAGTTAAAAACACAAACCCAAGAAAATTATCCACTGCTGTTTAATATGTAAGACTAAGTCAGTTGCTGCAAGCAGCACTAGGTTAATCAAAACATTTATTTGAAGTAGGCAGTATTTAATACAGCGTATATTTACACCTCACACGGATGGTCTCTGTCTTCTGTCTCTCTAGTTGCCCTTCAGAAAATATGTAGGGTGCTGTTTTAAAACCTAATAATTCTGAAGTGGGTGTCAGATTAATCCACACATTTTCAGCAAAGGCTCTGCCCTCTCCGAATAGGGGTATCTACTAGATGCCAGAACATCCCATGAGACAAAAAAAAAAAATTAAAAAAGAGAGAGAGAAAGGAAAAATGAGCATTTAAGGTTAGCAGAACACAATATTTATGTCAGAGGAAGCAAAGATTTTCAGCCCCCAGTCTTGCATAAGTTAGGTGCTTTCCTAAATTCAGGATTCTCCTTTGCAAAATAGGTGTTTTTCAGAGTGGTGTAATCCTGAGGGCTTGAGGGAGATGTACACCTAGGCAGACACTTGGGCACAGCACTGGAGCTATTTTTAAATAGTCACAAATGTCATCCCCCAGCAATTTTTTTTTTAAACAACTTTTTTTGAATCTTTTGTATATTTTTTTCTGTCACTCTCACAAACTGGACTACACACAGCAGAGTATAGAGATATTTCTGCCTTAGAGCCCTGGAAGAGACAGAGTGGTGAATTTTCATCCACAGGTCTCAGGTATATGTAGTTCTGGTTCATCCCCTAGCAGAACAGTAACATTATGCAGGGGTTGTATTTATATTAAGTAAAATCAGTGGTTCTAACTAAACCAGCATTTGCTCTGTGGAATGCAATAACACTCCAGCAATGGCCTTTTCAGGCTATTCTTCATGTTAACCTCTGTAGCGAGTAATTACCCACATCATTACTGAAACTAGTTTTAAGGCATCACTTCAGGAGGATAAAGCAACTTTTCCAAGTTATTTTTCTACTGAAATATGAAAACAGAATAGTTCCAGGCAAAAAAAGATATTGTAAGGTGAATGAGGAAAGCTATCAGCACGATAATTTGGTAGATGGTACAATGGTAGCAGGATTATTTATTTTCCTTTTTGTAACTTTTTTTTTGTTTTAACTGAAAGATTGGATTAACTCCTGTCACTAATCCCAGCCTTCTCCTATCCAATTTACCATTTGATATACTACCACAGTCAGAATTGTTGAGCATCTTTTATCATTCCTATTTTATATGTTTGTTCCTGTTTTATTGGTGTTATTGTGGAACCTCCACAGATTTTCATAGTTGTTCCTTTGTCCTTTTGAAAACACTACCTTATTGACAATTTCTCTATCTCATTCCAAATATGTGAATGGAAAAAAAAAAAACAACTGCAAATGGTTGTACTATAAGTTAAAACTGCTAAATAAATTATATAGAAAAATTAAAAGCTGCAAGTATGCAGTATAATGCATATTTTATTATTTCCTCCTTACAACGTTGTTTAAAAATACATAACCTCTTGATGTATGTATATTTCCTTGAGGAAGGTGCTCTGTAGCTCTGAGGCAGGATAAGTAGCATGTGATGTGGCAGCTGTAACATAACAGCATATTTTCCCATAAAAAGCAGAGTAAATGGGCACATAAATTCCATATAAACTGTCAGCATGTCAGCTATGCTAACACTGGGTAAGCTACTGCCCTTGAGCCTCACAAACTTATGCACCATCATTTTTCAAACAATTCACTTCAAGAATTCGTACAGCTCCTGTGGAAGCAACGCTCAGACCACTCTTCTTTTGGCCACTTCCGCTGACTTCATTGCTATGCAAGACACAAAAAAAGGGATGAAACCTAGCCTTTATTTGGTGTAGGTGATGTTTTCCCTGGTATCTGAAACTCCGCAGGGAGTTTAACTGTATTTTCTGATAGATTATCCCAGTTCAGGTTCCATCTCATCTGGCTTCAGGTATCAGCAGAGCTCTGCATTTGAGCAAGTCACCCCAGGCACTGCAGTCACTCGTTGCAGTCAGCTGGGGTGTGCGGAGCTGTTTTAGGGAGCAATTCATCTGATCTCCTTTAGTTGTGTACTTTAGCTGACATGCATCCCACCTCAAAAGAGCCTAGGGAGTTCAACAGACATCAACACCTGCATTATGAATGTCTAAGTTAGCAGGCATAAATCAACTCCTGAATATCTCTAGAACTCTAAAATAACTGTTCTGCTAAATCAATTTCGTTTGTTTGTTTGTTCAGACGTCTATTTGACTACCCTTCATCTTTGAATGGATATATGTGAGTTGAACTCCCTCATGCACTTGGCCCATCTCAGTAACCCCTACCAAGCTACCCATCTCATCTTTCTTGTTTGTGAACAGGAAATTTGCAGACTGCTTGTGTCTCCTCGTGTAGAGAGAACTGTGATATGGAAAAGGTGTAGGAAGAAGGAATTATGATACTGGTCTTGATGAACTTCACGCAACATTCAAATTCAGTTATACTGCAAATAGCAGACACAGGTCACGAATAAGACACAACTGTACGTGAGTTGGAAACCTTCTAGGCCAAAAAGTTTGTAACTGTGTTTAATCAAGTTTATTTTTTGTACTACCTGTTTCAAAAACACTTCCTAAAATTGGGGGGAAACATCACATTGAAAAATTTTCAATGAAAATTTTTATATTAAAAATGCTTTCTTGAAGGAAATGTAACAATATATGGCTAAAGAAAGAAGATGGATAGAAGAATGCTTTTGAAAAACTTGAAGAAGGTTTTTTTTTTCCTCCCCCTTCATAATTTTCAAATATATTTTAGGAAAGGAAAACCAGTATCCAGAAAAATTACATAGGAATATTTACTGACCAGCTTAGGTTGCTTCATATGTTCTGGACTGTGACACAATGGTCATGAAAGACAAGCAATGTCATCTTGAAGCAGTTAAAATTGTTGCATCAACAAAGAAAATTAAACTCTCCCACAGTCACCCTTCCTCCTCAAGGTCAAGTGTTCTCTGTCGACCTCTTGAAACATGCACACAACTAAATTATACAGGCATATCATTGTTATCATAAATACATTATGTACACCTATTTTCATAGTTAATGTAAGAGGGTCAGAGAAAATTTTTACTTGATAAGGCGGGTCAGTAACCTGAAAATGTTGAAGAACACTGCTTTAGATAGATGGACAAGGAAAGTCTTTATGACCTGATTTCCATGAACTTTAGCTGAGTTTCAAGTGCTGAGGAGGTATTTTAGTCTACAGTAGAAAGCAAGCCAATCTGAGGATGTTTCCTAGGTTGCTATCAATGAGCTACTCAGCATTTCTCTATGTCACGTTTACCATGTGAGTCATGTGCCCAAAATATTTTGCTTTTAATTTGAATTCTTCAAGTAAGCATAGTGAATTGGTATTATCAACTAATGAAGCAATATTGTCTGAAAGTTTAATAAAGTCAAGAAAATTCATCTGATGTCTTGAGTAAAAATGATCTTTCTGAACTAATTTAGCCCAAATAGAGAGCAAAGGACATGATATGTCACTGAGTTGGGTTTTTCTTGTTCTTTTTATACAGTTTATTGTGCAACAGATCTGGTGTTTGATAAAGGATTTTAGGCAGTCTTGTAATGAAATGAAGTAATGCAGTGAGGAAGAGGAATACCACTTCATAAGAGTGAATATCTACAGTTTTAATACATCCAGATAATCATTAGTCATTAATTCAATGTGTTTTAATTACAATTATCTCCCACTTTAAACAGTAATCAAACTTATATTTGTTACATTAACAGTTTTGTCTTCTTTATATTTTGTTTTTCTGGGTTTTTTTTGTTTTTTTTTGTTTGAGTTTTGTTTGTGTTTTGTTTGCTTGCTTGTTTTAATTTTTGTTTTGTTTCTTTTTAAGTTTGTTTTTTTTTTTTTGCATTTGGAACCTCCTAGATCCCTAGCTGCAGTCTAACATTTGAATACTCAAATCTCTTGTTAACTTGTTTTCCAATATCAGAAAGCACAGAAGAAGGGGGAAATGATGTGTTTATTGACTCCAAAATATAAATGTGGAGTCATGCAGTCATGTGACACTCACATTCGAAAACGCGAATCTTCACGATCTTGTTCTGAGAAGTTCTTTCAGATCTTCACGATCGTGTTCTGAGAAGCAAACCAAAGTTATCACCACAAAGTTAGTCTATGGAAGGCACAAGAAAGAAAGGTAAATATATTGGTTATATTTCATTGCATCATATAACTTTCTTGGCAGCCAATAAATGCATTATACACGTACAATAGTACTAATTAAAAAACAGAGTTTTAAGTTTGTAAGAAAAAAAAGTGGTAGTCACTTTTGATACTCTTACCTGGATTGAGTTGAGGCGAGATTTATCAAATGTTCTGGGACTGGGATGGTTTGATCTCACACCCTACAAATGGATCTACTAAAAGATAAAGAAATTCCGATAGCTGGATAGACTGCCAGTAACCTTGAAGCGTCTTCATGCCCTTAGGTTTGGTGGCTTGGGTAGTAATCCTCAGAAGAATCTTTAAATTTGTTTGCAGACTGATTTTTATGTCTTATGAGGTGCATATAGAGAATAAAATGGAAAATGAAAAAGGAAGAATAATACTTTCTTGTAAAAGTTTATATTTGTTTTGTTTTGTTTTGTTTTTCTTAAAGCTGAGGAGAAGATTTCATTTTAGGATGTGTTTTAAGATTTATGCAAACTTTGGATTAATGTATATTTGCTTTTTCCATAGCTAAGCCTCAAGCTGTGATCCCATCAGATCTCCTGGGGCACTTCCAGCTGTGATCCTGTCAGATCTCATAAGCGAAATAGGTTGGGCCAACTCAAGCTGTGTTGCTGTCAGATTTCATCAGCTAAGCAGGTCTGGGATGAGTCAGGGCTTGAACAGGAGACTTGCAATGAACAGGTTGGTTTCAAAGGACGTCGTGGTTGTGATAACTCCACAAACGCGGGTGATGTTCCCTTTTCCATCGTGAAGGTATTGATTCAGGCAGAAACTCTGCACTCCCAATACGTCACACTGCTGAAAGGCAGTGCTTATGAAAAAGGGAAGATCAAAACAAGGCACTTGCCCAGAGCACAGCATAAATAAAGTGGCTGGAAAATAATTTTTTTTTTCTTTTATTTATTTTACTTTTTTTTTTCTTTTCCTTTGGTGCCTATAATATGTGTTTCCCAGAAATAAATCAGAAGAGAAACTTATGAGATTAGAATGGGTGAGTGTGGTCCAAATCTTGTTTGGACAACAATGAGCATGTTGTTTTCACTTTGGAAACTGCATCGTCACCTGTAGCTGTGCCGACAAGACTTTGCAAGACTTTTGCAGATGCAAAAGAAGGAGCAAGTGCTTTCATTATGTTTCTCAAGTAGTTTCCGTTGCAAAGCGTTAGAATGACTTCTTAAGGACCAACTTTTCTTTCTTCCTAACAAAGAAAACTGCATATCCTACTGGTGATATTATTCCCTGGCCTTCAGAAGTTTTTTAAAATTCATGTTTGTATAGAACCAATGTAGTGAAGAAAACTAAATAGGTGAGGTTTGTGAACTTTCATATGTAAAACACCTTTTTAAATTTGTTTTGTGATTCATTCTCCCTCATTTCATTGTGAAACTAAAACAAAAAGAGAGAGAAGCTGGTGAAAAAGCATGATTTAAAAGTCATGTCTGGAAGAAAAGCAAAATATGTTTTGAAATTGTATCCATTTTTCAGGGTCGATTTTTTTTTTTTCTTTGTCTGTTTATATTTGTGGCCTTCTTAATAGATATTTGTAACAAAAGAATTTCTGTATTAAATCACTTTTATCACCAGAAGTCACATTTTCTTGTTATATGGTGAACTTCACTAAACTGATAAGGAAAAAGCCGTGCCTTAAAAAGGAACTTGATAAAAAGGAGTGCACAGTTTAAAATAAAACATTAATTAAAATAAAACATTCCAACAATAATGATGTAAAATTTTTCACTACATTTCTTTTACAAAATAAGAGGCATTTCTAATGAGGAAAACTGCTATTGTGGAGCATTTTCTGAACAACATTTAGGAACAAGATCTTGTGCTGAAATAACCCATCTCCATGATGAGAGGTTCTCCAAAAGACAGGAATCCCCTGTCTGCAAAAGGAGTCTTGAGAAATCCTGCTGCCTTAATATAGTAAAAAGCAAAGACCTCTAAAGAAGTACCAAGTGAGCATTCAGCCCACTCCTTCTTCCTTTACTTGTAAGGAATTGTGCGTCAGAATATGTTTTATTTTCATCACTTTTCGAGAAGTCTTGCCCTGATTTAAACCTCACAACTGTTGTGTGTGATGATCAGTTGATGATATTCCCCAGAGTAATTTAAAAAATGCCCTTCAGGAGCACCAGGATGAGACTCACGTCACCACACTAGGCTGGTAAGGTCTAGCAATGTGCAAATCTGCAGTCAGCTGGGACTCCTCTCAGAGTCTGAGGACAGGAAGAGGAAACCAGGAAACCACTTTTTGGGGCAGCTTTCGACTGAGGCACATTAAAAGTTTTACTTTCCTTCTGTTAACTTTAAAGAGAGCATTGGGCACTGACAGGGATTTCCGTGCAGACATCTCTATTAGTCAGATAAATACAGCCCATATCTTTCCCTGAGGATGTGCACCGCTGTACTGGATTAACTTCTCCCCTTCATTTGACTAAACCCAAGAGATGCTATTTCTCCTCAACACAAGCAGCTGGCTTGATCCCCTGGCACTGATTAGTCAGCAGAGGGAAAGGGACTTGCAGTAAAATATCTGAGATGTGTTTTTAAAGAGTTAGGTCCTGACCATTTTGCTTCTCCTCCCAAGGTCCTGAAAGCTAAAAGATGACCATCTCTGCCATTCAGATGGTCTCAGTCACCATCCAGGCTGGAATCAAAGGATATGGACTGCATCCTGGCTGTGCCTCAAGCTGCCTGCACATTCAGACAGCTCCTACCACCTCAGCTAGTCTTGTTTCACCTCCTCAATATCATCTTGGCAGTCACACAGAATAGAAACTGCTGGGTATGTTATCAAGGTTTGAGCTTCTTTTACTTTGACATGACTGCCAGGTTGTGTGTGGTTACCCAGGACATGCAAACTCAGCACGGCAGTCTGTGCTCCAACCCATCTTGCATGGGGACTGGTGCCTGGATTCTCTGCCCTGGGGCTCAGTGCTGATAAAGTTTTCTGTTTGCTTATCTCTACTTAGAGGCACAAGGATGTTTTCCCCTCCTCCCTCACCACCCCCACCCTCCTTTCTTTCTTTCTTTTTTTTTTTTTTTTTTAACTGGATGCTTAGAAATTCCCATTTGAAATGTTAAACTGTAGATGAAGGTTCTGATGTTTGTGTCAAGATTAGCACGGTGGGTGGGAGGGAGAGGGAGATGTTTTCCTCTGGAGCAAAGCCCTCAGCGCAAGTGAGTACGTCAATAGAGATGAGGGGAATCTAAAGCATAAAAGTTGGCTTTTTAAACGGCTGAAGTTAGAAAGACTGCTCTTTGTGAAACTGGTCACAAAGGGAGCAAAGTGTCTGCACCAGAAAGACTGAGTGACCTTTTCAAAGCGTTAGGCATTGTTTATTTTCGTTGAATTAAGTGTGTATGTGCATGTGAGTGTGTTGTGTGCTGAGCAACTGACAGATGCTGCAATTTTTTTTCCTAAACTTGCCGAGTCTCTGCTAATTAGAACTGGGATGGAAGTGCATTTTGTAATTCACAGTTAAGTTCTTAATTTTGAAATACTTCCCAAGCCAAAATGGACAGAAGTGGGCAATGCTTCCCCCTTTAAATCTGTTACCAAGCAAATTCTGGAGGAAGCTTTCTTGGTTTAATTCATCATTCCATTCATATTTCAATTTACTTTTTTATATTGTATTCACTTCAGCCACCTGGATGTTGGTTAGAGGGACAACACAGCAGGGCACAGGCAACCCAGAAGATTCCTGAAACGTGCTAAAGACAACTTCCTTCTCCAAGTGGCGGAGGAAAAATGAGGGTTACTGTGCTGGAGCTTGTGCTCAACACCAAGCAGGGGCTGGTGTAGAATGCGAAATGAGGACACATTTCCTGCCCTGGGCTTCAGGAAAGGACACTTTGGCCTCTTCAAGGACCTGTTTGAGTGTCATGGGATAGGGCACTGGAGGGAAGAGAGGCCCAAGCAGGTTGGTTAAAAACTAAGGATTGCCTCCTGAAAGATCAAGAGTGATGTGTCCCAGCAGAGAGAAAGTCAGGCCAAAATGTCAATAATCCTGCATGGATAATGGGGTGCTCGAGCAAGATTTCAAATTGAAAAAGAGTAGGTTTGGATTAATATACATGGGAGAAATTCTTTAATTGGAGGATAGAGAAACAGTGGAACAGCCTGTCTGAAAAAAGGTGTGACTGCCCTATCCCTATAAATGCTCAGGACTGGTTGGATGGGGCTCTGAGCAACCTGGTCTAGGGAAGGTGTCCCTGCCCTTGGTGGGGAAGTTGGAAAGAGGTGGCCTTTCAGACCCCCTCCAACCCAAACCACTCCAGGCTTCTACTGTTCAATGTTGTGCTCTGTGATGTTATGTAACAGAAAATGTGAAAACAAAGCCACATGCCTGCTAGTAAATTATACATGCTCAGAACTGCTTTTGGATGCAGAAGCCAGCTGGCATGGATCGGCCCAGCTCCTTACTGGGAAGTTCTTCTGGGTGGCCACATCCAAAATGCCTTTTGAGAGTCATCCCTGGCCCATGTTGTCTCCTCAACTGTTCCCAGGAAATGTCTGGGGGAATGCTGGCTACCAGATGCCAAAACTGTGCTAGGGACAAGTTTAACAATTCAACTTTGTAGGTAATTGTATTCCAGAGCACAGGATATTTTCTGGCACTGATTAGCTTAGAAGTACAAGTACAATCATTAAATCCTTTGGACTGTGCTGTTCTTAATTTGGTCAGAAACCAAAAGGAGAAGCAGGTCTTATTGTGTTACACACTGAGGAATATCTCTCTGGCTTTATCCTCAGATTAGCCTAAAGACTGTATTTACTCTCTTGGCTGACAGCTCCAGGTGACAGGAAAATTATCCGGCATGTGTCTCTTCCATGCTTCTCTGTAAACAAAGCTTTCGGTTCGGAAAGGAAAAGACTGAGTAGTTAATAAACACAAGTCAAAGGAAGCTGGGAATTTGTGACCCTTTATATATAGCTAAAACATGTATTAAGATTTACTTCAACTGATTTTAAGCACAGGCAAAGCCCCTTTACCTTTGCTTTCATATATCAAAGAAAAAAGTTTGGATTAAGTAGATTATTCTTTACATTATAGTATATTTTAGGTTTGATTTTGTTGTAGGAGCAGAGAAAAATGACATATTACTTTAGTCCAACCCCAGTGTAGATAAATAAGTAGACAAATGGGGAGAAAGAAATTACAAATTATGGATTTTTTTTCTATAGAATAATTTTATTTTAGGAAGTAAGATACAATTTTTTTAAAATCATTTCTTAAATATTTTTGTTGCTCTAGAGGTCTGCTTCCTTCAGCTAGTGAAAACTGTTTCAACTTAAGATATTTCAAAACACATTAAAAAAAAAACAAAAACCAACATATATTGTCTTATTATAGGTAATACAGGATAACTGGTGTAGAAAACAAAAAAAATGCTTAGAGTAACTCCAGAAACACTGAGGAAGATTTCACCGTGTTGTAGTTGAAGGCATCCCTGCTAATTGCAAGGGGGTTGGACTTGATGGCTTTTAGAGGCCCCTTCCAATCCAAATTGTCCTATGATTGTGTGATTCTGTCAGTGACCTGAGTGGCAGGACAATTTCACTTGTGATTCTTAGACATGATCCCAAAACCTCGCTCTGCAGTGGGTTTTAGTAGACACTCATGGGCTGGTTTTATATGAACCTGTTCAAAAGACTCAGCATCTATTTAAAAATGAAGTATCTATTTAAATATTAAGTATCAATTTAAACAACAGCTGCATTTCTAAAAACATTAACTAGTGAAGTGCTTTTAAAGAGGGAAACTTTTTTTTTTTCTCTCTCTCTCTCTATGTAGGACCTGAGTTGCTTTGAAATCCAGCCATAAATCTACCAGAAAAGAGTTAGAATCAAACTGAGAATGATATTTGGAGCTACACTTTCAAAATAAGTGAATAATTTTTATTGATCACCCTGAAAAACAAAACCCATAGATGTCAGGCATTCCCATATCTTGGAAATCTAGGCAGCTGTCTTTTATGGTGAAGTACAAATTTTTATTTCTGTTTTTGGTGGAATGCCAAGTTTGGAAGAAAGTTTGTACCTTTCTTATCCCCTTCCCCTCCCTCTGAAGATACAGAAAAGCCACAGAGAGTCCATTTTAACTCATAATTGAAATTTTCTTCTCTCTAAACAGAAGCACCCCTTAAAATAAAATAAAATGCCACATAAAATGCAATTCCTGCTACAATAGAAAATGTGCTTTCATTCAGGCTCTCCGTAGCATTATCTCTAACTGCAGTGTAACTAAAAACTAATAACCTCATTTTTAATTAGCTAGGTTTGTGGCATTTTGCACCCATCTCACAGTTGTTCTTTCTGCAGTGTATATCATTATTAACTCTGGATGTCTTCAAGGAGGTCTTAAATATACTTTGCTTGCTTTCTTCTTTTCTTCTTTCTGAAAATTGTTCTCAAAACCCTCATATTCATTAAAAAGAGGGAAAAAAAACAGCATTCGAACAGTGATCTTAAGCACATGAGTGATTCTGATTTTATGTTGCTATTCTCTTTGTTCTTCCATTATCTGAATTCTTTCCTCTCCTTTTAGTTAACAGAGTGAGAATATATTTTTTTAAAAACATTATGGTCTTTCAGTCTGACTGCCCTAAAAATCATTAAGGTGGGAATTTAGAAACAAAGACCACAAATATTGTGCATTCGCTCCTTTGCCGTCAAAATAGCGCTGAGTAATTACAAAGGGTACATAATATGTCATGGCTTTCAGTTCTTTTGGAGACAATACTTACACTGAGGGCTGATACAAAGGGACGCTTTTACATAAAATTGCTCACTGCACAAGCAGTGGTGTAAACAGGAATCCCTCTCAGTTTACAGCCCTTCATCACAGCTGTCAGAGAAGACAAGACACCCCGAACACATTTAGACAAACTTGTAAACCACTGAAAATCTGACCCGAGGCATACCCTAAACCCAGAAGGGTCACGTCACTGACCCATGCTGTGTCTCACCAAGTGTTGCAGGTTACGGCCATTGCAACTCCAGCTGTTATCCCAGCACCTCTCAGGGCCCTCATGGAGCTGAGTGGAGCTGTGAAGGGAAGCCTGGGTGCATGGCCAGCCATGGAGGGCAGAATACCCTGCCCACAGCAAGGGTTTTGGAATCAGTTGATCTGTAAACATCCCTTCTGATCCAAACCATTCTATGACTCCTTGATTCTAAGTGTAAAAAGGGACAATGGTCTGTACATACTGACTTGTGCCACAGGGATAAAATACATAAATTTTGTCACATTTAGACCATTTGAAGCATTTCCGACTGAAAATATTCCTTCTTTTTGACAAAAGATGAATCCATTTTCAAATGCATATAAGGAGGGCTGTTCATACCCCTGCTTCTTTAGAAGGCCTTCGTAAGCGATCAGTTAAATTTCTTTGCATCTTTAGCATGCTGTTATCTAGATAAAGAATCGCTGAATTGTTTAGGTTAGAAAATACCTCTGCCATCATTGAGTCTGACTGCTAGTCCAGCACTGTCAAGCCCACCACTAAACCATGTCCCCAAGTGCCACATCTCTACATCAGTTCCTCCAGTAATGGGGACATCTCCACTGCCTTTGGCCGCCTCTTGTTATGCCTTGTCAACCCTTACAGTGGAGGAATTTCTCCTATTATCCAATCTAAACATCGTCTGTTGGAACTTGAGGCTATTTCCTCTCGTTCTGTCCTTTGTTCCCCTGGAGCAGAGTCCAACCCCCACCTGGCTGCACTCTCCTGTCACAAAGTTTTGGAGAGTGAAATGGTCCACCCTGAGGCTCCTTTTTTCCAAGCTGAGCCCCTCCAGCTCCCTCAGCAACTCCTGTTGCTCCAGATCCCTCCCCAGCTCCGTTCCCTTCCCTGGACACGCTCCAGCCCTCAATGACCCAGGACTGAAGGTGCAACCAAAGCACAGGGAGATGGTCACTGCCCTGGTCCTGCTGGTTACATCGCTGCTGATGTCCTGTTCTCTGCTCTGAAGGAAACATCACCACGAAACAGACACCTTGATCTTTTAAAAGTTTGGGCAAAGGCCAGAATGCAGAAAACACGGAGACAAGAACTGACTCTCTTATTGTGATATGTTGATGCCCAGTACTGGAGTTGACTCAGCCTGAACACATGGAAACCTTTCCTTCCACAGATTTATATCGAAAATAGGTAAAAGAAAGAAGACACTTAAGAAGGAAGGGGGAGTCATTCGTGACTGATTTGAAGTATCTAGCTCTGATGCCTCAGTTAGGATGCTGATTTCTTGAAGACAATTTAATCTGTAGGGTGACTCATTATACAATTTTTCTGTTTCTCACCTGAATGGCTCTCTCTGGGATTTTATCTCATGCCAGATCAGAAATTTAATTTGAATATCTATCATTTGGTAAAATCTGTGCCCTCTTCCTAATTTATCAGAGTAAATCTGATGAAAGAGACATAGGTTCTTGAATTTGAACCTTAAATGAAGGGAATACATAAATTTTTGCCTGTATGTTTTTTTCTTGGAGGAGTTTATGCTTGCAATTATGATCTGTACAATTGCACCTAGATCCATATGGTCAACAAACTCTTATACAAATACAAGATCTCTGTCACAGAGATAATGAAACACTGCAGACAATGGGAATGTATTTGAGAAATGTTTTGTAAAAAGTTCAAGAAAATATGTTGCATTGCATTCTGCTTGTTTTTCTTTCTTAGTTGTCACTGACTGTGTCCTTTTTCTGTCTCTATGTTCTTCTGTTTTTTGGGGTTTTATATTAGATGGATTTATAATCCTGTTTTTAGAGTGTCCTTGAATAGATTTCTATAATTAGCAATTATAAATAGAGATGTAGTCTTGGGTTATGAAGTTTACCTTTATTGACTGCAACAGAAGGTTTAAGTTCAACTTCCCCTTATCTGATTATATTTACCAGAACTGTGGGAATTCACTCTGCTATAAAAATGGACCTTGCTGCTAGCTGGCATACCCAAGAACATTTAAATAAAAATAGCAGTGAAAACCCAAGCAAATATTATTTATGTCAGTTAGACACCAATGAAATCTAAGGCTTTCAAGAGTAGACAGGATCGATTTAAAAATTTTTTTCTCTCTCTTTTTTTTTTTTTTCCCCCCTTAATATGACAGAATGACACACTCTTCACTCAGCCACTCAAGCTGAAGAATGACTCAAGAACCCTGTGAAGGTCAAATGCATTTTCACCCAACTGATGCTCTTGTAAAACTGACTTAACCCTCCTTGTGCATTTCTGCACAGCATGGAAGTTAGCTTTGCAGCTCCAAATCAGACGAAAGTGCGGCGAGGCCTTCCTTTTGTAAAGCTCTTTTGTTTTAGGCAGAACAAATTCCCTATAAGCAGAACTGTAATTTGCACATTGGAATGCCTTCCGCCTATAACGATCTCGCCGGCAGAAAGCACTGTCATTTCGCAAATGGCCCCACAGTGCTCCCCAAAGCTGTGCAAAAGTGTGCAGATACAAACCGAGAAAGAAACTAATACAGGCCCTGATCCTGCAATGGACACTAGGGTACAATGAGGACAGCACTATCAAATTGGAGATATAACACTTTGCTCACAGTATGCCACAGCAGACATGGCAATGTGAGACAGAAGGAAAAGGAAGCTTGGATCCACTGCGGGTCGGCAGAGGAACGTGTTATCTGAATATCTAAACGTGTTTCAGTAAGTGAATTTAAGCCATAGAAAACCATTTTTATAGAGAAAAAAGAAAGGCAAGACCACCTAGACACACTATATTGAGACCTGAGAAGTCTCCAAATCACAGAATAAGATGAGTTAGAAGGGACCTACAAGGATTGTTGAGTCCAGCTCCCTGCCCTGCACAGGACGTCTCAAGAATCACACCACATACCTGAGAGCATTGTCCAAACACCGCTTGAACACTGTCAGGCTGGTGCAGTGACCATTCCCTGGGAAGCCTGTTCCAGTGCCCAACCACGCCCTGGGGGAAGAACCTTTACCTAATATCCAACCAAAACTTCCCCTGACATAACTTTGGGCAACACCCTCGGGTCCTGTCACTGTCACCACAGAGAAGATATCAGTGCATGCTCCTCCTCTTCCCCTCTGACTCCCTGTTGCTTTTGGAGGAGAGCAGAGATTACATAAACAAATCTTTGGAGTGACCACCTCCAGTTTCCTGAGCAGGGGAGCTGAGATGCCAAGGGGGACCAGTGGCCTTAATGAGCTTCACACTAAAAGAAACCTCACTAGAAGAGGGATGTTGCTTTCCCAGGATCTCCTGCAGGTCTCACCGTGCTCCACAACTTTCAGATTGCAGATATGTCGTCGATACCAACCAACACCTTGAAGAAATTGCTGTATTATACAGCCATATTCTCAAACAGCTGGTGACAGTGAACATAACAGGACTGTTGCATTAAGAGAACTAGGGACAGAACATGGCTCTGTAGCTCACAGCTCTGTGCAACACAAGATTTTCTTGGCTATTAAGACGATATTCAGTTCTGAGCACACTGTCTCTCACAGAAGAGAAAGCTTTCCTGCAAGTTACAACAGTGGAAAAAGAGAATAAAAGAGACTTTTGCAGAACTTCCTGGTTCGATCTGTGCATTGACACTATCGTTCTGAGGATACCCCTTGCAAGAGTGAAAGATATCTGCAAAGAAGGTGTAGAAGGAGTAAGAGGCAAGGAATAAAATGAAAAGATACAGAAACCAAAAACAGTCAAAAAGTATTAAACTTGGTTCTCAGAAAAAGGAAGCACGAGAGGAAGGTAGATGAAAGGTCAGCGCTAAAATACTGTACTTTATAAGATGTCCATTCTTATATGGATATCTGTGCTTCCTAGTGAATTTAGTCCTGTGGAAAAAAGTCTTCCTTTTAACTTATAAGTACATGAGTAACAGTAAAGAAAAGGATATTATTTTCCATATGTGTTTTGGGTTTAAATTATCAATGCTAGAGCAGGGGGGATATATGTTAAATGAAAATTTTGAAAATGGGAAAAAAAACAGGTATGAGTTTTGTAAAAGCTTACAGTTCCTTTGACGACAGGGTCCTGTTCTAGAATCCACCACGCCAAATGTGGGAATCTGCAAAGAAGGTGGAAGTTCTGTTCTGCATATTTTGTCATTAAATATGAGAGATTTCAGCTCACATGCCCTGGTCTAACAGGCTGGATTGTGATTTTCTGGTGCATGAGCCATTTGTTTACACACAGGTTCTGTTTTAAAACGCCTGGGCTTATGCCAAATAAATCTGGACATTTAATTGTAATGCCAAATGTAGAAGTTTAGTGGCTATTGTTATAATGAGTAGAGACATAGAAATAATTCAATCCTTTTAAGACCCTACTTATTGAATACTCTTCAGTAACCTATTGAAATTTTGTGGGTTATGTCTATTTCCTCTGGTGTTATCTAAGCTCATCAAATTCAGACACAGTGGCCCTAATTTATATTGTATTAAATATCCCCTTCTCTCTTATATCTCTTCCTTTAGAAAAATGAAGGACACTTATACCTTTCCATGCCGCCCAGCATGCAAATCATGCCATGCTCACTGACTCATTTCCCTCACAGCCCTCACTCCTCTCATGCTTGTGTCTCTCCACAGCACCTCCTGGCATGGGGAAAATATTATGGCTCCCAGAATCTTAGCTCTAAGCCTTGCAATGCTGAGGATGCTCCTCCTGTAACCACTTTTCACTTGCTATGCAGGAGCCTCTTATCAAACCACCCGAGGTTTCTGCCTCACTGCCAAAACCATGGACCCCCAAATGCCCTTTTCCACCGTGCGCTGTGGGATTCTGAACAGAATCCAGTGCCCGGTTTCTACTTAAAACCCAATGGTTTCGATGTTTAAATAATTTTGTTCTTCCTTCATGTCTTCACATTTCACCTTGTAGCTGCTTAATCTTAGCCTGCATGTGTAGATCCATCTACTCTTCACTCTGTAAGTTTTAGTTTGCAGTTTCATATAAAAACAAGCACATCTTAGGAGAAAATGAACGATACTAATTTTAAAATCCAGAAAATGTTATCAAGAATATACACACCAAAACTTAATGGCCAATTAGTGTTCAACACCTGCACCTAATCAGGCATGCACCAACCAGCACCAGCAGTGACATAAACAGTAACTACCAATGGGGAGATATGAGCAAGTCTTAATGAGAAATATAATTGTACTGAGAAGAAAACAGGAAGAAAAGACTTTTTTTTTTTTTGTCATTTTCAACCTGATCATTGTCACCAACTTCTGCACCTCAGAGGATGCCCTGAAGAGAAGGCTTGTTAGGATAGCTCATCACTTTACTTTCCACTTGGACTTGGGAGAGAGGGTGAATTTTCTCTCTCTTTTCTCCTACTTGTTTCATTTCCCATCCTAAGGCAGCTCCGAAGGTCATCTGTAGTGTCGGCTGAGGCCCCTAATAACAAGCTATGTAGATGTAAACCTACTTGAACTTTCACTGTGCAGCAAAGGAGGGTATAAAAGGCAGGGCCAAGTAGAGAACAGGTAACAGAGAAGGCAGGACCGCATTTCTCTGCAGACCAGTTCATGTCCTTGGCTTGACTTGGGTCATTAAACTTGTGCCAAAGTCGGGTATCTACCAGGGGAATAGCAGTCATAAACCAAACAGTTTATCCAAAAATTAGAAACTTCCCTTCTCCCTTCTTACCCTCAATGTGAACATCAGGGGGCCATAACATCTCTGGTCAAATTGTTTTGCTGATGATACTTTCTCAGCCTTTATGTTCTTAAACTCTTGGTCACCTCTTGGAAGAAACATTTTAGAGGCATTAAGGTGGAAGTCCAGGTGTAATTGTAACTCTTGAAGGTATAAAGTCTGCTACTGACTTCAAATTTATTTCAAAATTACACCAGAGACATGCGCAAAGACAGAGCACCTTTAATGTGGAACTTGTTTAGATGCAGGACTTGTTTAGATGCAGGACCATTTCAAGACTCATTTCAAATATTACAAGAAGACATGTTTTCCCACTGTGAAATACTAATATCTGGAATTAATTTCCATGTGAATGTGTTAATTATGATTAAAATCCCTTTTGTTAAAAAAAAGACCACAAGCAAGACAGAGTAATCAGATGGAAATTCTTTCTGCCTTGGAGGGTCTTGCTTGTTTGTTTGGTTGGTTTAAAAAATTATAAATTTAGAAATAGATTTGTTATATTTAATCATAATATTTAAAAGTGAAATAGATAGATTATAAACAAAATATTTCACTGACTGCTGACAATATTCTCCCTCCTCCCCAAAAAAATAAAAAGTAGTTATAAATTTCAAAATATATTTCAGAATAAAGTATAACTTCAGATTATTTCTTATTCCACTGTCTGTTCCTGTGAGGATTAATTCCATTTATTATTTGTTTTAAAGCACCACAGAACAAAGGCACCAGAGGTAAGAATATTCTTGGCTTTTTAAACATGAAGAAAAAGATGAATGCCCACTGTCTTAAAGGGCTTATGGTCAAAATAATCAGAAATGTAAAGGAAAACATTAAGTTTGGACAGGCACAGAAGTTCACCCAGTCCACAGCACATCTGAGAGAAGAAAATAGTCAAATGGAGACTCCAGGCAGTGCTTATCCTGCATTTTGGGGTGCTGGCCAATATTCAAGGGTCTAACTGTACTGGTGCAAATTGATACACAGAGAAAGCAGAGTGATTTGCACAGGGGTGGTACCTCTTGCTTTCCATGATAGATGAAAACTGGAGTCTTCCTCATATTCACCGTATGATCCCACGGTTGTAAAAAATAAATAAATAAACCCATTTCAGAGCTTTAAAAATGTTCTGCGCCTCAGCCAGCTGCTGCCTCCCTTCAGATGTAACATGATAACCACTAACAGGATCTCTTCTGGACTGATACAGTGCAAAGTTAACAGCTAACTTAAAACACCATCATTCTTGGCAATCTTAAAGCTCTCAGCAAAGCAACACTTTGATAGCACTTCTTCAGCTATCCCTCACATTGGCACTGGAAAACAGTGGCTGAAATGAGGACAGCCCCTATCATGACAAGACTGGAGTTTATATTTTCTACTTTTCTCTCAGGGATGGTTTGGAGAATAAGGAAATGATGGATGCAAACAATATTCAGGTAAACATATTTTATATTTACAGTTCCAAAAAGGCCTCTGAAAGGGAAGGAAAAGTGTGCTTTACAGGAACTCAATCTTATGCAATACAATTTACTCAGAGGAAAAGTGCTCAGCTGAAAAAAAAAAAAAAATTATAAATTGGTAGAGCAAGCTCATACCTATGTCTTAAAGCCCGTTACAAATACATATGAGATTGGTTTTGCTTACTAATGTGCAAAGGAGGCTGAAGTATGACATTATTTCAGGACCAAATACCATTTCAGGTTAAATTTTAGCTCCTTGTCTAGAAGGATTGGCAGCTAATTCTGGAGGAGGATTCCTGGTTTTCCTATGGATCAGAGGAGTGATCAGATTATTAAGTTACTGAGCGAAAACAAGACTTTCATGAGTTTTGGTTCTTTTCTGCAAGAAAGGAGAATCCTAGTTCAGTCTGTCAATTGCTGAAGAAGATCCCTAAGTGTGTCAGAAGTATCCAATAAACCCCTTTCCTCTCTCTAGGGGCAGGAAGCATCTATGCTTCACTCTTTCCCCATCATTTCTGTGATATTAAGGAGCATGCAAATGTACCTCCGCCTCTTGCAACATCAGAGGGCTTTGCTTATGGAGTGTCACCTCAAATCTGTGTCTGTCTTATGTTCTAGGTTATGTGCTGAGCACTACACTTGCTTTCCTGCTTCCAAAAGGGGATTGGTAAGCAAAAACACTTGAGGGGAGGAGGAGGCTGTGCAAGTAGCAGGATAACTTGCCCTGACTGTGGCTCAGCTCTCCATTAACTGAAGCAGAGGTGTACAGCAGGGAGATTTTCCTGAAACCTCATGTGCAGGGCTTCCTGCAGACCCAGCACAAAGTTTTAGAGGGGTTGGTTTTTGTTCTTTCATTTTTTTCTGTTTGGAGTTTTTGTCAGATCCACGGATTTGTGCTGAAGCTTTCCGATGAAAGGTGCAATTAACAATGAATATGTGTGTATATCTACATAGATGTAGTTATATAATATTTAAGGGTTTAGATGTAGCTCTTGAGGAGTTCAGGTGCTCCCTGCATGGCAGGATTACATAACTTGGGTAGTTTTGGTGTTGTGGTGTTAAGATTTACTGGTCAGACTCCACAGCTGGAAGTGAGCCCAAATTCCTTGGTTTCAGACGCTGAAATCTTACTGCAATCCCAGCAGTCAAGGGGAAAAGAAACCTTGGGTTGGGGAAGTAAAAACTATTATTTCATGCAATACTATGAGAGAGGATAAACCTGTGAATTAGTTTTATCAATTAATTCTCTTAAGAACAGGCTGTCTCGGGAGATTTCTGGTAAGTTTTGTTTTAAATTGTGTCTAAAGTACTGTAAGAAAACGTCATCTTTCCACACAGCTGTTTTTACTCTTACTCTTCAAATCCCAGCTGATGCCGGGGATTGCAGATGAGAGTGAAAATGGGAATGTGTATCAGAAGTACATTACAGAGCAGTAATGAGGTTTTATCAGCATGAATTTGGAGGAGCTGGAGTGCTTAGGATGCAGCAGAGCTGTGGGGATAGGACAACATGTGTTTCTGTTCCAGTGACATTAAAGCCAGGATCTCTATACAAAAACCCATGCGGTGAACTGAACTCTGTATACAAATTATTTTCATTACACCAAAAAACACTGAAGTAAGCCACTCTTTTGGCCTTTAACAGATCTGGGTTTAAAGACTTGTGATTTCAGTCTAGAACACAATGGGGGCGTCCAAATTCCTCGGTTTAAGATCACCAGAAATATTTTCTTAACAGTGAAATTTAATCAATTATGGCATCAAATTGTTAGTAAGTTCTCTGGCCTGGTGGAGACACAGAGTTTAATGTCACCCTGAGCAGCCAAAAGATAGCAAAGGAATGTCAGTGCCAGCTTTCTGGGGCTGTATTAAATTACTCAGTGCCTATTTTTCTTTATTTCCTAGCTAACTTTTCATGTCATTTATGATCTTGCCTTTGAAAGCTCTGATTTTACTTTCTCTCATTATGCATCTGCCTGAACCCTTTCTAGTCTTGTTCAGAGGTTATTATGGACTCTGTCTGCTTCCATGACTCTTCTGGCTTCTCAGTTTGTTTTTAACTTGAGTTCTGTCTTGTTCCTAAAGAATTTACACTGTCTCTCTCTGTGACCTCTATCCATGCCTTTGTATAGTTGCTGGGAATTAGATTTTCCCTTTCTTTCTTTTCTCCTCTCTGATTTTAGGGGAAAAAAAAATGACTCTGGGCTTGACAGTTCTAGATTTATCAGTAGTTTTACCTCACTCCCTTCTAGTTAAACTCCAGTGATAAATTACTGAACATACCAAACCCTATCCTTTTTTTCCCCTTGCACTGTAGTTTCTGCAGCACTTTCTTACAGGCCTCTAGCTCTAAATGTCGTTGGTATTTAATGCATATATTTACCTAATCAGCACCTGAGGCACTCAGCATATTCATGTCGCTTGAAGAGTCTCATCTGGTTGGCAGCTGCACGCTGACCACAAAAAAGCAGTGGTATCAGGAATCTCCCTTTCATAATCAATGCTGCCAGGACCGAGACAGATGTTGATGACTGACTGCCTCTTGAAAACTGGTCTAATGATGAGACACTTCATCTAGGACAGAGAAAACATCTTCTGGGTCTGTGCAAAGTGCAAGCTTCGCGCCCTCCAGCCGCTGTTGTTCTGAATATGTCCTGACCCTCAGGTTTATGAGATGTGAAGGAGAGATGTAATCCCTTCTGCTGGAGATGGGCCACTGCAAGGAAGGGCATGGAAGATTCAGGAGGTAAGAAAAAAAGCGTCCCAAATGTAACTTAGCAATTAAAAGCAGCCTGTGGATAGGAGAAGCTCTTAATCTGGATCTCTAGCTCCTGTTCCTCAGCGAGCCTTACACTACAAGGGAAAAGTGAGCCCTTCTAAATATATAAAAGTGGCTTTCCTCATGGGAGCTTTCTGGGATGAGGATATGGAGAAGACAGAGAGAGTGACCCCTCCTACAAGGTCTTCAACTCCCTGTCTCCTGAGCCCAGATACTCAACAGACAAAAATGACTGAAATGTCAACCCTGCCTGTGAGAGCACATACGCAGTCCAAGGGAGCAGGACGAGACTGTAAGCTGACAGGGGGGAGGGATGCACACTGCATCAGCAAGACAATTATGATTAGTGTAGACAATTATGATTATGATTTAGCCGTAGGATCCCCAATAGCCATTAACATGATACCGCATTTTCCTGACAAAAAAAATTAAAAAGGAAAATTCAGTGGCTAAGCAACTGCACTGAAACCCAGGGGTAAATGTTTGCCTTGAACAGGGCTGTAAGCCACACAAGAGAGACTAATTAAATGAGTCTCTGGCCCTTAGTTATGACAGAAACAAGAGAAAGGGGGGATTGTTTTTGGGTTTTTAATTCCCCAACTGATGAAGAACGATGTGGGGAGAGGCACGGAGAAAAGAAGAGAAGACAAAAAAAGATATTCCAGGGCAAAACAGGATTTCCAAGGTTTCTTTTGTTTAAAAAGCCAGCTAGAGGAAAGGAACGCTTCCCCTTCTCTCTCCCAAAGATGGAGCTGTTGGAACAGGAGATGAGAGGCTGTTTGAGTGCACAGGCAGGCACACAAAGTTCTGTATTCTGCAGCAGGACTTCCAGGCTTCTCTGAAAACACAACCACTTCCTTTCTGGAAGGAGAAATAAAAATCCGTATTATTATAGCAGCTGCATTATTGCAAAATTCTACCCAAACACAACGACTGATATTAAGTACCTAACCCCTCTTAATTGTCTATTTCATGGGCTTTAGATTTCTGGATTGCCAAAATAACCATCTGAAGACAAGACTTCGATTCATTTTATTTTATTAGTATTATTATTTCCTTACAATAATAATAACACTTTACACTTATGCAGCACTCTTCATCCGCAGATACAGACAATAAGGACTGGATTGCTGCTATTATCCTAACACACCCCACAGATGAGAGGGGATGGAAAATTCTCTGGAGGAAGATGAGGCTAGGGGAGAAATTTCCTGAAAGCCTGAGGCCCAGGAGTGATTCAGAGAGAAGGGTAACTAACTCTGCAACTGAAAGGTCAGCTGCTTTGGTGAATTTATTTGTTGATAAATATTTTCAAAAGATTTTGGCATTATAATTTTCACTGAAATGTTAATTAATATTAGAAACGCTTCAACAGTGTCATGTGAGCAGTCTTGAAGCCAAGAATTTGGGGGTCTGGTTTGATTTCTTTGGAAATATATATTCCAGTTGAAGGAGAGTTGGATAACTGTGAAGAAAGGCAAATAATTTTATTTAGGACACCAGGCCTGACATACAAAATGCCCTTTTTGCTCATAAAATCTTTAAAGAAATGAATGATCTGGTGCTTCTGAAGTCACTCACGTATGAATTTTGTGGGGACTTTATCTTTGAAACAACATTTGTTTTCAATTCCTTTTTTGTTCAGAAACACACATTTTGTTGTGAGCAATGCCAGGGAGTGCAGCTAGTTCAAACCCATCTCCTTTTGCCTTGCAGCCTAGACAGAGACAAGAAGCTTCAGTAAAGAAAAGGGAAAGGGGCAGCAGAAAACATTTCCCTTTGACTGTGTGTTGACATGGGTTCTCCTCCCCAGGCAGGCTACGATCCCTTCAGATAAAGAAGGTGACAGTAAGATGATTAGGTATGTTATAATTAATTAATTTTTGTCCCATTTTCTCAGTTTATACACAGGAAAACTAGTGACCAATTTAATGCTGTCAAGCATCAGGTTTTTATAATGTGGATGGATATCTGAGCTCTCCACCTGTCTTCTTTTAAGACGAGGATAAAAAAATCAGTCACTTTTAGCTCATGGTTTATTCGCAGTGTTAGCCAAGAGGTGGCTATTCCTCTCCACTGACAACTGGGGAAAACAAAGTGAACCCGAAGAATCCCACGAGTGGCACATTTGGGCTGTGAGACTCAGAGGGACCGTGGCTGCAAACTCTGTCACAGGAGGCACAAACAGCTGCGAGTGCCACCGATTTCAGACTGTCCTTCACAAAGTAACAAGGTGAAAGCCAAAGTCTGTTTGTGCGGACAAGAACCGTCAACAACAAACTCCTCTCTGGAGGACACAGTCATCGTTGTGCCAGGCATAAGGCATCCACCTTCTCAGCTCCAAGGAAATGGAGCAGCATCACACGGCAGACCCATGGTGAAATCAGGGAGGGAAGCCAGGACTTGACTCCCAAGCCTCTCATCTAACCCTCAGTCACATTCCCCTTCTTCAAGGTCTTGACTCAGTAGCTCCAAGTGCTCTCTGCTGCCCCTGACACAAATGGAGCAAAACTTACTGCAGGGATGGAATCAGATAATGCAAACCACTCTGCTTATTTTTAAAAATAAATACAAAAGAGAAAGCACGTTCATTTGACTTGGCACATGGCTCTCCCCTTCGGTGCTGCTATTATTCCCATCTTAGACTTTTCCACTTTCTCTCTTGCCAGCAGGAAAGAAGTAACACAGAGATGTTTTATGCCACTGAGACAAAGAGGTATTGATCCTTTTTGCCTCTGGAAAGGGTTTCTAATAATTTCCAGATATATCGTAGATTGTAGTGCTGCTATCTTTAATTAAAACATGACACAGAATAGAAAGCAATTATTCGGGGTATTTTTTCTTTTTTTTTTTTTTTTTAGAGTATGTTCGTTCCTTTTGTTTTAATGGGCTGTGATACCAGACCAAATTACTTGCAAGTTGAGCTCATAGAAAGTGGAAAGTGAGAGGAAGAATACTTGCTCTGGTGTTTGTTATTCATGACATTTAAATATGGTGTTTTGTCTTTCATATTCAAAGGATTTCATCATCTGTGGCTTGTCAACCTCCTTGGCCAGGGAAGCTGCAGAGAAAAAAAAAAAATCCTCTATCCAAAGGAAGTCTGTGCTCGGATCAACAAAACACATTCCTCTGTCGTCATCACTCCTTTGCAATGACTGCATCAACACCTCCATGCACAGGCCTTGGCCCTGTGGATTTGGGAGATAGCTGTCGGCACAATAAAAAGGGTAATATGAACTCAGAGTGACCATCTTTCTACAGAAACTTCTTCAGGCAGAAACAGAAGTGAAGAATTGACTTCCCTATTGCTGCATTCAGATCAGAGCTCCATTCCAGTCAAAATGGTGCGTAAGACCCTCAGCTTACGTAATATTGGTAATATTATATCATAATTTTTGATAATAGCTACATAATGGGGAAATTTTACAATGGAAATTAACTTACTGTTTTATTTTCTTACAATTGTGGCATTGTTTCATCAATGAATTGCAAAGTCTTCACCAAGTCCACCACGGAGAAATAGTTAAAACAAGGATTTCTTAAAACCTTTGATTAAAATAACTTTTCTAGCAACTCACGCAAATATTATGCTGGGGTTTCATGTGCTGAATTCAGGTTGTTTAAGGTTTTAACCTGGAAAAAGACAGGACAAGGGTTCAAGGCACTTAGGGTACACGTAGAATGTACTATTGCCCCCCATTTACAGAATAAACACCTCCAGTTAAATGCATCAGGCCTGAGACTTCGCTGTGTCCGGAACATTAATTACACTCCTTTCCAAAACTGCAGCCTCACAGGCATTTAAATTTATGATTAATCTTTTCAGGAACACATAGAAATTGAATCAAAGAAGCACTTTGCAAAACAAGCCCATACAAAACGCACAGTTCTCTCATTAGCAGTACAAATGAAATGCACGGAGTGTTTAGGAAGGAGCAGATATCTCCATGGTGTCCTGCTTCCTTAGCTGTCCATGGGGACCCTTTGAGTGGTTATAACCTACCACAGATTTCACAAGACCCTTCACAGGGACTCCTTCCTCCTGATATCCACACAAGTCTGGGGTCGACCTAGTGAGTGAAAGACCCTTCTGGCTTTCAGGTTCTCATACACAGGGTTTCACTCCCTGTCAAAGGACCTTCTACAAGGCTGTAAGCATAGACAGACGATTTTTTTTTTTTTTTGGGTGAAGATCCCCTGTTAGCATAAAGGTGTAGGAATTCATCACTGCAGGTTCTCTCACTGTAGTAGCTACAGAAACGCTGTGCAGAAATCAAAATGGAGGTAAATAGTCTCCAAACCATTTTTGTCCTAAACTGTCCCAAAGCATAAATGCAAAGCAGTTAAGTAATTTTGCTGATATTGGTGGGCAGCTGGTGACTTCAAAGCTGATGTTTGAGTGTAGGAGTTGCAATTTATTAGCCCGAGATCACTTCATTACAGCATGTTGGGTGTAAAGCTATCAAAACAGCAGCTCTTATGGGACCTGAATAGGATTTTCCTTTTATTATGGTGATGATAAGAAAAAAATCAAATGAGCGGTTCCTATACTTACTTATACATATACTCGAATATTCTTCCGGAAATCTCTCTGTATATATTTTCCTCTTGCATAAACATGTCTTTTCTTTTGTATCCTATTATTGTGTATATTTTATTCAATAGTAAAATTAAATACAGCAAGGGGTTTTGAGTGATGTCTTTCTCCAGTCTGTGAAAAGGATGCTGATTTCATATGCCATAAAGGTTAAGTAAGTGATGAGGGAGCTTTCATATGCTTCTGGTTCAGATAAATGTTGATAAACATATAAAGAATTTTTATTCATCTTTTACCTGAGCTAATAGAATCTCTTGAGTCTGCAATTTTTGTCTGAAAATGTCTCAGGAGCAGGGATGTCTCTTGAGAATTCCACTATTATGTCCTGTTTCCTTAAATCAACAGGAATTCAAGAACAAAGGCAATGAAGAGTGGAATTTTTGTGAACCTCTAGGAATGATCAGTTTGGGTCAGTCACATCTTGCACACAGGTTAGAGCTGAATAAGCTCTTACTTTACTTGAATTCATTCAGCCACTTCTTGTGTCAAACAAAACAGTAAAAGATAGACAAAGAAATCCTACCACTATCCCAAAGAAGTGGAAGAAATAAACAAGCAAACAAATAAAACATTTGCAAATGACCAAACAAAGAAACAAACATCCCCCCAAAACTCAAAAACAAGCCAACAAACAAACAAAACCCAACTCAACTCAATCCAAAAAACCAACCAACCAACCAAAACCAAACAAAAACCAAACCAAACCAAACCAACCAACCAAAACAAAACAAAACAAAAATCCCAACCCAAAACAAAACAAACCAACACAAACAAACAAACAAACCAAAAAAACCCCAAAACCACCCAAAACTAAACAAAAACAACAGCAACAACAACAACAACAAAAAAAAACCACCAGGAAACAAAGATGAAGAAATACAGGAACCAGAGAAAACAATGCCATTGAACTCCTGTGAAGGAGAAACATTTTGTGGACAGTAATGACTTGTTTATATGTGCTAGAAGTGATTTTAAAAAACCCCCTGTACCCCATGTGCCACAGAGGAGCAGACCTGAACATGTGATCTGAACGAAAAGTAAATAAGCAAAAACAAAGAGGCCGAAAAGTGTGGGAATGTGGATATGGATGAACCTGGATAGTACAGGTACAAAATCTTACCTAAGGATCTTAATTTGGAAATCCCCAGTGTGACAAACCCCATGAGCTTGTGTGGGCCTGTGGATCTGGCCCAGGTGACCTTCTGAGGACACCTCACTCTTTCTGCTGCTGCTACACAAAACCCTCTGACTCCTCCCAAATACGGAGGAGCTTTGCTTAAAATCTTGATACTTTAGGGCAAGAAGGGAATACCACACCTTATACAAATCAACTATTAACTGAGTCAAAACTCCTGTTTCTTGCCATTACACTTAGGAAAAAAAACAATCTCAGTGTTAAGTAGATATAAAATGTAATCTTCTTCCCATAAAACTTTTTCTTCTAGTCTCTGCAGTAAAAGGTAGCCCATATTACTAAAGCCCTCATCTGCCATTACCTCGTAGACTTGAACAACGCAACTGGAAATGAAACTAATTTACTAGAAGAAAGTAATTCTCTTTACATTTTCAAAATCTTATTTACAAATCCTTCTGAGCAATAAATCTCCTGTGCATTTGCAGATTGTTGCTGGTTGGGATGCTCAGGACTATTCTGTAAGATCATACTTGGCTTGAGTGATGGCAGCAAATGCTGGAGTCGTTGCCATGTCCAGTGTGATTTGAGGTGAACATTCAGAGAGTAAAGGGATGTTGGAAGATCTGGGGGTGAAATAACAATACCTATGAAATAACATGAAAAAGAGCAAAGGAGAGGGGGAAAAAGTGATTTGGCCATCATATGCTCTGAAAGTTCTGACTTTAAAAGAATTGTTAAGAAACTTTTCAGGCGGGTAGCCAGGAGTCTAATGACTCCTAGAAAAAACATAAAATGACATTGAAAAGAAAGGAATGAATTACCTGGAAAAAAAAAAATCATAACATATGTTTCTGATACTGCATCAGATGGAAATATAATTTATGGGTAGAAGATAAAAAGGAGGAGTTTGGTACCATTAAAGATCCTTTTTCCAGTTTTTTAGAGAAACACCCCAATTGTGAAATTTCAGTGAATTGATTACTTGAATTGAATATACATTTCTTTAAAAAAAAGCCAAATACTGATATTGTAGATCAGACAATAATGTAGGGAATTCATTACTTGTTATAAAATATTCTTTTATATGTATATTCAACTGTTTTAATGGTTATCTGATATTTATCTTCTTATGAGCCTGAGGTTATGAATGCATAGCCCGTAGCAGTGCGTGTGTTTACACAGACACACACAGAAAATGCTAAGGATGGCTTCTGCCTGGGATATGGCATTCCATGTTGGTAGTCGAGATATTCACCAACTAAAAACTGTTGGAAGAATCACCTCTAAGACATACTCCCTGTTCTGAACACTTCTGCAGGTTAAGTGCCCTCTAAATCCTGTAAGAAGATGCAGATGTACCTCTGAGGAAATCCACAAGTCAGTGTAGAGTTTTAAAAGGTCATTCCATCTGCTTTAATCTCTCCTTGTGACTGTTTTAGCTGCTTTAGGTATTTCACTTTGGAAATAAGCACCTTTGAGGGCAAGGAAACATTTGCTCAACTAAAATAAAATGTTCTTTACTAACTCTGATGATCTATTTGGTGCAAAATAAAGAGTTTCCCAAAACTTCTGGCTCCAGACCATCTAAGTTCTGTGTGTCTTACCTGAATCTTCCTTCATAAACATTTTGAAGAGTACTTTTATGTATTTATGGTAAAATGCATGTAAGCACATACATTGTTTAGGATATTAGTCAGTAGTATTGCCATGATTGTTAGTAGCATAAAATCAATAGATGATGTTGAAGGGTGGAGAAGGGGAGGGGGAAAAAAAAACAAAAAAAAAACAAAATGAACAAATCTAGGTCAGAAAAAAGAAAGGTTAAACATACTGTACTGATAAAAAGCACAGTATATCTCCAAACAGTGAAACAAGATGCACCATGGTGTGGGAAACACCCTGGTTGTGTTGAAGGAGCTGCAGCATTTTGCTGATGGGCAAGACAATATGCAAGCATGAGCTTTTGACTTCTTTATATGTATGCCTTTCTGGAGGTGAAATGGTTAAGCCAGTGGAGCCAAAAAGAATAGACGAGGTCAAAGTGCTGGAGAGAGGAAATAAAGCGTTCCCTATTGTTGATGATAAGCTGTACAGAAAATTCTTTCCTAGACTATTTATCTTGCACCTAAAACCTTCAAAAATTACTTTTAGCTATAAAGAGCTTTAAGTCGATGGACAAGGCTTAACTTGGTCCATGAGTCTAGTGGGTAATTCACCACCTCCCCATTGGTCAGGAAGCACAAATGTCACCAGCTGGCTTAGTAGTGACCTGTGTTCTTTTGCTGCCAAGATCTGCTGAGCAGAGACAGCAGAATCAAGGTTGTTCCTCTCTCAGTAGATGAAATCAGGAGCTGATATCATTATTCTTATATATGAGCTCAGTTTTCTATGGCTGATAATATAGTTGTCTTCCAGCAGTAACTGAAATTGATCAACAAGAATCAGAAGAATTTTATCTTCAGTGGGAATTATTTGACTTTCGAGATCTGTCTGAAACTTATCTGCTTGCAATTAATCTCTGAGGGTTCAAAATTACTGATATACTGTAAGTGAAACAGCAGTCCATTGACTAAAAGACATAATTATGAGAAAGTTTCCATCACACTAATTGAACCACACACCTTATTGATGAAACTGAGACTTTTCCTGGTGTGGATACCATGGACCTTGGCCCTAAGGAGCACAGCAGAGCCCTGTTTTCTGCCGCACATTGTGCAGCAGAGGGGTGTGACCACACAGGGGCAAGCAGAGCATGTGTGGCAGATCAAGAGGTCACACCATGTAGGAAAACACCATACGTAGTTCTCAGACCAACCACATTGAAAAGGGAGAAGATTTCCATCTATTTTAATATCTCTGGAACAAAGCAAGTGAAACACCTACAGCGTATAACAGATGCACAAATTTACCTTGGGTGATTAATGTATTTTGAACAGAGAACTGTCATCTCAGGGCCTATATGTTTTTATCTGCTTTAGTGCTGCACACCTGTGGTTTGTTGATAAAGCATTTACTTTGCAATGGCAACAACTGCCAGGTTTAGTGCTTTTGCCCCTTAATTACCACCTGACTACATACACGTGTGCACATGTGTACACATCATGATAAGCTCAGATAAAATTACAAAATTAACAAATGATGATAAGAAAAAAAAAAAAAATAACGTACAAGGTGAGGCAAATGCACCAGGGTGTGCTCTGTAAACTTGTGTATCTATGAGAAACCCAGGGAGGTAACAGAGGATGCACAGCTTTACAAAATCATCAAATGCCTTTCCTTAGTCACACCTCTGACTGGGATACATATTAAGCTTTGGAAAAAAACCTGAATAATAGCCTGTCATCTCAGTACAGGAGCACAAGTGCTCATGTTTTGGTAAGCACAAAAAGACTTATAACACTATAACCAAAAACCAGGTGTGGGACTAAAACAGTAAGTTGCAATAATACAAAAAAATTCAGGTGTCAATCTGTCTCTTTATCACCCAGATGGCGATATGCTTTTAAACCCAGAAAATGTCCCATCTAACTTAAGAAATCAATTTTTACTTTAAGTATGAAACTTTTATTGATTTTCACTTCAGAGGAGTACATATTTCTGGTATAACTATTACCACTGCATTGCAATTAAAAAGATAGAATAGCACCTTTTTGTGAAGGTATTAAAATTGAAGAGCTGGACATTTAAGCTTGAAATGTAGTTTGCACTGGCCTAGAAAACAACATTGCTCACTGACAAATGACTATGCAGTTCTTGTGAGTTTATCTCCATGGAACAATAATTCTGCTATAGATCATAGTCATAAGGTCCAAAATATTGGCCACTGCATTTACGTGACATGATGTTTCATGACCTATCAAACCAGATCACTGTCATAACCAACCACAGACACAAGTGCATGTCTGCAATTTCTGGAAATTATTTCAATAGAAGATTTATCTGCCTTAAGTCTTGCTGGTAAAATGCTCAAATTGCAGTTGACATTTATTAAAAAATATATATACAACTGTACATTTCACGTGTACTTACATACCCGTTGTCATGGCAGAAGGGAAGACATACAAGCTTATTTTGATCACTATTTGGTTATAATACAGATTCTCTTTTTCAGAAGGGCTTGAGTTAACCCACATTACAATCTTAAATCTCTAGCTGAATTCTCACTTGCCGTGGCTGTACTATTTAAGGTGCATATGAAGCCAGAGAGCAACAGAAAAGAGAAAAATTAAGAAAAAATTCCTCTTAAAACAAGACAAAATGTACCAGGGAAAATTCACTCACCTCTCTTGGAAAACTTAGCTCTTTTATGTGTGTATGTGAGTACATGTTCATTCTCCGGTTTCCGTCGAACTACATTTTCCTGCCTAGGTTGTTGGAAAGGCAAGAGATGGCAGTATTGACACATCTATGAAAGGCAGCAGTTCATTGAGTAAACTAGAATATTAGTATTCTTCTTCTTCAGGTTTCATTTTTATAGTTTCTTTTTTGTGCTCTTTTTCCCCACTTTCAATACGTACTTTCTGAAAAAAAAAAAAGAGCCAACCCAAAAATCACAAACCAAAATCACCCCAATACTCTCCTCACCATACCCCTTGCAAAATTCTCCCCTTCTGCTCCTGTGAAACCAGGGGAAATAAGTAGAGAGGACCATCTAGAAGATTTTCTGTTATGTTGAAATAAAGAATCAAAACCAAACAGAAGCACAGGGAGAGGGAAAGAGGGGTGAGAGGATGCAAGCGTGATAAATTACTGATAACTAAACAGAATTGTTTCAATCAGGAGCTTAAAGAAAAAAAAAAAAAAAGAAAAAGAAAAAAGGGAGGGAAGAATGAACTTGCTTCTTTCCTTGATTCTAGCTTTTTGCAAGAAGATCAAAGAGATTTATGACCTGTGTCTCTTTGAGTCTGATGCCAGAAAAGAACGTGTTCTCCTTAATAGTCATTTTCTCATCAAAACAGAGCTTTTAGGCAGACAATGTGCAAAGCTTTTATGAAGCTGATTGTTGACAAAATTTTCAATAAGTTTCAGTGCAATGAGTGGCACACAGAGAGAAAAACTGTGAGGGTGACTGATAACTGCTACACATTCTGCAGGAAAAATCAAATCTGTCTTAAAAACCAAACCCCACCAGTGAATCTTGTGAGAATTACAACTGTGCAAACTCGCAAGGAGAGAACCTGAATGTTTTTGGATGGTTTTCGGAGCAAAACTAAAAGCAGTCAATTTTTTTTTTTTTCTGTTTCTTTGAACTTCAGTAAAACTTCTTAAAACTGGAAATCTAGAGAGAATAAAGTTTTCTCTTGAGATTTCCTGTTCATCCAGGTTTCAGATGAGTTAGTAATACAGGCATCTGGGGACAATCTCCCATGGTATATTACTGCATAATTAGTTACAATATGGGGATTTTATGCCTCCCACTTCAGACTCCAGAGACCAGATACTGGGTAGAACGGGCCATTTGTTTGTTCTGGTATACTGGTCCTTGTTGCCAAAGTGCCAGTCTCACTCTGCCTAGACAGAATTTTCTGATCTTAAATAATAACACAGAGATCTGCAATTACAAAGATGATATACAAGAACATTTACACAATCAGAGGAACATAGGATGTCATGCATCTGGGTTTGAGGTTAGGTCGAGGACCTGGTCTGAGTCTTACCTTTAGTGCCATCCACATTGCAGCAGTAAATCCAGTTGAGAAGATTCCTACTCCTGCCTCGCCCCAGAAAAGTATTCCTTTATTCTGCTTATTGACCTGTGCTTGGATGTTTCTCTGCTCACTAATCTGGTGCTGTGATGAGGTCTGGTTTAAGAAAATGTATCAGTCTCTCCTCAAAACTAAACTTTTGCTGTTCTTCTTTTCTAAACGAGCACATTTTACAGAAGTAGTTTAAGGAAATGTAATGAAGTGACAACTTCTTTTGAAAACATGGAAATAAGCTGAAACAGAGACATGAGTAGAAACTTAATTAACCTGTTTTCCCATTCCCTTATTTATACTTTGGGTCTGAAGTTTTTGGTGAGTGGATTTAAATTTTTTTGTATTTGTATTTGTTTTTTGGTTTGGTTTTTTTTTTTTTGGTTTTTTTTTTAGTTTGGTTGGGTGGTTTTGGGTTTTTTTTTTTTTTTTTTTTTTTTTTTTGGGGGTTTTTTTTTTTTTTTTTCTAGGGGTGGTTTTTTTTTTTGGTTTTTTTTTTAGTTTTGGTGGTTGTTTTTGGGTTTTTTTTTTTTTGTTTTTTTTTTTGAGGGGTTTTTTCTTTGTTTTAGCATAGGGTTGGTTTTGGTTTTGTTGTTTTGGTTTTGTTTTTTAAATTATTTTATACACAGAAACTGTTGGATCTATGCGTTGCTAAAGTCCCACCAAATTTATGTAATGCTTGAGGACTGGAGGAACTGCTAAGGAAAAGATCCAAAATGGATCCAAAGATCCTAAAAGGATCCAAAATGGACAGCATGGCACAGTATGAGATCTACAGTATAAGATTTACAGAATTGTCTAAGTGTAACCCACTTGATGCAAAAAGATAATTTTACAGTATTTCTGCATGATGCAGTTGCTCTTACATGAGTTGGAAGTAAGCCCCGGTCTACAGCTAAGGAAACAATAGAAGCCTCTGGAGTTTCTGTGGAATTTTTTCGTGGCAGAAAAGTGGCTTTGATGCATCCACTCTCTCTGCAGTGTGCATGCAAGGTCTTGCTGTATACACATAGATATGTGCATGCGTGCATGCATATAAAAATGTCACAGATCACAGCAATCACAGGATATTCTGACTTGGAAGGAACACACAAGGGCCATTGAGTTCAGCTTGTAAGTGAATGGCCTGTACAGGGATCAAACCCACAGTGCTGGGGTTATTAGCACCGTGCTGCAGCCAACTGAGATAACAAATATCTATATTCAGATTTGTGAGGCAATATACAGATTGTGTGTTTAGACATTTACCGTACACCAGACCAGTGGAAAGGAAAATTATTGTTGAAGACCACATTCTTTCATAAATCTCTCTCTCTCTCTCTCTCTCTCTCTTTTGCTGCAGTTCTTCCTATCATCACATCTCGATCTTTTGTGCAAAGGCAGGAGCAAATAAGCAATCATGAAAAAGAACAGGAAGGCTATCTATTGCTGCATCACTGGAAGAAATGCAACATCAAATTACACCTTTAGGAAGCACCAGAGGTGCAGTACTCTCACAGCACTCGGCAGTACTCACATATGCCTTTCTCCCACTGCACTAATTATATTAATGCCATAATTTGCCGTATTTCTGTTTCATGGCATCATAGGTCTGCATGCATCAGGTCTCTGCTGCTTCTTGTCTGGATCTCTCCCTTCCATTCTCTTCCTCCTCTTTCCCGTCTCCAGTGGGAGACATTGGAGACCCATTTGCCACTCTGATTTGGAGTCCAGGTAATCATTCCCTAGAGGAGGCACTTGCCTACATCACCAGCTGCTGTAGGTTAGGCTATGGAAACAGAGAAATTTGAAATTTCTGGTGCACACAGCACATAACCACAGAACCTTTCACCTGGGTAGATAAGCTGCTTGGTGCCAGTTTAGGTGTTAGGTGTACATTTTTCAGCCTTCAGTACGGACTGGGCTGCCAGACCAGCTTGGATGAAAGCACACTGAAGGAGGCTATGGCAACATCTAATTCCAAAGCTTGTTTTCTTTGTCTGGAAGCAGTAAGTGTTAAGACACAGCAGAAAATTCAGTAATGAACTGAGGAAAAACACTGTTATCATTCCCGGCCCTTAAGGAAATTTCTGGGACAAGGAAATACTTGTCTGTAGATTTGAAGAAAGAGAATGTGACACATGTTTTAAGCTAAGTGCCTTTTTTTCAGACTGTTGTTCAGTGTATCGTCAGCATTCTCATTTCAGTACCACAGAAAGCACTTGGCTGACAAGAACTTGAAGGACAGTAAAAAATTCGGTCTGTACCAGTGTCCTAATTTAGAAATTGTTGCAAGTATAATAGGTTTGTCATAATAATTCCTAGTGTTCAACATTTTTCTACACCATCAGAAACTCTTGACTTCATCACATTCTAATTTCATCAACTGGTACAAGTGACATCAGTAAATAGCAGACAGGAAAGATGTCGAATAACAAGCAAAGACGGTTCTTGGGATCAAATTAACGGCTGAAGCAATCAACCAAGTCTTGTGCAGCTACAGACAGAGCAAGTGGAAAGTTTTGTGACTGCTGACAAATACTTAGTGCCAATGAGCTCTCCTTTCTTTATTTTTTTTTTTCCTCAGTGCACTGCAGCAGAATTCTGTCTGCACAAGCTTAATGCACCAGGATCCATCAAAAGATGAATTTTCTGTAAGAATGATGCATTTCAGTTCGCTGAGTGGTGACTGAATATAAGGATACTGGGATTTAGGAAACACTGTGAGCACTTGCAAATACAGAGCCTGGATGTAGCTTGTTGAAATTAATTTTATGCATCATTATATGTATCACCAGAAAAATGCGCTTGTACCTTCCCTGTGTCATAGCAACACAGCTGTGAGTGTATTGTCACTAGATGACAACCCAGACATTTTAACTTCATAAAGCAAAGTCATTGTCCCAAATAAAGTGAAAGAAATAGTAATTTTAACGGGATATTTGTTGGTTTTTTTTACTTTTAATAAGTATGTGCCGAATTTAATTTTCAGATAACGGTAATTGTTGTGACTGTGCTTCAGAATTTCCATAATCATTTCAAAGCAAGAATACATTTCGTCACCCTTAGAAGTACTTTTTAGAAGGTAGATATGCCTTATGTAGATCATGAAATGTCGCTAAAAGTTGCTAGATTCACCAGCAAAATCTGCGAGTGAAGTCTAATGATAAATAAACCCTTACTGAAGGAAATGTTGATGTATTAATTGAAAAGATTACCTTAAAAATGGAGTATGTAGCTTATAGTGCCTCCAACTGTAGTCAGGGGCACAGAGCTGAGTGCACTTTTTTCAAACAAGCAGGGTTAGAAGAATTAATACCGTGCTCCTTCATTTCAGAGCTCACATAACAGAGGCAAGTAGCTGCCTTATATCTGTTGTGATTTAGGAACAGAAGACACTGAAGAGATTGCACATATATTAATTTACAAGGTGAAATAGGGAGATGCAGAATTCTCTCTAACATTTCTGATACAGAAGTGAGATCAGTCCAACAGTTCAGGCATATATTTTAGAAGAGGAATGAATAGATGAGTGTCCTTATAATATTCAAAAGGCTTCATATAGCACTTTTTATGCATAGAGTTAAAGTGGTTTAAAGTAAAAATATAGGCCATCATCTCAATATTATAGCTGGGCACACCAAGGCTCGGGGATTGAGGGTGTGTATGAAAAGTGATTTAGCCAGGACCGTGCAGTACAGCCTTGTTTGAGTCAAAGCTGGGACTCGGCTATCCTATCTGATTTTTATCAGATTTATATTCAGTTACCCACATGCAGAGGGAGAACACTATGTCCTTTTCTTGGTTTTTTTTCTATTTTTCATTTGTGTCACAGTTTCTGGGATTTATTCCATAATAGATCAATTTATTTTGCAATATATTCTTTTATTTTTATTTTTGTTTTAAACTGGTGACTTCTTTTTGCAAAGGTAGCATAAAACTACACAGATATTGTTTTGTCCATCCATCTGTCTAAGCCTCAGGGCCTGATTATCATTTTCACTGAGACTACTTTATACTGCTCTAACCATGTCAATGAACCTTACAGTCATGGCCATAAATGTAATTTACACCTACTTGAGTGCTTCTATGCTTGCCAGAAAGATGTATCTTAGGAAGAAAGGGGTCTAGTAAACTTTGAAATCTAAATGTTGATCTCTTTTGTAGAAGCATTTCTTGTATATTCAAGTGCCCAATCCAGAAAATATAGGCAACCTACTCGATTTCTGATGATCCTGGCAGGAATATTATATAGAACGCTGTACTTCTAATCCAAAAAATTATTATGGTTCTTCATGTAGCTTTTTAAGACAGTGTCAACACAGGAAGACCTGGGGGGAAAAAATAAAAATCAGCATCTGGAATGCCTGGAAAACACTTTATCCTCATTAACATTTGTGATTGTGATAATACAAGTAGAAATACATCCAAACAACTAAAACCAAGACTCCATGATAAGTTCTATTCAGTAAATAGACATGAGCTGGAGTTATAAGTCTTCATCTACCTCTACTGTGAGGGTGGTGAGGCACTGGCACAGGTTGCCCAGAGAAGTTGTGCATGTCCTGTTTTCACAAGTGTTTGAGTCTAGGCTGGATGGAATTGTGAACAGCCTGCTGTAGGGGAAGGTGTCCCTGCCCACGGCAGGGGTTGGAATGGGATGATCTTTTGGGTGTCTCCCAACCCACACCATGCAACGATTCTTTGATCATGTATCTTTGCAGAACACTTGGAGCAGACAAGAGGTATCTCTGACCACCCATCACTCTGAGATGGCTGTTGGATCAGGACATACCACTGATCCAAATCTCATGATGGAGGCTGCTTTCACTCATCCCCTGGAGTCACTCATGTTCTTTATTAGGCCCTGCGTGGGTAACTTGGGTTTCATTCGTATCTGCTGACCAAATCTACTATCAGAATCAACAACAGTGGCATTCATCCACAACGATTGGTACCGTCAAACTGAAAACCAAAACCTGTGAAAAGTATTTTATAAAACAAAGATAAAGAAGACTCTTCTACACTGCTGTTGTCTACATGTACAAAGAAGAAACAAAGCTTCAGAGAAGGATTATAACCACCAGCTTGCAGCAGATGGGTTCATGTCAGCCAGTAACATATCTCTAGATGTGGTCGATGAAAACAGGTGCAGAATATTCTCTCCTAGTTATGTACTTTCAAGGTATTTCACTGAGATTTTCTCTTTATGTCCATAGACTTTTTAATTCATCTTGATATTTATGGCCTCTTTTGGCTTAGTGATATCTTGTGCCAATAAAGACCACAATCCATTTATGAATAATGTTTTCTTGTTGATTAGTTAATAATGAGCTGGCTTTCAGATTCAATGACTATCTACTTCATCTTCTAGGCAGTCTATTATCTCTGCCAGACGGAATGAGACACATTTTTGCTTTGTCTTCTTTTACATATCCTATGATTCTTTCAAATCACAAGGCAGAAACAAACAGGCCACTGAAATGGTGATCCAGACCTTTTTTTTTTTTTTTTTCCTGACATTGCTGGTCAGCCTGAATCTCAGAAAGGTTCAGTAGAAAGATCTCTCCATTTTTAGCAAATCTGGTGAGACCTAAGAAAAATAACTCTCAAGCTTTTCAGGTACTTCATTGTATCTCTACCCTGGGAACCCCCACGTGAAGTAGACAGATCAAAAATTTGAAAAAATCTTTTAAAGCTGACAACTTAAGGATCTCCCTCACAAATCCCAGGGTTCACCTGTTCATGGTCAAGCAAAATTATCCCACACCTAGGTTTGACATTTAAATAATTTTCCTTTGGGCTGAAACTAGGATTTCTTTGTTGGTATCAAAGTTTCCGAGAGGAAGTGATTTATCATTTTCTTAGATACATCAGCAGAAAGACAAAGGTTTTGGGAAGAAACTTGAATTGTCGTTCCGAAACACTAAACCCTCAGTTTAACACATGAGTTTAGGCAAGCATATGCAGTGAGCATCCAACTTAGGTGGAGGTCTCATTTCCTCACCTCCTCCTTTCAGTCTCACAAAGCAGAAATAAACAGAAATCTGGGAGTCTAATTTTTGTATCGTCTGCAATAAGCCTATAACTTTATTTTCTGGTCTGTTGATATTAACTGGCCCAGCTTAAAGACCTCCTCAGAAATGTTAGTCATGGATGAGAGTTCCTTGTCTGCCACCCACACTGGGATATCATTAGCTCTCCGTAGAAATCTTCCCAGTGGGGACAGTGTTGCAAAGCAAACTGCAGCCTGGACTCTTGAAGTCAAGCCTGAATTCCCAGCTTTTTCATTATCAGTGTTATATATTGTGTGACCCTGGGCAAGGCACTTAATTTTTCCGTCTGAACCTGTAAAATGTGGCAATAATGTTTCCTTCCTCACACCTTTCCTCTCGCTCATCTGTTTGAAACCTCAGTCATGTCATGGGCTGCGTGTTGGAAACGACCTACTGTAAGTTAATTGCAAGATCACAGTTATGGATTATAAAATCCTTGTGGGAAGGACTTGTGATCTTTTTTAATAGCATCTACCAGACTGCGGCCCTGATCTCGGCTGAGGCCTCTGGACCCCAACCTAGGCTTAAGGCAGTAAAAAAAAATAATATTACACCTAGTATTCATATAATGGGAGCAGATAGTCTTCCTTCCTTTTTACTTCTCCTAACCAAGCCTCTGTCCTATCACGGTGCAGTTTTCACTCAAGGATTTTTGCTTGTTTATTTGTTTGTTTGAATTCATTTTTGGGTATTCTCAAGCCTCAGCAGACTATGTTTTAATTATAATTTACATCACCTATGTGTGTGTACACATGTATATCCCTATATATGTACATACATATATTTTTATTGTGGGTTATTATTACCTATTTGATTATTCTATTCAGAACAGAAGGGGCAGCAAACAGGGAATTAAAATCAGAGCTGGCTTTGAACATCATATTTTTGCTTATTTCTCTCTTTCTCCCTGATTTCTTTCAGTTACTTCCCTGCAAAGCCATCTCTTGCACCAAGGAATCTCTCTCCCATCAGCAGGACCACACAACACTTTGCAGCAAATTTCCTATCCAGCAATTTGCAGCAAATATGGTTCTGAACAAGTGAAGAAAAACTTCATTCTTGCTGCAGCATTATGTCTCTTTCTGATATAAAAGAGAGAGAGAGAGAGAAGGCAATGAGGAAAGAAGGGAGAAAAATAACCCCTTAAGTCATAAGCTCTCCATGCATGTAAACCCAGTACTTAGTACACAGCCCCGTCACCTTGACATTTATTCAGCTTGCTGGAGACTCGTGTGCCCTCAGTCAAAGCTAATTAACACTTAATTGACTTCATGAGAATTTTGTTCAGCAGTTCTGATTTGCCACTCATCGTGAAACATGTAGCTGTAACTTTTGAGAGCTCAGCAGTTGTGGGAGGTTTGGCAGGTGTCAGGGGAGTCAGAGAGTGAACGGGGAAAGGGGACTGGAGGAGTTTCTGTCTCCCTCTTTTTTCTTCCTCCATCTCTCATTGAAACTGATACAAGGGCACAAGAGTAACAAAATAAGGCATTCAATAAATTGTCATTGGGGATACATTTTATTTAGCTAAAAGCACAATTTACAGTAGTTGATGTTTGATTGATCTGTTGATAAACACTAATGTTTTGCAGTTGACAATTTTTCCATGTTAATTTCCTTAACTTTGGCAGTCCTGGCTGGCAGGACCCTATAAATAGTATCAGTGTCATCATCCTTTTTAAGTTATTAATGAGCCATCGTGTTTATAGAGGTTGGGATTTGGGGACAGGCTGTGCTTGACTGCAGTTTCTGACATTGATGCGTTAGCAGTTGGAACTGGGGCTAGATTAGAACAAGTAGGGGGAAAATGGAAAAGAAAAGACAGAAAAGAAGCTGACACGAGCTAAATGCATTTGGAGTGGACAAGAACTGTTAATAATTAAAAGATAATTAAAAGTATAAAGAAAATTACAGGATAACATCCACAATCTGCTCTGATGCTGGTGCCACTTGAAATACAAGTCTGACTAATTATCATTTCACCTGTGATGGAAGATCCCTTTTTTTTTTCAGCCCTCCTTCCCACTGTGCAATGCTTTAGCCTATGTCCAGACTTTTATGATTGCCAAGGACTGACAAGACACTAGAGAAGGCATGACTAATTAACTAGGCCAAGGCATCCACTGGCTGGATTCACAGCAACTTCAGTCAAAGCTGCCAAACATGTGAGTACATGTTTGGATTAGGATGTCCTTCTCCAATTGTGATGTTCTAATGAGATGTTAAATATTTGCTGAGTATTAAGTGGAAGGTGATTTGTGCTAGGAAGTAGCATGGTATCATTATCTTGTGTCCCTTGAAAAGTCAGTGCATCTTTCTCTGTTTTGTAGATGGGCACATCACAACCTCCTTCCTCCACTGAGTAAATGACAAGCTTGTGACATTGTGATGGCCTCCAGGCTCTCTGAGAAATTCTGGGAGTGTCCTTAATGCTACAGTAGGATGACACATGCCAGGAGAGGAACCTCTTCTCTTTTCACAGGGCCATCAACAGGCTGGGGTGCAAATCCCTCAACTAGACAAATGTCAAATCTGATTCTTCTGCTGGCAAAATACACAAAACGTGGTCTGCCAGAACCATTTTGCATACTTTGGAGCTTCCCTTTTCTTTCATTATATTTACAGAGAAATATATTTTCTTTATATTTAATAGTATGTCTTCCTTATATTTATATGTATATGTGTATGCATGTGCACAAATGTATGTTCTGCATATGTATGCGCCCACTCAGAAACAAACATGTGTGTATAAACACAAATCCAAAATTATTAAAACAAATCAAAATGTATATGAAAATCCAGATGTGACAGTACTGAGATTTTATAAAGAGTTACGAAAACATTTCTACAGTGAAGCTTTACGTTTGTAAGGAAAGGTCTAGAAGAGACCACTAACATTAAGAAATAGAGTGTTTTGAAATCAAAAATATCCATGAACATGTGGATAGGATTCATCTAACTCCTATTATTATTTAAGGATGTATTTACTTCAGGGGATGAGAGAGTTTGTTTATTTGTTTGTTTGAATTTGGATCAGGAGTGCCTTTCTCAATCAAATTCCCCGTTCTTCCTCACTGGCTTTGCTTTGGTTCAAATTGTGGAATATACAAACTAGACTGTCCCCAGATGAAACCACACTGTAAAATGGGCTTCTACAGCGCATCCAGGGTAATGCAACCACAAGTGGACATTTAGCACATGGGACTGTAGCAGAGCTGGTTTGAGGTGGAAAACCCATGGTCGTTATGGAGGCCATCTCTGCAGCAGCGTCACAGTTCCCCTGCTGTTGATCTTCCCTGCTTGTCAAGGCAGACATTTCCCAGCAGATCACTGATTTAATGGTTCCTCTCTAGAGCAAACACAGAGATCAAGGCCTGCAAGTCTGTTGCATCCCACTCTCTGTGCATGCTTACCTGAAGAAAGAAATAAAGCTTCTGCAAAAAAGTTGTGTTTCAGAGAAGGTGTGGAGTCTGAGAACTGTTTACTGGTGAATTTAAGACACATTTCTCTTAAGCACCTTTCTGAGACACATAACTATCTCAGCGCACATAACAAAACACAACTTAGTGTGAATTTCCTTTTGAGGTTCAAGAGAGTAAAAGTAGGTATTCAACCACATAATTTTACAAGAATTGATGTTGTTTATTTGATTTAGCAATATATTCTCTAAGAAAGACACTATTTTTTTTTTTTTTTTTGTGTAGGTGTGTTTGCATAGCACCCACTGCAATAGCTTCTTCATTGCATACCCAGCTTAAATATTGGTACCAATACAAATATTACTATTCCAGGGGTGAATAATCTTTTCTGAGCTAGGAGAAGGAAACCTACCTCATAAGAGTAAAAAAACCCAAACAAGTATCATATTTTTCCATGGTATAAAATGATTAATTTGGTTGTGTGACACATGGGAGAAGATACAATGAAAATCTCTATGAAGAATGAAAAAATTACAATCTAGAATTCAATACGGATTCAACTCAAATGTTCAAAGCTGTAAAAAACAGACCAAAGAACAGTTGTGAGGTCTTACACATCACTTTTACCAGTTTCATTTATTTTGCACGCAACCAAGCACTAAAACATACATCCAGTACCTCAGGCTACTTACTTCACCTTACTGCAGTAAAAGATTCATAGGGAGTTCAATTATAGAATGATTGGCTAATTTCAATAGCTTGTTTTAGCTATTAAGCCCTCCACAAAGACTTTATGAATGTTCTAATGAATACCTTGCAAGACTTTCAGTGTAATGAAATTTGTATTAAAACACTAAAAGGAGTGTCCCGCAATGTAAGGTCACTTCCATTTGTTCTCATTACAGCCCTAGAAGGACAAAAGAATATCTAGTTTCCCTTTTTTTTTTTTTTTTTTTTTCCATTTTTTTGGCTGCAGAAGGGATGTTAACTTTGAGCACATAACTTGAAATGTTAACTTGTAAGTAGCAACATCACTGGCTTATGGTGACCTAGGAGACTATTGGACAATATTGCTAAACTGAGCTTAGCCTGGACAAATCCACCCTTTACTCTTTTTCAAGTAGCAGTACAAATGCTATTCCGAAACTTGAGATTGAGTTACAGTGGTTGGGGGATGTTGGAGGATCCTTAACAGCTCATACAAAACAAGGGTAAATGAGGGAGATCATGATTAGAATTAAATGATATATTAATACCTATCTGTTAACCAGTGCAAAGAGAGACATGAGAATTTCAAGACCATTTGTACCATTTGAGAAATAGCATATCAACGCATACTGACTCACTAAAAATGTGAGGAGAGTCATTCACAAATAATAAACCCAGCAGCCCCGCCTCATATTGTGGACCTGTAAGATGAAGACGCTGCTCAAAGGTGTGGAACATTAGTTATGAAAAAAAAATCTGCATTTTCAGAACATTAATTCATATATTTTAAACAAGTGACTTCCTGGGGTAAATATCAGGACATTCCCATGTAGGCCTGAAGGTTTTCAGTCCTTCTGATGGGGCATAACCGGCTCAACTGCCGTGACAGGAGAGGCAGCTGTCGTGTCTTAGAAGGTGTCAAAAACCATCAAAGATCCCTAAAGCACCCCCAGACTCATCTCTGGGGCCTTCCACCACAATGACGCACCAGACAGTGTAAAACTGCCCCCCAAGGGGAGGTACCTGTGCGTTCCCACTTTAACCTGAGCATATATTAACCCTCTGAACTTCCTTTTGGGGGGGCCTTCTCCCCACCCTTGATGGTCGAGACAGAAACCATTGTTTAGCATAGAAGTTGCAACAATCAAGTCTAGCCATTGGATCCGTGGCTGGTATCATCTTTCCTCTCCAGTATCTATACTCATCCTTTCTTTCTCCCTTTTCCTTATATATTTTCTTAAGTGATAGATATGGGAGCAGACACAGCCAGTGTTTGAGTTAATTTCTTTACTTTTTCATGCAGACTGAACTTGCGGCCTTACTTTTTCTGAGTTGTAGCATTGCGGAGCTGTTAGGGGTTTGTCTGTACAGAGGTGAGACACCTGCAGAATTATCCTGAATTAATAATTAAAGTGGATTATTTCAATCTCATTAAACTGTCATGTGGATCTCTGACTGAGGATTAAAGTGGTCTTACTTTGATTTTTTTATTCACTTCCAAAGTTACACTGAATTAAGGCCACTTGAATTCCAAGTAAATAGCCAAGGAAAGAACTTAGATCATTCCAGAATAAATTCACTGTTAGATTCAGGTTAAATTATCAAATGGATTCAGAAGGATAAAAGCAAGTATGGATCAATCTCAAGTTCATTATATTTAGATAAATGTTAATCAATTATTAGAATTATTTGTTAAATGTTGTCCTTATTTGAGCATGCAGCAAGGACAATAGGATTACATGCATGTGGCCACTTATACTAGTTCAACTGATAAAAATAGACTAGCACATTTTTGTGATGGATGGCATTGTCTCATGGTCTAGTAACTTTTAAAGTCACACAAAGATGTATTAGAATAAGAATAGCTTTCTAAAGCCTTGGAACCAGAGACAGATTTATGAAATCCTTCCTTCCTGCCTGCCTGCCTGCCTTCCTGCCTTCCTGCCTTCCTGCCTTCCTGCCTTCCTGCCTTCCTGCCTGCCTGCCTGCCTCCCTCTCTCCCTCCCTCCTTCCCTTCTGGGATATTTACATCTTTGCAGTGCTCAGAGCCTCTCCTCCACCTGCACATTTGCCTTGCTCAGTCATCCACAGGCTGTTGTACATATGCCTCTTCCACATGAATTTTCTTCAAAATCTGCACCCAACTCCACATCCAGGAGACTGAAACTGTGAAAGTGATTGGCACTGAAGATGATTTAAAAACTCATTTGATTTTCCTCCAAAATGGCTCAAATGGCTCCCTGTTATATCTTTACTCTGGAGCAACCATAAACACCTGAAGGCAATGAGAGCAAGTTGAAGGGCAATGGCTTCATGGACACCTCAGAGCAGAGAGCAAGCACTTGCCAAACATCCGCTTTGGGGTTCATGTAAGTAAATGTAACAATTGCAGCAATAACATCTTCTTCCAAGTTACCTTTATATTCGGAGGAGATAAAGGGGCATTTCTGTATGAGAATCATGTCACCATAAAATAGATTTCTAAAACAGTGTCCCCAAAATCCCTGTTTCTGGCTGCTGATTATACAAGAATGTAAGATTCTTATCTTAGGTACACAGAACTAGTGCAGATGAAATGAATCTTACCCTTTCACTTTGATTGTCTTGCTGCTGTGCTGCATTATTGGGTTATTTTTTCACTTGTGATATATTACAGCCTTGTTTGCCATGAGTGAGAAATGATCAACTCATGACAGTCGTTTCTAAAGTTAATTTTAAAGATGAGAAAAGCCTTACAGTTCAATTTCCTCATAATAAGAGATGCCATTTGCTAGTCTGTTACTTATTCATTTACATATATAACAATATACACTGTCAATAGTACCTTTCCTGAAAGGTATTTCCGGAAAGAATGCGTAAGTCACAAAGTGGTGGAGGAAGTGGCTTCAGACAGGTTATCATTACCTGAACAAAAATAGTGTTTATTCTCACATCTGATACTAGGATAAGGTGGTCATGAGACTTATTCCAACATTCAGCAAATAGCCCAAGAATAAATATAAGTCTGCTCCATTCACATCTGAGCTCTTGATTGCTTGGAGGAGGGAAAAGGAGTTGTATTCCCAGATGAAATGTTACAGCTCCTAGAAAATAACAATATTCTGAAATACATATTCTCCTCTTAAATTATAATTTTCTATCCAAATTCAGAAAAATGTAATGCTTCCAGTCTGGAACACATGACCATAACCGTGCCCTATTCCTTTTCCAGTATTTTTCACTAATTTGTGGGGTTGAACACCAACCAATTTTTGAAGAGTTTTCTGTCTTCATAGAATTTTGCAGTTTTATTGTGTGAAAAAAAATCTTTTGATGAGGTCAAAATACAACCAAAGACTGTCTTAGAGAAAGTCCAGAATGGCATAATCTTACTGAACCTCTAAACATGGTACAACCAGTGAGATTGCCATGCAAAGACTACCTCAAAATAAATAATATGTTCTTGAATTGTCCTGATGTATGGAGTTGAAAAGTGTGAGGGGGAAATTGAAGACAAGGGAGGTGAATGGACAGTTCAATGTGGAAATCTTGGTGCTATGTGATTCTTAAGTTTTGGTGAAAAAAGTACAACAGGGATGTGATACTAAAGGCTTTATTTCTTCACGAAATACAATTGGAATCAAATTAGACATGCACATTTCACTGGGAATAGCTCACAAATAATTCTCCATGGCCATATGCACTTCATTCAGTCCAGAGTTAATTTTGCATTTTGTTATCCTCAGAGGATAGTTTAACTTTAGTTCTCTTCTAAGGATGTAATGAATAGCAGAGAGAGTGGCTGTGTGTATGTGTATGTGAAAGAGAAAATACTTGTTTCTTTTAAAAAGGGGGGAAAAAACAAAAGGAGATTGTTTTTCTTTTGGCGTGTCTTCAGGATACTGTGGGTTAAAAATATCTTTATTTAAGACAATTTACTGTAAATTCTGGATTAAACATATTAATATTTTGAAACAGCAATTCCATATGCTCAAAAAGTAAATTTTTAACATATACAAATCACAATTTTTCTTTAACAGCTAATTTCTTTCTACCAGCTGAAGTGTTTCCACAGATCAGTGCTACTAGATATATCACAGTAAAGCCTGATTTTGCCACAAATAGGAAAATGACAGAAAGTTTTGTAAACGAAAGCTGTATATTTGAAATTAAATGTGCTAGTTTAACTTATTATGGGAGGTGCTATCATTAGAGAGAAAGATGAGAATATCATACAGGAATAACTGCATGGTCTTGAGGACAGGAGGAATTGAAACCGAATTAATTTAACAGATTAAATTGCCGTGCTATTCTCTCCAAGATGGATAGTAAGAATTTTTGCTTTCAGAATCAAGACTGATAGGGATGAAGATAATAATCTTGGGTGCATCTATTTTTCACCAATTATTATTTTCAGTTTAATTTGGACAATTGTAGGATCCTTGGGATAGAGGGAAGAACAAATGTCATTTGTACAATGCACTCCTGTGGCTTGATAAGAAATACCAGGAATAATTACAAGAACAAAATCAAATGGAAGAAAGCAAAAAGAGGAACTGTTACAGAGACCAGAGAATGGAGAATCCATCGAGCTATTGTAGATGAAAGCAGCTGGGTGCTTTTAGCCTGGCAAAATGAAAGATGACAGAATATGACTGCAGCAAATAAAGATTTTGAGAGGGTCAGCATCAGAAAGCAAGACAGGCTACTTAGAGAGAGAGACATACCAACAGAAGAGAAAACATATGTAATGGGTGGAAAGCAAATAAGCAAAGGTTTTAAAAAATTATTCTCTAAGAACAGAAGAACAAGGCTCAGGAACCGTCTTGGTAATGTGGTCACAGAAGCAAAACAAAGGTAAAATGGCTGAGTTTTCAGTGTTGCCCATATGTCATTTTTGCCTGCAAAAAGCAAGTCTGGACTCTGTGTCTCGGGAGGTACCTTACTGCCAATGTCCTGAAGTCTGTGGTAATTTTTGAAACTTTGAGGTTTTGATAATTGAATTTTAGAAGGGGCTATGTGAGCAATATATAATCCAGCCGCAGAGAACTGCATAGAAATGACAAGGAACATGAAGTATGCAACCTACCTGAGTGGGTAAAATCGTCAGTAAGTGCGTGGTCTTGAAATAAACCAGCTGACTAAAACTTGCTGAAACAATGCATCAGAAACGAAAGGATACTTCCAAAATTAGGAAACATCACATAAGCCTGGAAGCCATACAGAAAGAAGTACTGCATATTACACACATAACGTTGAGAATGGAAAATAATTTTGAATTTAATTTACAAAAAAATTGAGTAAAATTATTTTTATCATCACTCCTTTTTCCTTTTTCATACTGAAGGAAAGATGTAAGAACATAAGCAGAACAAGTCACTGTATTTGATTTCATTCTAATCACTACTACAGCTATGAAAAATCCAGGACCACTTTTTAGATGTGAATGCAATTTTTATGGATTACTTTTAAAATGAATAAAAATAATCCCTAAACTGAATGAGAAAAGGGTTTCCTGAAAGTCTATACAGAGTTTCACAAAAGAAAAAGAAGCAAAAGCAAAACAAGCTCAAGCTGAATAAATAAGTTCATCTCAATTCAGTTTTGTCAACTTTTGTGAAAACTGTTCTTTGGTTTCTGTGCAATATTTGATGCTGTACAGAAGTTTCATATTTAGCACCTTATTGCTCCTGGTTTTATTCTACTGGCAAAACCTGGGTTTTTTACATATGGTAACTACTCATGGGACATTTCGCTGAAAAATAAAAATAAAACTGTTTGAAAATCTGACACATGTACAGCGAAACACTTGACTGAGAAAAAGATGCAGGTGAAATTTGGTTTCCAAATTTTCAGCTTTTTAAAATAACCATCAAGCAGTCCTGGTCCCGAAACGTTTTTATTTTTCATACATGAAAATTCAGTTTATGAGCAAACATTTTGTAGGGTTCCAGTCACAGCTCATTGGATGTTGTTCTTCACTTGTCTTCACCACTGGAATCAACTGTCTAAAAAAGCTCTGCTGACTTCAAACACGTGAGTTTGAACACCGATAGAGCGTCTCAGCTTACTACCCGTGATCTTTTCCTCTGGAGAGGACCTTTTGAATCCAAGGCTGTTCAGTGTATATGGAAAGCAACATTGAACAAGTTTGGGTGAAAGCAGCTGTTTCACACAGGGAAATGTTACTTTTCTATGTTATAAACCCTCTTACCAGTTCCTAACCTCTGTAGGGTTAATGTGCTGTGCTTGGGAGATGTTTCTGGTGTAGTATGGAAGGTGAATTTTGTGTGTCTTTGTGTGTTTAACATCTAATTTTATATTATTTCAGGAAGATCTAAGTGAAATATAATCATGGAATGGTTTGGTTTGGGCTAGAAAGGACTTTAAAGACAATCTAGTTTCGGCCACCCTGCCATGGTCAGGCATACTTCACATCCCACCTTCCACCTTCCCCATCCAGCCTGGTCTTGAACACTTCCAGGATGAGGAATAGACTCCATGTCTCAGACAAGACGCTCAACCAGATTGTATTTTGGCTGGAGTCTGGTCTCTGTCTGGCTGGGATGGTTACTTTAAAGAATCAACATAGGTCTCTTCTCAGTGCATCCTGTTTCACTTATGTATATTCCTGGCCCGTAAGAGGGGAATTATATCTACAATTGATCTTTAGGGTCTCTTCCAACCCAAACCATTCTGTGATTCTGTGATTTGAAGGAAATTAACAAGTAATGGACATCATTCTTGTTTACAGCTACTAAGTAAAGATTCTTGCTAGATTTTATTTCCTAAAGAGATATGGTGTGTTGGACAAAGTTCCTTTTTATCGCATGACATCTTTATACAGGGATGTCGAGGACATATCCACCTTGGGAACTGAATGTGGGGAACCCCTGACAGATGGATGTGTTGGACATGAATTTTCTGCCAGCTTTTTCTGGGTGACATGTCAAAGCCTGCTTAAACATAGATGCAAAAGGCACAGATATCAGGAAAGTATTTCTTTCTGTCTCCTGATCAAGAGACATCCCAGTCAAGAACCAGGCAGATAAAGGAGGGAATTTTCCCGCTCTGCTCTGCTCTGCGGCAGCCTCACCTCAAGTCCTGTGGGCAGTTTTGAGTGCTACAATGTAAGAAAGATCTTAAGCCACTGGAGAGTGTCCAAAGGAGGGACACAAGGATGGTGAAGGATCTTGAGGGGAAGCTGTGTGAGGAGAGGCTGAGGGCACCAGGTCTGTTCAGCTGCAGAAGAGGAGACTGAAGGAAGATGTCTTGCAATTACAACTTGTGGGGTGAAGAGGAGGGGCAGACACTGATCTCTTGATGTTTGTGACCAGTGACAGGACTGAGGGAAAACGCATGATGTTGTGTCAGGGGAGGTTTAGGTTGGATATCAGGAAAAGGTTCTTCCCCCAGAGGGTGGTTGGACACTGGAACAGGCTTCCCAGGGAATGGGCACAGACGCAAACCTGATGGAGTTCTAGAAGTGTTTGAACTCTCAGACACAGGGTGGGATTGTTGGGGTGTTCTGTGCAGGGCCAGGAATTGGACTCAATGATCATGATGAGCCATTTCCAGCTCAGCATATTCTGTGGTTCTGTGAAAGGACTCACCACCATCTATACTTCCAAAGACCGCTTCAGTCAAAAAGTCAAAAAATGTTTTTCATGAGGAAAACAGATAGTGGTGTGGAGAATGCTTTCCTGGTCTTGGCTCAGTGGTTGATGCAAGCGTGCAGAGGGAGAAAAGGGTTCTGAGAGATAAGCATGGGAATAACTGAGAATTATTTCCTAATTGTAGTGTGTTCAGGTACAGAAAAATAAAGGAACAGTGATAAGAGCTGCTGGCATTCCTCTAAATGACGTTAGCCAGTCTGGCTGCATAATAAAGAGTTTAGAGAAATTAGGACCTGAACAAAAAGCCTGGCCCATATGTTTGTCTTTATCTTGCTCCTCCAAAGGGCAAGTATCCCCTGTTCAGAGCACAGCATAAGCTCTGACAGAAAGTGGCACACAGCATGCAAGCTTGTTTACCAAGTAGTACAGCTTCTTTCCAGTTTCATTGTCATGGGAAAATATTGTTGTGTAATTGGGAAAAGAAATTAACAAACTTCCATCACACTTTACCTTTGTTTAGAAACACAGATCCTCCAAGAACAATGCCTTTTATTTCACATTAAGGGAAACATTCTTTTCTTGCTGTTTGAACCCGATTTGAATATTAATAGCGTAATATGGGCCTGATAGTTTCTCAGTATCTTGTGTTTGATGCTCTGCTAAAAGACCATAAAACTTTAACAACAGAAGACAAATCTCCCTCATGTACCAGTGTCTGAATATCAAAGGATTGTCTCTGTGTGGCTGTGTTCTTTGCACTGCTGCTTCTGTTTTCAAGGCATTTCCAAGACTAAGAATCTTTTCTCTCCCTCCAGAAATTAATGCTGTTAGAGATGTTCTGGTACAGTTTTGTACAGAGGCAGAAAGTAATTTAATGCATAATATGAGTGCACCATGCAGAAAGAGTGAATTCCAGCTGTGGCAAGTTCAGCAAGGCTCCTGCTGGCTTTGCTGGCAGGAGACCCCACTTCAGCAGAGGGTCTATTATATCCTTACCAGGTACATCAGCCTCCTAAGGGCTGGGAGTTTCTGCTTTGAGAGTTGTCCTTGGCCACGCTTCTTTCACATGGGCTTCTTAGCAAATGGATAATAATGTTCATAATGGAAATTTCTGTCAGTAAAATGTCCTGCTCTTATCTTAGTTGTCATTCACTGATGAAGTAAAGAAATTATTTTCAGTTTTCTGTTGGATGGACGTGGACAATTCTGGACAAACACCTTCTTCTCTCTTTAAAACCACATGGACTCATCAGTTTTCTCTCCCATCTTGATACTTTGACAGGCAGTGAAACTTTCAATTGGAACATGTAACGAGTCCAAAACAGACTGAAATGTAAGAATACAAAATAAATGGCCTGATGTTCAAAAGAACTGATCTCCTAGAGAAATCAACTCTACATGTACATCTTTACATGTGTTAAGGAACTGTATGTTAGCCTTCAGTTTCAGAAAATCTTAGTTAAGAGGATTAAATAGTAAAGGAAAGGTTAAATCTGCTTTAATTTCTGGCAACAACTGTGATGAATTCATTAGTAAAGAAAATGTAGTAACTGAGCTCTGCAGAAAAGCTCTTTTTCCAGAGTTCTTAGTAAGGGGGAAAAAAAAAGAAGATTCTGTCAAAACCATTTTCTGTTTGGAAAAACTGATTGAAGCACTTTTGCTTTTTCAGTTTAGTTTACATATGGTAAATAGTGTTATTTCACAGAAGTATCTCCAAGCTTTTGGTTCAGGCAAGCTCTTAAAATAATAATAATAAAACCAAAAGCCATCATACTATTTGTTATTATTGTGGCTTTTCTGATTGAAACTCTAGTTCTGAGATCTGTGATATCAAGTGGCTTAGGCTTTCTGGAGGAATGTATTTAAAATAAATACTCTGTCTACAGTTCATATTTTCATATTTACGACTCACTCCTATCTAAAACCAAAAAAAAAAAAATATGTCTCTATACAAGTATTTGAAGAGCTGAGTGGAGTTAATCAGTCATTTGCTACAGGAAAGGATTTTTCTCTTTTAATACATAAGTAAAATATCTATTTTGTTGGTTTTTTTTCTTTTTCCCCTGTAAGTATCGTAACACAAATTGTAAAGAACAATTAATGTAAAGAACAACAAGTCTCTTTGGACTGTTTTGTTGTATGGATGAAATGATGGTGGAGAGCAGTAATGCAAGTAATGAGATCTACATGGGAAAGGGACAAGTTTTGATGAGTTTCAGAAAAGTTACAAAGCTTCACTTTGAAATTTATTGGACTGTGCAGTAGCTGTCTGAAGCAGAATCTGCTTTTCTTCAGAGAGTTTGGAGTAAAACCCGCACAGGCAGTGCTTCCCCGTGTTCGATCTGGGACTGTCTTTGTTCAGCATTAGTGCACAGATCTTCTGTGGAAGATAGTATTTATGAACTGAAAAGCTAGAGCCAAACACTCCTGTTCTTGTGCTGGATGGCCAATCAATTATATAACTCAAGCCGTTTGGAAGCTTCTGCAAGTTTTCAGTTAAAATTAAAGTAATTATTTCTTGGTGTGCTAAGGTGTTTTAGAGAAATATGTTTTTGTTGGAAAAAGGCTCATATCTTGGTTTTCCTTCTTATCCTCCTCATTTTCTTCTTTAAATATGAAGCAAAGCAGAAGAAAAAGAGAAATAAAGATATATATGGGAAAATAATGCTAGATTGATTTTAGAAAATGGGGTAAAATCAGTCAACAATGTAAAAAAACTCATTAGAAAACCCTTAAAAATATTTAAAGTAAAATGTTCACCAGGTGCAACATTACAGTAAAGATGTTTCTGTTCCATGTTAAATGTGCATGGTCATGTTATGTCCCATGTTTTCTCATGGAAGGACAAGGTTAGTATATATGACGTCTGGAATAATCACCAGCTCTTAGGTTCTTAAACAAATCATCAGCTTAAATTCTTATTTCAACTTTCTATATGTTTCTGTCTCAAACTCAACTGAGCGCTATCTGTTCCAGCTACAGAAGACAAAAGCTCCATTTGCTTAGAGATTCAGAAACAAACTGTTATTCCAATAAACATTCTACTGTAAAACATTTCAGCAACAAGATTTTCTATTAAGCATCCTGTCTTGAGTCTCTTTCATTTTCAATCTTCAGTTTTCAATTGCCTGAGGTTACAGGAGTGTTTTCAGGCCTGCTCAATAGCTCCTTGGGGCTGGACCAACTGTGGTCCAGACTCTTGTGGTCTGGGCTGAATGAAGATAAGAAATGTTATTAGCATAATTAACGTTAAATAAATATCTACTTAGTTCTTTCCAAAATAGCTCATAGGACTTCTTACTTTACTTTATGCTTTAATTTATCTTTCCCAGGATATTCTGATTTAGTACAATATTCACCAGCAAGAGAGAGTGCCTGCTCTGTGAAACACAGCCCTTTGTGGTCTTAAGGGTTTGTGCAAAGTCTCACAGTTACATGAATATTTGAAATGCCTCAGTGTGTTTCGGGTCAGTTCTCTGTTCTTGAAATATTACGCAAGTTGCTCATTAGGAGCGACAGCATCTTACACAAGGACAAGGCAGCCTGGGAATGACTGATGAAATTTTGTTAAAAAATATTCACTTATCTTTAAAAAAAAAAAGAAACTAGCAACAAGCACCGCCCTTCCAAGGCTTTAACATTTGTGGTTTTGCCTTTGTATTGTAGTAGAGTCTCTCTACAACTTGTAGTCTTAGGCTATCTTATTGGGAGAAAGAATTCCCAGATACTTGTAAAAGACCACAAGTGTAATAGGTGAATATATCACTTAGATGTTCATGGACCAGAAATCTGTAGTAGTAATGCATATTTTAGGCTCTGAAGACAATTGGGGTCACAGATTTTTCCCTCCGAAAAAATTAAATGTACATTAACTTCTCTTGCTGTTATCCTCTCAAGATGTTTTTCATGTCCTTAAGTTTTATTTCAGTTGTAAACAGGCACGTGTGTATACATATTCTGCCCTTCCCTCTTTGTCCCTATGGAACTTTCCACATTTTTTTCTTTCTCTTTTTTTAAAAGAACTTTCTTTCTTTCTTTCTTTCTTTCTTTCTTTCTTTCT
>VZRN01000637.1:69001-91567 GCA_013397935.1 Dasyornis broadbenti | reverse complement strand
TCTTTCTCTCTTTCTCTCTTGTTTTTTTTTTTTTAATCTTCCAACTAGTATTCCAACTATTCACCAATTTATATTTAATAGACTAGCAAGTTTTCTTCTTTAGCAGCATAAGTAGTTCTTTTCCAGGAGGAAATGAATGAAGAATATTGCATTAATTAAGGAAGAAAATGTATAACAAGAGCACCAGATAGGTAGGAATAAATGAAATATATGTTCATAATTTATGAGAATTGTTAAAGAGATAATGATACAATATTGCATGTTCTATGTCATTATTTTCCATAAAGGCACAGAAGAATAAAGTCAATTGATTTTAATTCTAATTCTTTTTTATTGAATTGAGTCTGTTACTCATTCCATAAAGCAGCAAAGATCACTATAGTGCAGAGCAAGGAATTAGACAATATTTCAAAGACACCTTTAAGTGAATAAACAGCCACAGGCAGGAGAATGGATGGTACCATCAAAGGCAGAGCAAAATCTGTTCTTGAACCTTTTACAGGCTGAGAGCAACAAAATAATGGCCTAGGATTTATTTTTAATAAAAACCAGACTTTTTCTAAGAATACCAAAAAAAGGTAAGTGTATAAATAAATGGTATGAATTCATGAACATAGGTTTCAAGCGGATACAAGAAGACATCAGAGGCAGCATGGAAGAAAATGAGGGGGAGGGGGAAGTAGAAATTCTAAACATCTATACAATGGCCTCTGTGTTCTCAGAAAACCTTTCTAAGTGTATCAAACAAATGAATTATAGACTGTTGTAAATCATGACATTTCAATAAAAATCTGCTTTGTACCAGAATTTGGCTGCTTTTGATTCTGGAGACTGAGCTTAAATCTCTCTACCGCTCAGGGGAAAAGATCTTTCTACTCTGCAGCTTCATGCAGAAAGGAGCACATGACCTTTGGGGCAGTGCATCGAGGCAGCTGTGTGCAATAATCTGGAAGTACAGATAGGAAGGAACGGTCCATTTCTTGGTTGTTCTGGTTTGTGCAGGCGAGGCCAGAATGTTAATAAGCCCAGCCACAGACTTCTGCCTATATTAGTGCAGTGATCTGGAAATCCCTGATGTCTCTATCACCTACTGAGCCTTTGCACCACTACAGAGGACTTCAACTCACCTTAGATAGATAATTTTCCTGGAAAAATGAGTAAGAATTAATCCCGTTTTAAAAGACTCTGTTCTTAGCGTCACATGAGATTATATTCTCAGGAGTTTTAGAAAAACCAAACGAAAAACTAACAGCTGAAACGGCGTTACCAACCTCGTGTTTCCAAAAGTATTATTCACCTTGCTGCATAAATGAAATGTTTCCAATGGTTTCCTACACATACTCTTGAAAATGTGCATGGGGAAGTTGTGAGTAACAGATAAGGGAAACAAGGGCTGGATCTATTCACAGAACAGCAAAAGATATAAAATAACGGAGGAAAAAAATTCCACAGGAATCAAGACATTAATATCTTGCCACTGATAGCAGAAGACTGGACATAGTGATAGAAAACAGTCCTTGCCATTATGTTGCTATGATTAATAGCTCCATTTCTGCAGGTTTTATGGGGTTTTTTGGTTTTTTTTTCCTGCAGTATGGAGAAAAGAGTGGATGATTACATTTTCTTTTTTAATGTTTTCCTGGTTTTGTCAAACTTTTTTTTTTTTAATAAATATTTGTTGGTTAACTAATCAAAATAAGTCATGACAACTTATTAAACACTTTCCCCCAGTATTTTCTCAATTCTGAAAATGTCAGATTCTTATTGTGTTAACATATTGAAACATGAAAAAAAAAATAACCTGGTCAAATTTATTCCTCTTACCTCTAAATTTTGATTATTGTTAAAATGGGCTAAAGCAGAATTAGTGTCAGTTCTGGGAATCTGCCAAACAGTGAGATTTATGATGCTGTGCTACTTTTTCTTTAGGGAAATAGCACACTTCTCAGACCAAGATGAATTACAGAAAACAATATAGTGAGAATTCATCATGGAGATGAACGTTACATAAAATGATAGGATTGGTCTTTCTTTTCTTCCAAAAGAAAGTTAGGGGACAAAATAGAGAAATATCTTCTGGGGAGGGGGAAAAAAAAAAAAAAGACAAAAAAAGACCAAAAAAGGAAGTGATTTTATCTTCTGCAGTTTTAATTTTTTTGTTTTCAGACACACAAATAGATAGACAGATAGAGGGAATATGAGAGAGAAAATATAGACCACTTAGACGAGATGAATTGATAGACTTCCTTGCTTCTTTCAATCTCCAGCTGGGCTATTCAGAAGTTACTGGCATCAGTTTGGACTTTGTTCTTTTCAGTGGCCATGGCAAAACTCCCAAGAATTTCCATCAAATTTATATTAATGCACTAACTTTTCAGACGGTTTTTTTGTTTTTAAAGGTTCCATCTAACCTGAATGTTTCTGTTACTTTCTTTTTCCTCCTCTTGATCCATGCTTTTCATAATTTGTCTTCACACCGTCTCCCAGTTATTACTTTTCTGAAGCTTTTTGTTCGGTGGTCAGCTACTCCTTAAAAAAACACTTTTTCAGACCCTGATCCCAATACCAAGAAGCACTGAAATGTGTTCTGGACATCACAAAACCATTCCTCTAGTTAAAATATGACATTTACCAGACATATGTCTAACTGATTCATTAGCAAGTTACTAGAGAGGTCTTAGATTTTTGAATAAAACTTTCTATATTTTTTTCTTTCTTATCAAATATTTTGCTTCCTAGATTTCAAATAAAATTGAGTTATATTTCCCTTTTATATTACTCTCTGTTCTCCTTTCCATCTCTTCTGTTTTTCATTATTTAACTTCTGTAGCTATGTTGTACACAAGAGCTTCTGAAAAACTAAATCATATTGTTCTGGAGTAAATCAGTGGACTCAGTGGACTCTTTCTGTCAATGCCAAGCAGTATTTACAATCCTGATAACTTGGAAAGTATCTTAATCCCAAGTAAGTCTGTGTATTTCCCCCAAAGAAGGAATATTTTCTCTTCAGAAGAGCACCATGTTCATGTATTTATGAAGTGACTGTTATAAAAGTTTAAAAGTGATGTATTGTGCTTCATGTTGAAGTGTGTTCATTCACGTATGGTTGCCATATCATTGCTTGTGCCTGTAAAGCCCTGGTTTATGTTATTTACAGCTTGCAAAGAGTCTTCCTTTTTAATTGATAATTCCATATTATTTAGGAAGCACACAAACATATCATAACACTTTTGTAATTTAAGTGTGAGATTTTCTTAATAGCAGTACATTACTCAGTGCCAGGTAAATTAATTTTGAGACGCAGCTTTGCACTATTATTCCATTTTTTAGGCAGAGATCTTAGCTTATGCGTCACTTATTCCAGTAAAAGTTCCACAAATACTTTATTTCAGTTCATTAGGTAATAGGTGTTTTGGAAACAGAAAACCAGTAAGGGTTTTTTGTTTATTTTTCTCCTCTGGGAATCTGGACAATTAGTTTGGTTATGCATTTATTTCTGGTTTGTTGGGATTTTTCCTTCATTTATTCTTATTTGCAGGGGAAAAAATCTGAAAAAGTCTTTCTCGACACAAAGACCCATGCTCTTATTTACATTTACAAAAAATATTAATAACACTCCTCATTTTATCCACTTCAAGATTGCATCTACCTGATCTAAATTACCCCTTTCTCACTGACTACTCTAGTTTAAGTCTCGAGACCGGCAGGCTGAAGCCTCTAGTCTTTGTGACTTGCATAAAATAGGCAACTCTTTGAAGTCATAGCCCTCAGTTCAGTGTTCACGGAGGTCAGTGTGGAAAGCTTCCCACAGACTGGGCCTGGATTGGTTCCATCTTGACTCACTACAATATATTGTCATATCTCATATCTCATATCATACAATATATTTCTGTCAAATTTCAAATCTCTGGTACCCTAATCACCATTACTGTGGTCATCCTAATCCATGAATCTCTCCTTCGTGTTGAGGGCAGTGTCAGGGTGGCAGTGGGCCCAGAATGATGCACAATCCGTGTGGTGGTGGTAACAGGAATAAATATTAAACAACGTACTAGATATATACAAATTTTCCATTCCATGGAAAATTTTATCATGGACAGTGGCCATGGTGGCCCTGAACACAGAAACTGCAGTGAAACATCTGAGGAGACACAAGATGAAAGCAGACTCTACTCATCAGCGCTCGGGCCATTCTGTCTGAGACAATGTTTCTGTCTCTTGACCGGCAGAAATTGCTCTCTAATTTAGGCACATAACGTGAGTGGGAATGTGTGTCTGCCACAGTGCCAGCTATTAGGGTGGATCCTTCTCTGATACTGCTGCTGGTACCTGTGCAACACTCCTAAATACGATTTGCCAGGTTATTTCCCCTTCCTTCTTCAAAGATGTACAGAACTTTTCCTATTTCTTTATGACTGTATCTTATTCTGTTCATATCATTTCTGCTCATTTCTGCACTCTTGTTTCTGATATATTACCTCCAGCTTCTGCTTTCCTGCTGTGATTCCTGTTGCACATATTTAAGCCCCAAAGGCAATACTCGGATAAAATTATCATTGTCAGGACACTAACTTCCATTCCCATCTCCGCTCATTATTTACATTCTTTGTGTTGCAAATTACACATCAGCAAAGGAAGTCTAGTTTAATTTACCTACCTTAGAGTTATTCTCTGAGGTGTAATATGTTAATAAAGAGAAGCAAGTAATTAACAACTAATAAATTACATGACTAATAAATTCTGGTGTGCTTTTTTTCTCTTGTGGAATACCTACATAAATTCTAATACTTCTTGTGGTGGTTTCAGCTGGGATAGAGTTAATTTTTTTCCCCAGTAGCTAGTACAATGCTGTGTTTTGCATTTAGTATGAGAAAAATGTTGATAACACAGTAATGTTTTTAGTTGTCTCTAAATAAAGTTTATAATAAGTTAAGGTCTTTTTTACTTCTCACCCTACTCTACCTGTGATGGGACTGGGAGTGTGCAAGAAGCTGGGACAGGACACAGCTGGGACAGCTGACCCCAACTGACCACAGGGATATTCCACATCCTACAGTGTCATGCTCACCATATAAAGCTGGGGGGGAAAGAAATGGAGAGACAATCAGAGCGATGGTGTTTGTCTTCCCAAGAAACCATTGCATGTCATAGAGCCCTGTTTTCCTGGGAATGGCTGAACACCTGCCTGCTGGTGGGATGGGGCAATGAATTCCTGGTTTTGCTTTATTTGCGAATGTGGCTTTTGCTTTGCCTGTTAAGCTGCTTTTATCCCAACCCATGAGTTTTCTCAACTTTACTCTTCTGATTTTCTCCAATCCCCTCAGGGTGAAGTGTACAAGGAGTGGCTGTGTGCGGCTGAGCTGCCAGCTGGTTAAAACACTTCTACTCACAATATTCATTCAGCACCCTTTTAAAAGTCTTTTTAGGTGGTATTCATTTAATAAGACCAACAGTAGATTTAGATTTGACTAGAAAAGGTTCTTTACTTTGGTTGATGAGGCACTGGAAAATGTCAGGAACTGTCCCATCCTTGAAAGTGTTCAAGGCCGGGCTGGATGGAGCTCTGAGCAACCTGATTTAGTGGGAGCTGTCCCTGCCCATGGCAGAGGGGTTGGCAGATGATCTTTAAGATCCCTTCCTACCCAAATCAGTCTGTGATTCTATGATTCTCTGATTCATCTCACTGGGTTTCAGACACCAGAAAGTCGCATATATAGTACAAATCACTTTCTCAAATTGTAGATCTTTGCAGAAGGCTACCTCAGACTTGCTTAACCAATTCAGATCAGGTGTCATCTTTGTTGTGGGCAAGGCTGTGTAAAATATATTTACCCAGTGTGGACCAAATGTGGTCTGTCCTTGGGAGTTACTCATTACTTGACATCCAGCTACGACATTTCTGCCATTGTTCTGAAACTCCTTGCTCTGCCATGTCTGTTTTTCAACTTGATGAAAATGAATAGTGTTATCTTGTTTTTCTTCCACATTTTTTTCCTTGAAGCAGAGGATTCTGGGTGGGATGTTGCACATTAACACAGAAATGCACATTTATGTATGTATCCCAGGCTCACATGTGCATTAGCTGTTAGGCAACATCGCCACTAGCTTCCATGACCCGCAAGCCCAAAAATCACTTGAGACATTTCTATTAATCTCTTATGGGCCTATTAAAAATAACTATTTTTATTCACTACCTAGTTCAGGCAATCCTGGGATTTATTTAGATTTTCTCTTGCATTTCTTAACCAATTTAGATTACTTTTAATTAGGATTTTTCTCTCTTCAATACTCCAGCAACATAGCTGGAGAAATAGAATATGGAAATATCCATAAATTCATAACAGTTAAGGGTCTCTGCTAAATATTCATGGCCCATTGTATGAGAAAGCCTTCTATATTCACATTTAGTAAATATTTCAGTTTATAAAATCAATTTATGTAATAGTTGATTGAGTGTTTTTTTTTTTTTTTTTTTCTTCTGTAGGTGACTTGAAGTTCAAACTAGGCAAGAGTATTCATTCCAACAGTTAAAGGAGAAAAAAGAAAATTACAGGTCAACATTATAAAATCAGAATACTTAGTGTCACATAATTTCAACTAGGCTATAAAAGTCCTTGTGCTCTATGTACTTACCTTTCTTTGCATGCAGACTTACAGCAGATTTTGGGTGGAGACATGTTGTTTTATTAGGAGCTCTTAGTTCAGATATTATTTCACCACTATGGGCCTGGTGCTAGTTCATTCTGTAACAGAGATGGGAATGATGAGGCAAAACACTTTTTTTGGTGCTTGGAAAACTCCCCCTGACTTTTTCAAAAGCAATCTGGGAAAAAACCAAACAAACACTACAAAACAACCACAAAACCAAAGCACTGTTTAGAATGGAAACTAGGGCATAGTGCTCTGAGAATGCTGGCCACATCACTGGATTCTTTATAAATACCTTTGGAATTAATTGCAATTACCACTGTGTGCATAATGTAGGGTACACTAAGAATTCACAGCAAACTTATCTACTTGTGAAGGTGACATTGTAGAAAGGTCATCGGAGCTGAAAAGTGGCTACTACTATTTGAAGAGTCAAGCAAGCTAAGATGTGTAAAACTGGACTTTATACCCATTCCTCATCCAGTAATGAACTTGAAAAACTAGTTGGTGGGGTTTTTTTAAATTCTGTTCCCATTTTATTTCATGTAATTTGTTTTTCTTAAGTGTAGCCAGACACAATAGCTCCAGACATAATACAGTCTGGTCTTAATTGTGTTTACGTCTTAGATTAGGGCTTGATCTCATGCTTGATGTAGTTGTTTATTTGGCTTCACTTGACATTGGATCTGGCCAAAGAGACTCAATTCACTCATATCCCTATATGTGTTCCCGAGCTATATATTCATGACAAGCTTCATTAACACTTTTGAGTCTACTTGCATGTTAACAGTTAAATAAAAATGTAGCAAATTTAGGATTTCAGAGACAAATTGCTGAAAATTCATGAAGACATTGTTTCCAGAAGAAGACTGTGTTCTGGCTTCACGTGTTCAAATTGCTTTTTTGCTGGAATATCAGCCCAGGTTGATATCTTGTTCCACTGCAGTGAAGGAACATACACTGCATTTGGAAGACACTAATTGTACTCTTCACAGCAAACAGACAAGACAGGTTTAATTGAGCCCAATTTGTCAGCTATTTGCATTTTCCTATAAGTGCCTTCAATTTTTTTTCCTGCAGAGTGGTTCAAGATCGCTCCTTGCCAGGAGCCATGTTATCTTCTGTTACACAGAAGGCTCCATGGAAGAGCTGAGCATAGATATTGACAATCTGCTGATGTAATTGCCCTATGTCCAAAAGAGAAACTGGTGTTCAACTTCTCATCCCTGCCAAATACTTAATGGGCTTGCTTTCTTACAGAACGCATTAAACCGAAATCTTCTTTGCAGTTGAACCAGCCTCTACACTCCAGTCTTGATGCCCTTCTGAAAGTTGTTTTCTTCAGGACTTTAGGACATCCATTTAATAAAACTACACCTCCCATTAGCTGAGCTCTACCAAGTTGTAAAATGCTTAGATGTTGCCTACAGCACCCAGAAAATAACACATAAGGAGCTAAGCAAGAAGGATGAAACACATTTCTTGGAGTGTGGGGATTGTATCAGGAAGTAAAAATAAGAGTGCCAAAAAAAGAACTCGAAAGATGAACTAAAGAGGGCACCTGTTTGTAGTTGGTAATAATATGTCTAAAGATATCTAATTTACCTAATCACCTAAAGTAATTTTCAATGCATCCTTCACTGAAGCTCCATGGATGTTGAAAGGCCACCAAAACCTCTGATCAAGGAAGTCTCAAAGGGAAGAAACATCAAATAGCTGACTTATGGAAAAGAATGTGTTACTCACCTGGAACTTAATCTAGTGATAACATGAATTAGATTGATGAAGATTGATCTTATGCTATCATGAAGATCAACATAGATGAAAAAGAAAATGAAGTGAGGGTGAAAATGATGCAACTTTCTGTTGGAAAGCCTGAAAATTCAAATTTCAGGTTTTCAAATTGGAAAACCTGAAAATTCTGACCCAGTAGTAGCATTACCACAAGTCAGTAGCAAAAAAAAAGCTGCAGGTATTTCCTCTTCTGAGCAGGAATCATTATCTCTCTTTCCCTACACAGATATTAATTTTTGAAAAAATCTGGAATGGGGAAATTTAAAATAAAGCCTGTTTAATGTGGAGACTCAGCACCACTAAGTGCACCACCATGCTTTCACATACTCTTCCAGACTCCTTGTGTTCCTGAATTTGGGTGGGCTCGGCTGTCTAGTTCACACTTCTTATCTTTTTTTGCTTTACAGTGATATTTTCAACTGATTTATCATGCTAAATGGAAATAAATTGGGGGCGCTCTTATTTCTTACTTTGATTCAAAAACATTCACATGTGGGGAAGTACCTGACTTGGATTCAGTCTGTAGTCTAGATAGGCTCAGTACTTGGTATTGAACAATTAATAACTTTTCTGTTTCAGTATTTGTGTCTATAAATGGGGGGGAGGAATATTTGCTTATGTCTCAGAGATGTTCACAAGATGGGGCTCAACTTATCAGCCCCAAATTTTGCAAAATGCATTCTTGTATCCAGTTTTACGTGTAAATCTGACTGTGCAAATCCATAATGGCATATCCAATCCTGTTTAGCATTTCTAAGTGATCTGTCTTGCCACACTCAAAGACTATATGAAGAAAAGACTCTCGTCTTAGGTAATTAGTCCAAGAGACTGCAGAGAAACTAGTTGCAGAAGTAATGCTAATATGCTTTATCCCTTTGGGTGAAATTCTCCCAGCTACATATTGCCTATGAGACACATAAGTCCCTCTTAAATCCTATTTTGAAGGCTTGGGTGGGATTTAGGAGGTGCAAAACCCTTGTTCTGAATTCTTACACATAAAGTAATTTTATTCTAATTTGTATTTAGGGCTTCAAATCCTACGAAGTCCTATAAGAAATGTAAATCTTTAATATTTGAAGATGTGCTTTCACAACTGACCCACTGAAATGCATATTGTAATTGCAAAATTATATGGGTGAGTTCACGTATTTTCAGGTATCTATTTTATGAAAACAGCTCATAATCCTTTAAGTATTTTCTCCATTTTCCCCCCTCCACCATTTTCCTCAAGTTTTGCTTCAATTTGCATATTTAAACATGCAGTACATCTGCCTGATCTCTGGAAAACTGGATTCCTGGCAGGATTATTTGCTTTGTCTTGCCCTGTTTTTCTGTTTCCTCTTTCTTTTTTCTTTCTTTCTGACTTTTTTTTTTTTTTTTTTTTTTGGGGGGGGGTTTTGTTTTTTGTTTTGTTTTGTCTTTTTCTATCCTTGGGACTGTGATTTGAATAACAACTGGTATAGAAAAAAGAAGTTCTGCAATGCTTTTCATAAATGAAATTATCAATTTTCTACAATTTAAAGGTTCTATTTGTAATTCTAAAAACCTTTTCCATTCCCCTTGCTTAGCTCCGGGCATGAATATAAGGGTGAGCTGTTTGCTTTGCTTTTTGTTAATGGATAAGAGATAACTAAATGCTGAATTTACAAAATACTTGCCTGTTGTGAGTTTTATGCATAAGAACCGTATTAATATTATCTCCAGATCTTAACCGAATAAAATCTGTAAAGTCGGTTCACCATGTACTGGAGAAAATCCACATTGTTTAACTCTACAGGACTTTTAAATGTTGTCCACAAGTATTCAGCACTAAAACCTTCTTTTGGAATTTGAATTGCAAATGCTAATTTTTCCATCCAATGTTCTAGTCTGTCACACAGTCAGAAACAGGCTTGGAATAGAAAAACAAAAAGAACTTTAAAATATAATTGGAGTAAAACATTTTGCAGTGGTATTGGATGAAGCAAAATCTAGCAATTTTAAGGTGCAAATGATCTCGGTCAGGGAATGTTGTTAAGTGATTAGAGCCCAGGGCTCATGTGTATTCTGATGCTAACACTACAGTACTTTGTGGAATTAGAAAGATCACCTTGTCTGTCTGTAGCTAATTCTGTGTTTCCAGAGGAATCTGTCTAAATGACATTTTCAGACATGACCAATAATATCAATAGTTACAGCAGCAATTAAATTACCTAAATAAGGCTAGCAATGCCATTTAGATAGCGTAGTTGACTACAAAATACACAAAAGTGTTGAAATGTAGTCCTTGTCCCTCAGATGAGCCAGTTAAAAGAACTAAAGTGTGTCTCATTTGCCTGACATTTGTGTATAACTCGTTCATGGATGTCTATCATTTAGCACTGACTCAGATGTCTAAAAACAGGTGGAAAACATTTCTGTCTGGATGTGTTCAAACCCCTCCATTTTCCCCTGAACAGTTAGCTTACGCATTTATTTTAAAAGATTACTTTTTCATCTGCTAAAATTTAATAGTAAGTTGAGCACAAAAGTTTGGAATCCTTGAAAGAAATTTTGGCTCTGCCAAGGTGGTTGGTTATGCAGCAATTTGAAAAGGCAGTTTGATATTATTTATGCATCTGAGGGGATGGGAAGAGTGAGTATCACTATCAGGCATTCTTTGGACTAGAAAATCCATGGTTTGGTAAAAGCTGTGTCTCTTTCACCAGGGCCAAGGAAAGACTGACATCTCCTTTGCGAAAAAGGCTTCTTCAGTCTTTCATCTTTTTGCCTTAAAACTGTGCAGATGGGGAGGCGAAAAGAGCAGAGATGCATTGTTTTCTTCAGTAGTGAAGCCAGAAACTTTAATGTTTCAGTTATGATTCAGTAACTTGTCTTTGATTGCCTTTAATCTTCATAAATATCTGGGTCCCACCCTTTCAGTTTCTGCTGTGGTTCACACCACCTTGAATTAAACCCTTTGCTTTGCAAACCTCTTACCAAAGTGTGTTGTCATCTCAGATATTTGCCACTAGAACTCCTTCCCCTTTGTGTGACCTGCATGACTGCTTCCACGAGTCACATGAAAGGCTGAGAATAAAATTGTTCTCATACATTACACCCCAGTAATGCCACTGCTATCTCAGCGATAGTCTGTTCTTATAAAACTATGTGTATCATCTTTATTTACTCTGACATTCGCACACTCTATCTTCAAGGCAGTACAGAAGTCCACCTTGGTAATTCAGTTCTCTTTTTCTTCTGTTTTTTTCTCCTTGTTCCTTGCATTCCCTTTAGGTTTGACTGACTTATTCCACTCCAGTGTTTTAACTTGTTTCATTCACTGTGCACTTTCTCTGGGTAGATTAGTGTTACAATTATCTTCTCCTTTCCTCACCTCACCCCTTCTCTTTCCAGTTCTGTACAGTTCTTATAATGCGACAATCAAATAATACATTTGAACACCCTTTAGTCTGGCATAAATATTATGGCTTGTGTCTACTGTCTATCTCAGCAAAACAAATCATACCAATAGTGACAGGGAATATTAAAGTGAGATTACATAATTTTATTTTTATTTTAGTTTTCTTTGTTGTATTTTTTAGTGTGCTTTACATCAAAGGCATAAACTGTTTTGGAGTTCATCTTAATCTATAGGAATACCTAAGCATCAGTCGCCAGGACAGAAATAATGACCAAGAGTCCCTTTGCTGTTAATGACAGGAGAAACCAAAATCTCCTGGAAGATTTTTGTCAGTTTAAAACAGGGAGCCAGCATTATGGGTTGAATCTCATTAAAGTAGTTTCAAAATTCTTCTATTGACTATCAAAGGGGAATGCACACCTAATTACAATAATATTATAAAAGTTATGAGAGATTTGTGGCATTCCTGAATGGGAAACTGAAGGGATTTATTCTGCAGTATTGAACTGTTATGTGAGAATACCGTTTCTACAACATCTGCCACAGTTCTTCCCTCTAAAGGCAACCTGGAAACATATGCCCCCATCTGTACTTACTCACGTGTATCTGTAAGCAAGTTTCTTTCATAAACCTTGTATGCAATATGATTGGATACATAAATATGTAAAAAGCTGTAAGCTGACATGCACCTTCCCTCAAAAAACAACAACAAAAAAAAAACCAAACAAACAAAACAAAACAAAAAAGTGGAAGTGTTTTATTGGAAGTTGCAGATTGCCTGAGTCTCCCTGATAATAAGACTGAGAACTGTAATAGTACCTTTTCCATTTTACTGGGTCAGGGGCTATCTCCTCCTCTCAAATAAGTTTCTGGGTTTTTAGAAAACACTAAATAATTATGAATGACTGGTTGAGACAGGTTTTTCTCCTTTCAATAATCCAGGTCTTTATACATACTCTCTGATTTAATGTTGACGTGATATGAAAGCCAGTAGACATCAGACAGACAATCTAATGGGTTAATATTGTATTGCACATTTATAATCCAAAGGGCTTGTATAAATGCATCACTAACATGAAAAATCCAATGGAATTTCCATGGCACCAACCCATGAGATTACATTGACATTTCCATTTCAACAAATAATAAAATCCATAATCTTTATGCAGCCAGTACCACATTCCATATGTTACTTCTTATTTTATTAGCTCTTTATCTTCTTTTTTTTTTTAAATTTAGTACACAGAAAACAAAGTCTCATTCACATTGTGAATCAAAGAAACATCAGCAGTGACAATAAAAAGACTTCAGTTTTGATCAAGAATCACAATTCAGTTATTATAGTCCCCTGTTTGTTAATAGCCTTGCATTTCTATACCCTATACTATGTCTACTTTAGAAACAGTGATTCTGACTGAACACTGTGTCATTCTGAGCTTGCTTTTCCCTCTGTCTAGACAGGAGCCAAGACAATACAATGACATTTTTATTGTTTGGACTTTAGTTGAGTTTAGTCTAGAGCATTTTTATTGTTTCATTGTTGATTTCAAAACCTAAGCTTAAATTTTCATATGAATAATCCATTTCACCAGTACTGCACTTGGGCTTTGGTGTTTAAGATCAAATGAGAGACCCTAAATTGCCATCACTAAAATTTATTTATTTTCAGCAATATCTACTATTGAAATGTAAACAACTGAGATAGGAAACCAAGTAAGGTAGGAAAAGTGATTAACCACAGACTCATGCAGAGGAAGGTGAGAGAAGAGGGAACAATGTACCGAAGAAGTGTAATTCCATTCCACTGTTTCCAGCAGGGTGATGAGTTTTAGCACTTGACCTTATGATCCAACTGTTATAGTCAGATTTATCCTTCCTAATATCCCATTCGCTTCCTGGGAGCACTAAATTTAGGCTCCTGTTCAGCTGTGTTCTTTCTCCTGTCAATGGAAGGAAGAAATAAGCGCCTCTAAAAGACAATTCAGCTTATTTTAGATCTGACACAGCATCTGCAGGTGTTTTTTTTTTTCTCTCCGCTGAATGTAATGGGAATCTAGGATGACTGCATGCCTCAATTAGTTAACTTGGTTAAGTGACAAATTCAGAATACCTTCATCAAGCCTTTAATGGGTAACCAATTCACTTAAATTGCAGCAGACATAGCTATGCTAAGAGATTTTGGAAGCTGAACACTGAAACTACAAAGAACCTCAGGCAGAGTTGGCAAGGTCATGATCCAGGGTTTCTGAGACTTCTCCATAGGAAGGGTGGATATGACAAAGTGCCTCCAGGAGCATTGAACTGATTGGAACATCAACAGATACTCTGAGACATTTCAATAAGCAATAAATACCTGTAATTAGGCAAAAAAAGTTTTTCTAGATGCGAAATGCCACACTTTCCTGTATCATTCTTCACCAAATTAGTTTACAAGCAATTACAATTACAATAAAAAGGGTCAGTAGGGTACGCTGCGCTTCCTGAAAACAAAACATTGCACAATAGTTATGCCGCTGGTGTGCTGAGATCACTGCCTGGCAAATGATGTACAATAATTTCTTGCTGATCCTTTGTGTTGCTCTGTCTATTGACTGGGGTCATACCACTGGGGATGTGGACAGGGGACTGTTCTCAAACATGAACCTTCACCTGGAAGTCCCTGTTTTTCTGCACCAGTGGCAGCGCTACCAATACAACTAAGCAGGTCATGTAGGAATTACAGTTAGGGGTCTAAGACTAGAAGAAGCTAATCTGGATGTCTCTTTCAGAGACAAAAATGTCTTTTCCTTACTCTAATATAGCACAAATACAATGAATTTAACTCCATGACTGCATGACAACAATAAAAATAATATAGAATAATAGTAACTGTAAGTCCTCTGGAAATGTCCTTTTCATCTATCTGTAGTAATATTGCTCAATTACAAATAGGGAAAGAACTGGCACAATTTCAGTATAGATAATGTACATTTTATCAGTAAAAGAGGCAAAATCCTCTGAGTTTTTCAAAAGATGATTTTTTAATTGCCAAATCTACAGTCTTACCCGGGGACCTGAATAAAGATTTCCTCATTATACCTGACAGTTTTGCCCTTGCACCAGGTGGAGGAAGAACACAGGAACATAGGAACTGCCACACCAGATCAGACCTGCAGTCCATCTAGTCCAGTCTTCTGTTGCTAATATTGGCCAGCGCCAGATGTTTCAGAGGAAGGTACAATAACCCTTCCATAGACATACTCAGACTTTCCCCTGTGAAAATTTTGTCCCAACTCTCTACACTTAATGATTTTAAGCATGAAATATGCATTTTGAAGCATGAAGGATATACTCCGGATAGGTAGAGCATATCTGTCCCCAGGTTACCCTTATTGCACTATTAATGGTATAAGAATGTTATTGGCCTCTCTGTAAAAGCTTTAATTCACCTTAGAAAACTTTAGAAACTTAATAGCGGCACCTAAGTTAGAAGTCAAATCGCTCTAAGCTATCCCTAAAGTTAATGATGCAGGAAGAGTCTTGTAAGTACCCAAGTAAGTAATTAAAGTTTAAAATGGTCTGAAATATTGTACGAGTTGCCTATCTTTCACTTCATGAGTTTGGAGTAATATTCACTTTTCCGTTGCATTCATCAGGCAAGTGCCTAAGACTGGTGAAAGGAATGCACCTGCAAGGCACTTGAATAAATTATTTATTGGAATCGCTGTCTACAACAAACGGTATGTTTTGAACCTGCCCTGAATTTGACTGGGGTAGAGTTAATTTTATTTCTAGTAGCCGGTACAGTGCTGTGGTTTTGGGTTAAGTATGAGAATAATGTTGATAACGTTCTGATGTTTGAGTTGTTGTGAAGTCTTACCTACTGTAAATCAAGTTCCTCTCTGCTTCCCATGCTTTGCCAGCGAGCAGGTGCACAAGAAGTTCCATGGGAGCATGGCCAGGAGAGCTGACATGAAGTGGCCAGAAGGATATTCCGTATCACAGAACATCATGCTGAGTACATAAACTGGGGGAGCTGGCTGAGAGGGGCTGGTCACTGCCTGGGGACAGGCTGGACATCCATCAGCAGATGGTAAGCAGCTGTATTGTGCTTCTGTTTGTTTTTTGTTTTTTTTTTTTTCATTTAATTTCTCTCTTTTTGTTGCCTCCCTTTTCATTTCAATGATAAAATTGTTGTTGTTGTTGTTGTTGTTGTTGTTATCATTATTATTATTGTTATCATCATCATCATCATCATCATCATCACCATCATCACTATCATCATCACCCCAACCCATGGTTTATCCCTTCTGCTGATTCTGCAGAGTGTGGGGTGAGCAAGCGGCTGCATGGTACTTAGTTGCCAGTTGAGGTTGAACCACGACAGAAACACATCCTTTAGTTCAACCAGGATGATTTGCAGCTCTCTGTGGAAAGAGAACTTCCATAAATCTAGATGTTGACTAGGTCTTGCATCTCCCCTGTATGAGTTGTGTGCTGCGAATCAATAAAAGCATTAAATTAGGATTAGGATTGCACAAGTGTTTAGAGGCATTAGGTAGAGAAGTACTTAGGGCTAAGTACTGGATAAATAAAGCATAAAAAGATTTTTGTTTGTAGGAACAAATAATTGTCTGTGTTGCACACTTACTGCAGATTTTTTCTGGTAAAGCTAATTTAACTAGTTGAGATTTCAGCTAAATGACACTGAGGAATTTGAGCAGATATTCAAAATAGTACAGTCATCACTGGAAAGGTAATCACAACAAAGGGAAGCAACAAGAAATGATGTTGTACGGAAATCCATATGGAATCAGTTCTTCAAGGTTCATTATAGTGCCTAATACTAAAAGTATTTATATATGTGGTTTTTGCAGAATTGTGAATTTGGTAATGGAAATTAAATTTCTGTTCATCTCCCTTTAACCTCTTCAAATTATCCACAAAATTAGTGCAATTGCAATGAACAGCTGAGGAGCAGAGTTATTTACATTCATGCTGGTCATCTTCCCTCCCAAACTTTAGACTTCTCCTTGTGTATGTTGCACACAATTCCTTTAATATCACTAAATGTTCATGCTAAATAGGAAGAGTGTCTAAGAACGCACGCTTGATTTTTGAATGACTCGGGTTAAATGGGATGAATGTCCCTTGGCTTTCCTGATGGAGTAACTTTTCAGGCACCCTCAACATGAGGAAAGGACTCATGTCAACAAGTCAACAATACAGAGAACAAAATGGAAAGCACTATGAAATTTAGGTCTACAAAATGTACTTGGTGATCAGAACTGATTATTCTTCTCTAATCCAGGAAGCTATCAATTAGAAATGACCAAAAAGGGGAGAGTCAATATATTAAATGATCATAAAATATCTATGAATGTGACACATTGTGAAAGAGATTAATATAGTCTTAGGGTCCTACATGCACAGCAAAAGATTTTAAGTACTTTGTGCTTGAATAGTTTTATTTTGATGTTGGCATCCCATGCTGGTCACCATTTTTTAAGAAAAGTTCAGAAACATCAGAACAAATAGTTTGACAAAAATAAGAAAGACAGTTTTACACTAAAAGAATTTGTCTTAACTGCATGAAGGTTGAGAAGGGAATAGGTTTTCAGTCTATACATCCAATCATAAATGGTGATAAATAGGAGAATTGAATTTAAAGAAAACAAACTAATAGATAGCATAAAAATGGATTTAATAAAATTCAATTTCAGTTTAAGATTAAAACACAGATGCAAGTTTTCTGAGTTCTCAAGTTGTAGAATAACGTATTGATAGAAACTGAGTGGGTAAAATGTAGTTTTAAGACGTGAAATGGTATGTTTATAAGCAGGGCTGCATGTCATGGCTGCATTAAAGGCAGTTAAAGACAGTTAATTTCAGATATTATTTTCAGTCTCCTGGATTCACAGCTGAGCTACCTTTATTTATTGAATTTATGAATTTCCACAATACTTCTATAAAGGCTGTCTCGACGCTGTTCTTGTTTTGTAGGTTAGCAAATAAGAAGTGAAACAATTTACCCAAATTTGTATTATTGTTATTATTTTTATTTGTAGAGGTAATACAGAGCAGGGCACTGACATATTCCTGAAAGCTGCAGATTAGCACAGTACTACTGGGCTGTTTTAGTTCTCAAATTTTCTGATGAAAGAGATGGAGGAAGACTGGGAGGGGGAAGAGAAGGAGGAAGAAGAGAGAATTGTTATTAGCTGTTACAGAAGAAATGAAAGATGAGAAAGGTCAATTGTCACATCTCAAATACAAACTGGCAAAAAAAGGGTCCAGAATTTATTTATTTTATTTTCAAATAGCATGATTTTTAATTTGATCTGATAGAATGCTGTGTATTTACCATATTGCATTCTTCTTATCCTCGTTTTTTGACCCCCAAATGTGAAAGCAGACACAGTATGTTCCACTTCTCTGCATCTAGAGCACTGAAACATCAGGTGAGAGGAAGGTGCAGGTATCTTGGCCATGCCGAGGTGCTCAGGAATCTGCTCAACAGAGTGTAAATAAATATACGGTGTTATGGACAAACCTGAAGTGATAGTCTGCTTTCAAATATTCAGTTATATCTTGGTTTAAAAACATGAGGTGAGACTTCTCAACCACTTCAGCATAATGAGACAAGTAGGGTTTGTTTTTTTTTTTTCAGACTTTTAATTTTCTGGAGTGTTTAACGTTGGAGGGTAGGACTGACCTTCCAGTGGCAGCTCATTCAGGGTAGCAGCTGCATTGTCTCACAGGGATCTTTCGGTTGTGAACTAGAGCAACCACAGCTATCCAGCTGCCTAAAATATCCTAGTGGATGTCTCTTTGTCCTCTTTGGCATACGGCAGTTTTAGATGAGGAAAGAAAAGGAGACAGGAGGTGGTGCCAAACCAGACAGAAGTTTTTTATTAAGCAAGAACAGGGACACATCAAGAGAGATGAGGCAGCTGCGAGTATGCCAGCAGCTGCATCTGCTCTCTGAATGGATGATAACATGAAAATGACAGGGCCCTCCAAAGGAGCAAAATTTTGGGAATGTCTGATCATTAAAGCCTTGGTTATTTTCTTTCTAAAATGGGTTAGGGACTTCAAAGCAAAAAGTAGGCTTCTTTTACCCCAGAAGAATCTTTGCTTTTCACCCTAATTTTTATGCTGTGGATTTGTGTGCATGGCAAATTTATATTCACTCTCTGATATGATAAAGTAATCATTTGCAATTTTTTTCATTGTCTACGGGGAACTCTTTGTGTTGTCTGAGGACTCTCAATGCTTCTATATTGCAACAATAAACATTCTAGTGAGCTATTTCACTGTGTTGCCCACAGACAGATGGATACATTGGATGCATATCTTTATTTTCTTTGGTGTTTTAGTGGCTGTCCATCTCTTTTTCTTTTTAAATTCCAAAGTATTATTAACATTCAACAACTCCATTAGAAAGTCACAGGCAGTAAGAGCCCATCTGTGCCATGTTAACTTTTAAGGAGGAAATAAAAGAGTAAAGTGGACAGGTGGAGTAGACAGCAGGAAACAGCACCAGGCACACAGCAGGTAGGGAGTTCAGCAGAGGAAAATGCCAGACATTTAACAGGTAAATGGAAGGGCAGCTGAATTTCTATGCCAGTCCATAGAGAGTGCAGTGAGGGAATAGTGGCTGACAGAAATAGGAAGATGTCACATCTTCAAGAAAGAGCACTTGCTTTCATTGAGAATATTAACCCAATTAACCCAGCTTCTGAATAATTATGATTGCTGTACAACTTGGCTTTTATTTCCTATAACCTCTTAGCGGCTTTCATGCTTATGCTCTGGTATCCATGAAGTTTGGAGGGAGGTGCACCTGAGGGACTTGGTAAGGAAAACTGACCAGGGAGAATGATGACCCTCAATCAAGGAGAGACAGTGGTGGGCTGGCTTGGCAAGGAAAATGTGCGAGGTGATTTGGACAGGATACCACATAATGGACAAAACAAGGCTGCATATGGTGTACCTCAGTTGGATGCACACAAATAGGGAAGTGACAGCAGGACAACATTATGGGGAAAGCTCCTCACATCTTTTCAGGGAAATCAGCATGTCTGGGTGTCTCTCTGAAATTTCTGTATGTTAAAGCACATAGCAAGGGGTTAAAGCAGGAAGAATTAGAGGGCTGCATGCAGTTCAGGGTTACAGCCTCATTAGGAAGGAGAGCTCCCATACCTGGAGTGCTGTGTGGGGTGGACAGAGGCTATTGAGGAAGGACAATTTGAAATGACAAGGAACGGGGTTTGCCCTTGATGCGCAGGAGCAGTGGGAATGCTCAGAGCATTGCCTAGGAGCAAATAGATGAAATCTGAGAGTGTGTAACTTATGATCAGTCATCAGACCAACACAGATGATGATATGGATGCCTGTAACACCTGGTCAGGAAGAATCAGGTGAGGCCCTCTCCAGACAAGGATCTTTGTGTTTGCAAGATGTACTCATGAGGAATTTCAACCTTCCCAACACCTGCTGGAGGGAAAGCACACAAGGGTTCTGTGAGGTTTCTGGAGTGCATGGATGATGCCTTTCAGACACATGGGACTGAGGAACTGATGATGAGAGGTGATCTGCTGAACTCGTGCATGTAAACAGGGGAAACCTTAGAGTGGGTGTGAAGGTCAGGGACAAACTTAATTGTAGTGACCATAAGAAGGTTTTATCCAGCATGCTGACAAGAGGCAGCAAGGCAAACAGTGAGATAACGGTCCTGAACTTCAAAATGGCATACCTGAGTATTTTTAGGGTTAGATAAATTAATTTGGATATGGCCCTTGGGAGAGAAATTACTCAGGAGGGATCTCTGTTTCTAAAAGGTAACACTCTCCAAGCTTAAGAATACTCCATCCCAGTCAGTTTGAAAGACTCACATGGATGAACAAAGATAAACCTCCAAAGTAAAATTGAAAGTGTAGAAGTCTGAAGTTAGAAAAGGTCAAGTCACACAAAAGAAATACTGATATATAGTGTCTGAATATGCGGGGATAGGGTAACAAAAGCCAAAGCCCACCTGAAGTTAAATAGGGTAAATAAAGGACATGAACAACATCGACAAAGGCTGCTATGGGTGCATCATTTTCAAGAGGAAGATGAGTCAAGATATGGGCACGCTGCTGAAAGGGGCAGAGAAAATTGAAAAGAAGGACATGGTAAAGACAGATATGTAATTCCCTCTTCACTTTATTTCTTACTGTTAAAATTTTCCTTCAGGAGTCATGGTCTCTTGAAACCAGAGAAAAAGTCTGGACCAAGGAAGACCTACACTTTGTGGAAGAGGATGATCTCAGGCAACATTTGAATTGGACACACACAAGTCTACTGGATAGTCTTTATCTTGACTTTAGTAAGTTGACTTATAAAAGGAGAGTACTGGAAGCCCAGTTTGGGTATCTGGCAAACAAGTAAATACCCAGCACTTTAGAGGATATGCCATGAGGTCTCTAGGTAACCTTGGACAAGCCTCTTGAAGTGAGTCGAATTAGCTACCCAAATACCATTGAGAGTTAAAGATCGAAGTTAATAAATATGCCAAGTGAACTGCAACAAACTGCCTGTTACAAGTGGCTGTGTAATCAACAGAGTAATGATAACGTGTTGTTTACTGTCAGAAAAGCAGCTGAAACCCCTAATGCTGCATTGGCAAAGGAGCAGGGGAGCAGTGTGATTCAGGGGCTCTGGGACACCTTTCTAATATGTTTATATGTCCTAACTGCAGGGAGATCTTTGGGTGTCTCTTAATTCCCATAATAACTTCTAAAATTAGGTGGATGGAATCCAGAACCGAGTTTGCTCTGCTTTACTTGAGGGGGCTCAGCAGCCTTGTGCTAAAAATATACATAGATTTTATTCATTTAATTTTAATAGAGAGTTCCTATGTTTCAGATTCTTCCCTGCATTTGTAGAGCACCGGACTACGGCCCAAGTCCAGGCTGGTATTTCTGCACCACTCTTACTATCTAGGAGATGGCAGGCGTGACGGCTCTAAAGCTTGGCACCACTGCAGATGTGTTCCTGTTGATAGATACACGCCAAGTTTGCTGTCACTTGGCTTCACCCCTGGAAACTGGCACAAAGAGAAGAATAAGACTCTGCTAATTTATCCTTTTCAGTGGGGGTGACATTATTTGTCACCTTGCCACTTGGCTGTTCCTGTGCTCTGGCATGTGGTCCCCAACTGTGTTTGAGAGAAGCGTGATGGTTGTGGGGTCTGGAGGTTTGCAAGCAGCTGCCGATCACTGCCTGGCTTCTGAGACAGGGTACTAAGGAAGGGGACAAGGGTTGGAAGGCTGTCATCTGACAAATTATTCCAAGGGAAAAAGTGTAGTCGCATATGAGGTTCATCTCTAGAGACTCTGCAGATAAGCTTAGAATGGGAATCAGAAATTCATGGATAACACAAACAGCATATTTGTTGCCCATGTTCATCCTCTTCAGTTATGCCTTTGCTGCTGTATTAAAAAAAGAATTGTTTGTGCACTCACATTTTTAAACTTTTAGTATCTCCACAAGAAACGTTCAATAGCATATCTGCTTGAGGAACCATCACAGCACTTCCCAAAACTGGACTCTCTCCCTTTGCAACATGCTGGACTTTAACGGTGAAACATGTCAAAGTCAATATATTTTTCCCTACTTTTCTTAATGTTTTCATCATGTTTTTATATGGACCTAGAAATTAAAAATCTAGTATAGCAAATCTTTTAATATTTAATGTGATTTATTTTTTTTTTTTTTTT
>VZRN01000637.1:51491-68982 GCA_013397935.1 Dasyornis broadbenti | reverse complement strand
TTTTAACTTCAAGCAGAAATGACTGAACTCAACACAGAAGTTTGGGTGCTCTGAAGGGGAATGTGTTTATAAACTCTCTTTGGGAGACCATGAGGCATAGATGTAGGTACTTGCCTTTTTCTGTAGGGTTTGCAGCAAAACTTCCTTATGTCAAAGGAAATCAATGGTACTCATGGACCTCATTGTGTTGTTCTGTCACTTCCTCTGTTATTGAACTTTTCTGCAATGCTCTGAGCATTTAAAGAACATGAAAATGTAAACCAGAATAAGAACAAGTTTGGGGAGCTCTGAGCGTTCCCTAAGACTTGAAGAAACTTATAAACCTTGAAAGAAAAATATTTTCAAAATTCATCTGAGAATATGGTTAACTTGTAACAGGACACAGAAAACATTCCTCCACGCATTGCTTAACCTTATATCACACTTCTCCTGACAGCAACAAATGGAAACTACACAGAAGAAAAAAGCCACTGCTGAAGTCAGAACTTAGCTAAAACATCTGAAAGGGAAAGGAAACAGAGATCCCCTCTAGAAATAGAAAATATAATGAGATTATTCATAGCATCTTTATGATTAATTTTACATTTCTTAATCCACAGTGACTCATGGAAACTCCAGTAGGAGTTGTGACCTTGCTGCGGTTGGTGAAATAGATACTCAGCAGGACATAGTCCTTGCCCAGAAAGTCAACCTGGTAACTAGATGCATATCCTTCCTATTTTCTAGATGGGTAGCCAAGGCATGGAGAGATGAGACGACTTTTCCAAGGTCGGTACTAGAACTCAGAAATTCTGCAGCATATTCTGATCCTTAGTAGGCTCTGAAGTTAAATAGGATTTTATTTTCTTTCAAATATAAGACATAAAATACTTCAAAATACTGTTCCAAGGCTTTCTAAAATGATCTGCTACTGTTACAGCACTTAATTGCAATTAGGGGTTACTTTCAGCTCCAAAGTTGAAAGGATTCTGCTTGCCTTTGAAGACAAACCTACTGCTGAAATATGTCTACACTGGGGTTTTTTTTTTTTTTTTATTTTTATTTTTTATTTTATCAGTGACAGTTTGCAAAGGCAGACAGACAAATAAACTGATTAACTGGCGGACAAACAGACAGGCTCAGGTTCTTCAGAGTCAGACCTTATTTCCCTGTTCTCACCTAGAGGTGACTTTTTTCTCTCTTTCCTTCTGTCATTGCCGCAAGGGTTTTCTGTCATGGTGCAGAGAAAAGTCAAAGTATATGTGTGTGAAAACAGAGATAGTAAATTAGAAGATAATGAATAACTAAAAGAAAGTCCCCAAGCTACTCCTCACAATATTTTTTTCCTTAAATTCAGATAAAGACTGAATAGCCAAATCAGAGCTTGACAACTCATGAGCTTTCTTTTATGTTTATTGCTTGCCTTACATACTCCTTCTCATATATTAGCCTTATTTTCAATGTCTGGAGAGATTACTAGTAGCTGGGTCTCCAGGCAACACCCTAGAAGACTTTAGATTTCATATAAATTGTATGTCATATTTTGTCATTCCCATTTTGATGCTCCAGACTTCATAGGTCATCTCAGTAGATGTCTCTGTTCGAGCAGCATAATCTGGCCTTTAATATATCTCAAATTTAACACTTCGTTATCGTGTAAGTGCAGAAGAGGAAACAACAATTTAATTGCATCAATAATGCTAGAAAAGAGGATTTTTCTGTAATATTGAGAGTGCATTTTCTTTGGTGTGTGGCACAGGAATAATTTGTGAAATGTTATTGATCTTTTTTCACCCACCAAAAGGGAAGAGAGAGAGCTTTTTATGTCAAAGGACACAGATTGGTGGAGAATGATGTGATGCCATTTTTGCCGTACTGATCTCAGTATATTTGGTTTTCAACAGTTTGTGCTTCAGATTTGACAGACACTATTATCAGATACCAATTTTCCTTTGGGTCTCAACAAGGGGATTGAGAGAGAACTTCATTTACTTTTTGCCTGTTTTGACTTAGGGTGCTTTTAAACAAGAAATTTCTCAAAAGAAACAAGCCTTCCCTACACTCTGTCAACAGTAACCAATTTCTTGAGTAACTAAGTCAGACACAGCCATGGAGTACTCCCTGAACAAAGGCTTGGTCTGTGTTCCCTAGAAATAAAAAAGGAAAGTAGGAATTTACTCTTTGTTCCCCTACAAATTTCATCAGGGTGCTCTTAACAGGGTTATATTTAAAGAAAAAGAAAAAAATAATGATTAGTGTGATCAGAGTAGATTTTCACAGCACGTTATCTTCACATAGACTGGGGGGTCCTTTCTTTCTGGAAACGTAGCTCTAGATAAGGATTTCTGAAAATCTGGTCTTTAAGACTTGATTAAAGAAGTCAGTGTCAGTAATGGAAACATAACCCACTTTCCCCAATCCTTCTTCAGTGCTGGAGCCTCAACAATCCCTGCAGCCTTCAAGTCCTCAAGGGAACACTTACACCCATGTGCATCATGTTTCTTTACAGAAGACCTTGAGATGGGTTGAATATTTGCACCCACTCTTGATCTCAGGGCATCTCATATCCTAGCAGCGAGAAGATAATGAACTGTATTTATTTATTTATTTGGATTCTGAAGTGTTGTTAGCAATGACATATGCATTATTGAATTTGAATAGTATATTAACTTGCAATAAACTCATATGATTCTTCAAGTCCCATAGTACAGAACACACAGATCACTGGCTTTTCCTTACACAGACCTTCACCGAATTGAATTATTAAGTTCCGCTGACGTTCTATATGGACGTTTGCTTTACATCGTGCTACATTTTTTCTCATTACATTTTCCTATGATTTATTTATGACAATCCTATGCATATAAAATCCATGCTCTGAAGATCACATTGCAATGACCGAACTGGCATTCCTGGAAAAGTTCACAGCGATGATTCACAAGTGATTCACTCTCTACAATGCTCTTTTCTCCTCTGAAGCGAGTCCTTGGCATCTCATGTTTGCTTAGAGAGGCACTGTCTACTTAAATCTTCACCTCGTGGGTTTTTCAGGACTGGCTTCTACAAGAAGTGCGTAAATGGCCATACAGGCATTTTAAAAGCCTGAATGCTGAAACATAGTTCCTCATTATTTACTTCTCTGAATTTATAATCATATAATACATCAAGACAGATGTGAAGTATTTGCGTGTCTGTGTTCAAACTGCCTCTTTTAGGTTATACGCAGCATTTGTCCAAGCAACTCAAAATATTCTGGATGTTGGCTTGCCCCTGCTCTAATTAAGCAAGAGAAATGACAGCCCAGCACAGACAGGGTATTATTTACTGGCAAGCTGAACACTTGCAAATATTTTATCAGTGAGTCAGGGCTCAGTGTGTAAGTGTAGACGAAGCAGACAACTGTCTGCACAGCACACTGCCGGGGGTATGGTACAGTTGGGAAATGTCTCCTCTGGCTGTACCTAAAAGTTCATAAAGCTCAACAGCATTTGTTTAGGAAATTGGGTGTGTACAGGGCCCCAGATGGAAAAGGGGGTGAAGTATTCCACAAAATATGGGAACAACAAACCATTAACACAGGCAGATAGTGATAGAAACACAGATACACAGAATATGCAGAGTTGGAAGGGACCCGCAAGGGTCATAGAGTGCAGCTCTTAACCCTGCACAGAACAATGCCCCAGAGTCACACCAGGTGCCTGAGAGCATTGTCCAGATGCTCCTTGAACTATTTCAGCTTTGGGGCTGTGACCGCTGCCCTGGGGAACCTGTTCCAGTGCTCAAACACCCTCAGGGGAAGAACCTTTTCCTAATAGCTAACCTAAACCTTACCTGACAGACTTCAGGCCAAAGGGATATGGTTTTAAACCAAAAAAAAATATAGATATTTAGATCAGATATTAGGAAGAAATTCTTTACTGTGAAGGTGGTGAGGCACTGGTACAACTTCCTAGAGCAGTTGTGTGTGCCCCATTCCTGGAAGTGTTCAAGGACAGCTTGGGTAGGGCTTGAAGCAACCTGGTCTAGTTGAAGATGTTCCTGCCCATGGCAATGTAGGTTGGAACAAGATATCTTTAAGCTATCTCCCAGTCAAAGCCATTCTATGATTCTATGATTTTTCTAGGGTTCTCAGACCTGATTTTTCAGGTGTTCATGCTGCTCCCATCTCCTCTGCTTGTCTGAGACTCAGCCCCTGATCTTTCTGGAGAAGTTTGGCTTTTATGTTGAAATGCTTCTAACTGGCTGGATGTCATGGTCAGGGGAGGTTTTTTTGAGGCCGGCTCTTGAAGGATACTCTGTCTCTGAAGATGCTGCAGTATTTGTGATAGATTTTATCCTTTCTTCTCAGCTCATAAAACAGACAAAGCAGATATAACCTGTCTGTGTCATACAAGCTTTTTAGGGAGGCAGAGGAGGAACTGCTACCAGTTCTTCAAGTGGTCACTACAGCTCCTGTGCTGCAGTTCAGCTGCAGTGCCTACAGGTACGTCTCCTTAGACAGCAGCAAATTTGTGACAAGGGCTGGAAGATAATCCAAATGACCTTCAGTTAAAATCAAAAATATTCAGATGTAGATGGTGAGGTTCCCTCAGGAACCCCTATGAGGCAGTTTCAGTCCCTTCCTGCAGTGCTGGAATCCCAAGCACACACCTTCCTCCTCTTGACTGTTAACCATGAATGGACTTCCTTTGCTTTTGTGTCTCTCTGGCACATACACAATTCCTACAGCAGCTGACCTTGTTAGGGTTTTTGCGTGCATTTCATTCTAACATTGGGTGGTAACGTAATAAGGTAATTTCAGTCGGAAGGGATATCAAGAGGTCATGTAGTCCAACCTGCTGCTCAAAGCAGGGTCATATATGAGGATAAATTGGGTAATTCTAAGCTTTCTCAGGAAGACTAATATTTTAATTGGAAATAACAGTGATATCAAGCTTTTAAAACATTAGAATCCTGGCTTCCAGGGCTATTCTTTTGCCTTGAAGCTGCTTGAGCTGTTGCTGGTATGGTTGCAGAAGCTGCTAACCTTTTTGAATTTTTTTCTCCTTTATCCAAATACACATATCCTGCAATGGGAAGACACAGTATTGACGATAACCCCCTGCATGATGTGGTATATGTCCTATCATCTCAAATATTTTCAGCTAGAAAATATAAGAAAGTTGTACGTGAAAATGCTCTACTGGGGCTTTGGTATTTTGGATTTTTGGGGGTTTTTTTTTGGGTCTTTTGGGGTTTTTTGGGGGGGTTTTATTTGTTGCTTTTTGGGGGGTTTTTTGTTGGGTTTTGTTTCAGTTGGTTTTGGTTTTTGTTTTTTGGGTTTTTTTGTTTGTTTGTTTTTTGCGTGCTTGTGTTTTCGGGTTTTTTTTTTTTAAGGTCTTTAGAAATTTAAGGTGGGGATGGAATTTTAGTACCAGAATCCATATGTGACGCAGAACTACTTTTGTTTTTTTCATTTTGTAAATGGGACAAAGGATTCGTGGACAAGGTGCATCCAAGAACTTGGTAAATTAATGTTTTTTTCATTAACTTGTCAAGAGTGTTTGCTCTTCAGTGGCACCTCCAGATTCTGCAACACAATGTTGTGATGAGCTGAAGTCCAGATTTCAGGAGGTTCAAAATAATGAAGAAGCTGTTAAGAAGAGTAAACTGAGGGACAAAGTTAAAATTTCACTCTCTTGTTGAAACAGATAGTGAAGAAGAAGAATAAAAAATCTGATTTTTTGATTTTCCTGTCATATCGCATCTTAATTATATGTAAGATTAGATGCACATTTTTCAGCTTCTATTCCAGTGAGCAATGGATTTATTAGTTGATTGATTGATTGATCGATTAATTGCTTTTGGCAGAAAAAAACCCCAAAATCAATAAAATATGCCTCCAAAATTTCAACATTGTTCACAGTTTTGTTTCATTTTTTGTATTTATTTGTATTTATTTATTTGTTTGTAAGTAAAAAGGTAAATAAATAAAAAGTTTCAATACTTAGTTTCACCTCATACTACAAAGATACCTTATATACAGTCTTCTGCTACTTCTAACATTACAAAAGATAAAGCTAATAGATAAATTAAACTATCTTATAATGCATAAATAGACTCCAGTTGATTCTTAACGTAATTCAGTTGACTTTGGTACGAGTTGCACTGGAGGTGAACTTGGCTGGACGTTTATGCAAACACAGTCTTGAAAAATTAAGTTTATAATGCAAACACTCTTGGGAGGTTGATTTGATACATATCCTCTCATAATATTTGATTAGGTTTTATTTCAAATGTGAATTTACTATGGTGTCATCTTTGCAATCTAGAACTGTTTCAAGGTTCAATAATTTTGTTTGATTGTGTAGTGATGCAGTCTCCAAAAGATAAATAAATGCAAATAAGGGAAGCAATGAAGAGCCACGTATGTGATGTAAGAGATCGAACAAAGTGCCTGAGGGGGGTGAGCTAAAGAGAAAGGAAGGAAAAAAAGCTATCACATAAAGGAAAATGGGATAGAGCCAAAAGATATATAAAGCCATTTTTCTGTCTCATTCCCACCAACAGATGATTTTCTCTTGCATTATAACCTCAAAGGCGTTAATGCATCCAATTTTTTCTTTTTTTTATTCAAAGCTCAATTACTTCCATCATTTCTTTTGGGACATCTGTACTTACTTCATTAGAACACACAGATGAGACATATTTTCTTGACATCTGGCCAGTTTGGGTTTGCTTTTTTGTTTTGTTTTGGTTTTTTTTGTTGGTTTTTTTTGTTTGTTTGTTTGTTTGTTTGTTCCTGTATCTCACAGTTGTTCAAGGTTAACCCGACAGTAGTATGAGATTTATCTCACCAAATTCCAAAGGTTTCACTTTAGGATGGGCTATCCACTTGATGTCTGTGGAAATGATAAGGCACTTTCAGAGCGTAATTTCTTTCTTTCTTCCTGATCAAATGGATTGTTTTCTGAAGGTACCGTCTTCCACCATTGTTTTAATAATATGAAATTTTCTGCTCAGTGTTCAGTGCCTTTGGAGACGCCCTAAGACCCTACCTGGTTTCCAGCTGCCATTCCAGAGAAACATGTGTCTCCCACAAGACCTGAGTCATACTGGCCAATTTTGTGTTGATGTCTTGGGTCAGCAGGCACACCTAGAACAGCATTATGAACTTTTTGTAACCAATCACAAGTTATGGTTAAAAGTCCCATTTACATTTTGCTCAGAAGACACAATGATTAATTTCTCCTCATGTTGTTATTTTTGTGCTGTTTTTGAAGGTCACTGGTCACAGGAAAAAGAAAAATTAATAATCTGCTGTTGAAGCTCAGATCTTAAAAAGGCTGAGTCATTTTGTGTAGGCAACAGGAGTGGTAACATTCAGGTGCCAAAAAACAGGAGCCCCTACTGTCCTGTCAGATCTCCTGGGTTATCTTGCCTGCCACTTCAGAAGGAACTTCATTGTGTGTGTGCCAGAATTATATGGATGTCTCAGGTACATTGAAGACACTAAAAATGACACACTGCTGAGGACTTCACTCACTCTCTACATCTGTCTACTGAGCCAAAACCACCTCTTTTTTGGGCTTTAATTTTAAAATTAAACCACCTCTTTTTTGGGCCTGAAGTTAGGGGGACTGGAATCAAGCCAAGCTCTGAACAAAGGCTCGGGGCTTACGTGAGGGAGGGGAGAGTGAGCACCTGGCTGCTCCTCAGAATTTTAAGGCACCACAAAATATATATACAAAAGCTTTTTCAAATCCTTGACCACTTAAGAATGGTTTACAACTAGCCTAGTCTGCATTCACCGGCACTGAAATCCATGTGTGGCACTATGTGTGGCACTAAAGAGCTGGGTATAACTTTTAATTCTCTTTCTAATACATGGCAGCTAACCCAGGCTAATACCTTTCCTCAAAAATGTTAAAACCAATGGAAGATGTGTTTTACTCAGACACAGGATGCTCAAGTTTGGAGGCTTTTATACTCCTGTCTCTGCATCCTTGCCAGAGCTTGCCTTCACTCACCTCTCTACCTTGCCAACACAAGGAAAATTCTAGCTTCACAAATGATTCTGAACAACCATATATTTTACAAAAAGTTGTACCTAGTAACCAGTACAATTCCTAAAACATCACGAAGAAAAAAATAGTTAATAATCCTGGCAATTCATGTGCCTTGGCACCAGTGGAGATTTAAGTTCATTTCAGTTCATTTAAATTCAGTCATTCCCTTTTTTGGTTCTTGAAGCAAACTAATCTTGATCTAGCCCTCTTGAAATCGACAGAGATCTTGCAGATTCCCCATTTTCAATTTTTCAGTAATATGTGTTTTTCACTGTCCCAACAATTCATCCTAAAAACATGCTCAAGTGGAAGACATAAGCAGAGCCTGGCAAGGAGTAGGAAACATGGTTAAGGCATTTAAGGATTGAAAAAGTCAATCCAATACAGCTGCACCTGCTCTGGTAAAAAGCCATAAAACCCCAGTGCTTTATTCCTGTGACAAAATAGTAATGAGGGAAGGAAATGTCACCAGATTAAGCTGCTACCAAAGATGTCATAAGTAGGGAAAAGAGACTGGGAAGGATATTAACCCACATCCTCATTACACTGTTAAGTGGTCCTTCTCAAATGGCACTAGTTTCTGTTTATAGATTGTTATGTTCATTTCCAAGTTCTAATCAACAGCACTAGAAATTACATTTACAGCGTTGTGCCTTCAAGTAGGATTCCTTATTGCGCTTCCCCTGGAGAAGGTGCTCTGTTGGCGTGTGTGAGTGTGCCTGTGCACATGTGTATGTGTGTTTGGCTGGGGTATATCCAGAAAGTGTTTCCTCAATATTTCTGAAAACTTTCAACGTTTTCACACATACGGGACGCACAAACACTACATAAAGTTCCATAAAACAAGGCTATGAAAAGGGATAGCATATAGAATGAAGCATGATATGGTAGATAGTCCTTACTCAATGAGGAGTGAATTTAGGTCTAACTACCAGATGGCAGAGCTGAACACAGAAAATCCATATGTGTGATGGCAGCTAGGGACAGCCGTTGACATACTTGCTTTTCCAGCCAAATGCCTCAGCAGATGCAGAGTTTTACACTTTAACATTACAATATGGCACTAAAACCCGGGAGAAGAGTTATACACAGGAATCAAAGACAATTTAAAGGGACACTGCTAAATTCTGCCCTCTTTCCAGCACATGTGGGGGGGCTGAAGAAGTGAAAGAAAGAGATATGTTTCCTCCTTTTGCCGAAGTGATAAGTCACTAACTATTTTTTCCTTATAGTAAGAGAAGGACAGTAAGGAAAGAGAGAGACTACTGATCACAATGACAAATCTGTGTTCTTGTTTCATTGTGCTGACAGACTGTTTAAAAAATGCCCACATCCCCTCTTGTTTAAATGACATAGCAGCTTGGGAGTCTTAGAATCAACAAATAAGTATGAGATGAAAAGAATTAAATATATTTCTGAAGCTGATAATCTAATTTCTGTGAGGATTTACTTTTTTATTATTACTATTATTTCTTTCACTTTTCTTATGTTGTATCAAGGAAAGAAAAATACCTTGTGTGCTAAGTTCAGAAGTCAAAAAGTCCGACTAACTTATGTACAAAATTGTATTGCTGTGAAATCCAAGAGGGTCTTGTAGAGATCAAAGTACACTTCCAAGGTCAGACATAGGTTTCATAGAATCACAGAATGGTTTGAGTTGGAAGGAACCTTAAAGATTATCTGGTTCCAACACCTCTGCCAGGGGCTGGAACGCCTCCCACTATTCCAGGTATTTTCCAAGCTCCATTCAGCCTGTCCTTGGACACTTCTAGGGATGGGACAGCCACCTCCTCTCGGGACAACGTCTGCCAGTGCTTCACCACCTTCACAGTAAAGAATTTAATCCTAATAACTAACCTAAATTTCCCCTCTTTTCATTTTTACCCATTATTCCTTGTCCTATCACTACAGTTCCTGATGAAGAGCAGAGTTGGGGGGGGGGGGGTGGAATCCCCTCCCTCGACCTGCTACCCACACTCCATTGGATGCAGCCCAGGATACATTTGGCTTTCTGGACTGTGAGTGCACTTTGCCAGCTCAAGGGGTTTTCCATCAGCCTTCACCCCCAAGTTTATCTCCACAGAGCTGCTCTCAATCAATCACCTCTCTATGCAGCCTGTACCTGTGCCTGGGACTGCATCACTCTTGAGCTTCAGGGCTGTGATCCTTTAAACTCAGGCTCATCTTTGGTCCACTCTGACCTCAAGGGCTCTATTCCATGGGACTCTGCCAAGTAGATCCTTGAAGAGGCCAGAGTCTGCTCTCTGAAATCCAGGGCAGTGAGTTTGCTGCATGCCCTCCTCATTGCCCTGAAGATCTCCAAATTCTCGTGGCCAGATTCTCGTGGCCAAGGCTGCCTTGGAGCATCACATTCCCCACCAGCCCCTCGCTGGGGGTGAGCACCAGTCCAGTGTGACACCTCTCCTTTTTGGCTCCTCAGTCACTTGTGTAAGGCCTTGAACACGTCCTTGAACAGTTCCAGAAACAGGGCAGCCACAGCTTCTCTGCGCAACCTGTTCCTGTGTGTCTTTGGAAAACTACCCAAGTTGAAATCCTAGCAGTGTTTAAGGCTATGGCAAAATTCCCATTTCTTTTACTAACGCTAGAATTTTATCCTTAAGCTTTTTGTGCCCCTGTCCCTTCCTTCCAGGCTTTGTTTTCTTGTCTACTTAGATTATAAACTCTTAAGGGCAGAGACCACCTTCTGCTATCTGAATCTACTGAAGTTAATGTATCCGGGCTGAAATCCTGGCTGGAACTTTAGGCACTATTTTCATATACTAGATGATACTGGAAAATGGGTATTTGCCTTGGCTTTCTTAAGAAATAATTTTCAGGACTGATTTTAATTCACTGTACATTTCATTTGTATGTCTGGCTTATGTTGGCATTGGTTTTAGTTGCAAAATACTTTAATAGGAAACTGCAAACAGGAAGAGATTTGGATTTTGTGAGGATTTGAGTACTTGTTGAGAAGCTGAGAAAAGAGAACATCTTGCAGACTGAAATGTTTACAGAAAATGAGAGGAAATGGTTAACTGTTTCCCTCACTTGTCTCAGACTGAATACAAAGGATAAATCACACTTCATGTGAAAAAAAAAGGCATCTATTTCTCTACATTGATCACAGAGAGGAGCTAAAATAGCTAGTTTGGCTAGATGTCTAAACTCCAGATGATGAAACTTAACCTAAGGGTCTTTTGGATCAGGTCATAAGATATTGCATTCTAACACCATAACGTACCTTCAATTTTTAAACACAGTTTTCCATTGATTTTGAAGAGGAGCTCCTAAAGAAATCAATGTCATGCTATTGCCCTTGTGCATACACATGCTCTTAACCAACAAAGTAAGGCTTATAAATCTGGAGACTGATAGAGAAGGTTCACCATACTAACAAAGCTTCTTATCAGGACCTTCCCTGAAACATACCCATCCTCCACAGGAGAGAGATGTGCCGGCTGTTTAAAAGACTTTATCTACTCTCAGTCTTATTAGTTTAGGAAATTAGTTCCTTTATTAGCTTTTGGATTAAATAAATAAAGAGGATACAATTTCATTTTCAATATTGTCATAAGTCTTTCCACCAAAATGAAAAGGAAGCAGTTTCTGATTTAAATATATCTAATATCCTGTAACATCTTCTTCTGTGCCATTTACCTGTGGAAATGTTTAAAAATGCAATTCAAACTGCTACCCTAGCATGCTGCTAACTCCTGAAAACACTCTTGCGTGAGTTTAACTTTAAATCCTATTGTTTTTGTAGTCTCCTGAATTAGGAGTGTTGCAAAATTTAAATCTTATATTGTTATTTTCCTTACGCAGAATTTATCAGATGCAAGATAATAATCGTAGCATTAAAATCCAGGTAAATAAATAAAGAAAAAATTACTCAGAAGACATGCTATATGATGCACTTTTGTTGAAATATAATTTCTTCATTTTCTGATCCACGCTCATTTTACATAATTATTTCTGTAGGAAATTTAGCCAGGTTTGGTTTTGCACTGAAGTTCTGGAAGGAATTTAGAGTAAAGTTAGAGATACATTTAAATAGGCTTTGATAGCGTACCTGCAGATTTAAAAGGGAGTGAGCAGAAGAATGAAATGCTATCAGGATGCCTAAGAAAGGAAACAACAGATCTATCCTTTGTTGTTATTTTGGGGTCACTTCCGTAATAAGAAAGGATTTAAAAGATTTTCTTAGAAATTGCTTAAGTCTAAGTGAGACAATATAGTAGAATTATTGTGTCTTGAAAACAAAATTATTTTAATTTCAAGGCATTTAAAGGAGATACAGAATTTATCCTGTTAAGCTCAAAAAGCTAAGTGGGCTGCAAGTCACAGAAGAAATGGGGGTCTGTTAATATATTTCCCAATAGAATAAAGCCAGTATATAAAACAGTCCCTTTGTAATACTTTATGGTAGCTTTTTGTTGTATTTAGTGAGAGGTAGAGCGATATAGAACTGTTGGCCAAGAAAACTGGTTTCTGTGTCAAGGTTTGTCTGCACAGTTTGACTGTTGAGATACGCCAGAGAAACCAAGTAATATTCTTCTTTCTTCTTTGTCTAATGAAAAAAAATTAATAAACTGGACACAAAAATGACTGGATTTTTTTTTTTTTTTTTTTTTTTTTTTGGTGTTCTTTGAAGTAAACCAATCAGAACCACGTCTGATCCTGAAAAAATTCCTTACAAAGACAGAATTTTTGAACTAATTGGTGTTTTGTCAAAAAAAGGACCCACTTATTTGTCCTTCCAAGCATATTATTTATATTTATGTATTGAAATGAAAAGTAAAAGAGAGGACTCCAAGAACATAATTTTCCCTCACTCTGCAAAGACCTACATTGCTCCTGGAAAATGTCTAACCCAGTCCTCTGGTTCCTGTATCAGCAAATAATTAATCCAAAGTAACAAGAGAAAAACTATGAGTTTAATGGAAATCCCTTTTCTGCTAGAGAATGAGATTTGAAGAGCTCGTAAGAACATAGTCCAGACAATAACACGCACCCCTTTACCATCACCGCATGTGATCACTTTGTCAATATTGCTGCAGCAAGAATTTCATGAAAAGTTCACCAAGATACCTGAAGGCATCGTAAGTCCAGAGACTTGTCTTGGAGCTTGGAAAACTCCAGGAAACAAACCAAACCAAACCAAACCAAACCAAACCAAACCAAACCAAACCAAACCAAACCAAACCAAACCAAACCAAACCAAACCAAACCAAACCAAACCAAACCAAACCACTCAACAATCAAACCAACTTTCTTTATCCTTGAATTATCTAAATAATTTATATGAGGACTTTAAAGGACATTCTTTCTTTCGAGCCTTGCTGTGTCATTCACTATCAAATATTGCCTTATAACTAGTGTATAACAGGAAGGAAAACAGGAAGAAAAGGGAAGGTAATAGAAAGGACAGAAAGTAAAAGAGAAGCAGGTAGATGGAAGGAATAAGATATATTCATTATTTCTGTGGTTCTGTGCAGGGCCAGGAGTTGGACTTTGATGATTCTTGTGGATTCCTTCCAAATCAGGATACTGTTTGATTCTGTGATTGCCAGTTATTTCAATTACTCATTCTCTGGGGACTGATTTTGTAGACTCTTTTATATGTGAACAATGATTTCCAAGACTTACATTGACCATGAATTTTGTGTCTCGGGACCTAAAATTTTAGGAAGGGATAGAGCAAGAAAAAGAAACAAACCAAGAAGGACTTTGGTAGCATCATCAAAGTCTGTAGATACACTCCCTAAACAGCCAAGTGCAAGGACAAATCACCTGATTGATCTTATAAAAATCATCTGATCGATCTTATATGATCATTTGTATTCTGCCCAGCCCTGCATTGCATGTGTTCCTGGCCACATCCTGACAGCTGCATGTCTCTTGGTTGATTATAAATCCTCAGCAGCGATGAAAGGGATTTTTGATAAGCTAATAACTGACCTATCTCCGGACCTTCAATCATGTCCTCTGACAATGGATTACAAGGAGAGTAAGATACTCTGAAGTATTATGATTTTCCAAAATGACTTCATTAAACTGTCTGGGGTTTCTGGCCTAAGGTCTTTGTAACAGGATGATAAGTGACTCCTGGTCATAGAAAATTGTCTTTATGTAATTTCTGCTGGATGTCTACATTTACTGTACTAAGATTTAAGTGCAAATTTGGTTCTGTAAGCATTATGGAAATTGGCTAAGAGTGATGTGATCATCAGGATTAAATTCCAATTTAAAGAAATCACTGCTTTCTTTATTTGCCAATTCCATGGAAAGGCCCAGGAGGTGCCAATGCCAATTTTGGTCCCAATGGCAGTCCAAAGTAGCAGGAAGGAAAGTGGAATAAGTTCAGGTCTCCTTGCCTAGACTATTCTCCTTGCCTAGGCTGCCCCTGCTTCAATCTCAGCTCTGTTTGCTTAGCATGTCTCAAGAACAAAGAAAAAAAAAAATTAGAAAATAAAATGTCAGACTACAAGAAGAAAATTCAATTACTTGAGCCCTCAATCATGCCTACAAGTAAAAGAAAGCAGATCAATAGATTTTGCTGTAATGTGGCCCATTAAGTGTTTCTCCTTCATGCTGTATCTCTGTGAAGATTTCTATTTCCCAGGGATATATGGAAGAATTCACTGTATAATGTGGGGAACTGACAAGAAGCAAGAACAAGGTCAACAGAACTGATCTGAGGAACTTTCTTTGTGTGACCACTTGATTTTTTTATTACTATGGTTTTTTCACCTTCTGATGAGAGTATGGGTATTAAAACTACACACAGAAACTCTGGTATTAAGCCTGTACTATATTTTCATAGCTCCCTTGACATTCTTTGCTGTCAAGGACAAAAAGGCCATCTAGTCTGAAACCTTGTACCACGTGGGCAATAAAGTTTCTCCTACAGACCTTTGTGCCAATCCAAACAAATTAAGTAGAAGAAAAATTACCAAGGAGTGAGGTGCTAGTGTCAAACTTGAGAAAGTTGTTCTGGTCCTTGCTTCTCCCTAGACCTCCTGGTGAAGGTCATTCAACCATTCACCGCCTAAGGTCCTTGTTTGCATTATGCAGACATTCCAAGTTGCATTTCTTGAGAAATGTATACCAAAGTTACATACAAAAGGTGCTGCTGATTGTGAGGTAAATTGATTTTTTATGGAGTACATTACTCAGAAGAGGTAACCTAATCCCAGACTCATTAGCCCGTCCCTGCAATCAGTTTAATTAAGATTGAAAAAAAAAAAAAAAAAAAAAAAAAAAAGGTGACTTCTCAGTTTGGGTAGACCGCACACTTCTGGAATGCAATTGAATATGTTCAGAGACCAAACCAGCTTGTCTGTACCTGGTTAACTTGTACGAGTATACAACTGAACTTCTGATTAAATATTAATGCATTAGATAAGTCACAGGAGGAAGACCATATAGGTCACTCGCAGCAGCCCAGAATTGTTGTATACTATAGGAAAAGATACACTTTTGATGCTAAATCTTTAAATAATGAATAAATCAGCTTAACATTCTTTTAAGCTATTTCAAATTTTAATAATTTATCTTAATTAATATGAAGAAATATTACTCTAATACTTAATATTATCTCATTAATATTAAACAATATTAATTAAATTTAATTAAGGTTAATTACTAGTTAATGTACTGTTAAAACCTCCTGCAGTAGCCTTGTGTTTCATGGTTACCTTTTTTCTTTTTTTCCCAAAATTCCTTTTGAATCGGATTGAAATTCTATCAGTTATGTCATTCTGGAGAGTTCACCTATCCCTTCTCATCTGTGAATATTTTATAATCAGTTTCCTATGAAAAACATGCAGTTCATTAACCATACACGTTCCTAGGTATTTGTGTGTTTTTAAATTGTTTGTATAAATTTAATTTTAATATAAATAAATAAATATATAAATAAATTATATTTCACTATTAGAAATTACACTCCCTGAGCCTTTAGGCATACATTAAGCAATTTATCTGATACATAATCTAATAATTGAGAACTGACTAATACTTTGTGAATAGAGCATTCCACTACCCTTAAGATTTCACTGAAAAATTGTCCATATGTAGTAGCTAATCACATGGAATCTCCTGTTTTCCTCTCTAATAACCTTCTTCCTATAGTGTTCTGAAACAATACAAATGATAAAGCCTTATTCCTACCTTTTCTTTCTTTTTTTTTTTTTATTTTCCCCTATTATGTTTGTATTTGTTACATTTGTGTTTGTTATTATTTCCTGGTATCCATGGTCTATAAATAATAAGAAAATATTTTTTTTTTTTTTGTTAGATGCAACATGTGGAGAGATTAAAAACAAAACCAAACAAAACCCTGACAAACCCACATGAAAACCAACAAACAAAACCAGAACAGTAAATGCATCCATCCTCTTTTCATTCAAAGTTTATTTACAGTTTCTGGTGGGGGGAGTGGAGGAAGATAAAAGATCCACTGCTCTGAACAACCCAGTCAAATCTGCTTTTATACTGAAATGCCCTAAGGCTGTCAAAAAGGACCTTGACTGGCATCTGGAATGAGCCATTATCCTGGCAATGGTTTGGCATATCCCAGGATGGTTTGTATTAGCATATCCCTGGATATTAGAAGTTATCATATGCCTTAGTAGCACAACTTGCAGATTTTGGATGGTGTTCATGAGAACAGATTTTTCCAACAAGTAACTTGCCAAAGGCTTGATATAAAAAGTACTTATGCCTAATGTCTGTCATTCCGTCTATGCCAGTTCATTCTTCCTGGGCTGGACTGGATCCACCCTGGCACCTGAAATGGAGTAAACAAAGTCAGTAGCAGCAGAAGACTTTGATGTGACCTGTGTTATTTTTACAGGCAGTTGCCATAAGGATGGTGACTTTATGTACCACGTCACAGCTGACCAGTGGTCTGAGATTGTCTTACATTTTTATGGACCTATTCGTCTCAAAAAGATTTCAAAATGCCTTACAATTTGAATTGATCAGGAAATTGTCATCTCTCTGAAAGAACACAGCTGCTGGTGAGACTTCATTTGATCAATGGGTGGCTGCATCCTGAACGTTTAAAGCACGTATTCATATGCTCTAAAGAACTTACAGCCACACATACAGCTGGGGAGTAAACACCTTTTTGACATTTCATGTCATACCAGAGTAATAAATTTTCAATCCAAATGAATTCTGTGTAGACAGTGAGAAATTTCATATTTGTGGGAGAGGAATGGTTTCATGGAGAGACAGACAGAGAGATCTACTTCTTTTGAGATTTTCAAATTATTTTTGTGGTCTATAGGAAACTTTTAATTATTTATGTCCGTCAGGATGGGACACCTTGGGGTCTGTCTCTGCTCACCCCAATTACAAAAGGCCTTTGCATAAACCTTATCATTTTAGTCTTCCTCTAGAACTTTTTGGTAATCTGAATGTAGAAAATAGATGACATAGAGACCGGAAAAAAA
>VZRN01000637.1:35071-51475 GCA_013397935.1 Dasyornis broadbenti | reverse complement strand
ATGTAAAGAGAAAAAAAACATAAATAAGGCCGCAAAAAAAAAAAAAAAAAAAAATCCTTTCCTTTTTGTATTATGCTGATTTGCAGAGTTCAGGTATTTTTCATGAAATAAAGTGTAGCTCTACCTGAAGAGAGTATCACTATTATCTCCTAAATAAGATGCATTCTATTTTCTTCTGGTCTTTTATTACAGAATCAGTGAAAATAAATGAGGGGTACATCATACTGCTACTAATTCAGTCTAGTATAATTTAGGGAACATGAGCAAAACTCTATCACCTCCAGAATTCCAGAATGATCATGTATATTTTGAAAGGGAAGTATAATTAAAGTGGAGTAAAATCATATTGTTTTATCAGTGTGACTTTAGCACAGCCAGAATTTTACCAATAGTAAGTAATAAAAGCACAGATTAGATCACTGTTCAAACAGAAATCCCATGTATGCTTGCTGAATCCTTACAGATAAGTTATTCATAATCTCTTGACTCTGTTTCAATAAGGTTGGGGGTTTAGCTCAATATTTGTCCAGCTGCATAAAGAAACTTTTACAAACAGTATCTGGTTGCCTGTACGAGACAATGTGTTTTTCACCTACATGGTTTCCTTCTCCTTTCTAAGCAGCCTTTCATCTCAGTGCTTTCCAGAAAAAACAGCAAAACAGTGATGTAAATGTAAGGCTTATTTTGCTTTCCCGTAGAGCAACCTGTATTTTTACAGATAATCTATGAAATCAAATGTGGATAATACAGCCTCTTTTTTTTAACCTATATTCCTTGGCTATTTCATCAGAAAGTTCTATTACTATTATCTGAGGGTATTTACCAACAAATATTTAAACTGTTTTATTTTGTTTACAGACATTATACCTGTAACTGGTCCAAGTTCTCTTAAGACACACGATGTTTTAATCTGTGAATGATCTTGCAAAATTTGTTCACTTTAGCATCTTTTTTCACTGGAGAATTTTTCTTAAGCCAGTGGGAAACTCTGGGTTTAAATGATGTTAAAATCTTCCTGTGATTAAAATGCTGTTGATGTTGAAGTCAATAATAATACTTGTACTGACTTCATTGAAAACATGATCTTGTCCCATTACTTGTGTGTTTGTAGCTGATAAAAATTCTCTGGGACCAAATATTCAGTGAGAATACAATGGGGTAACACCACCAAAATAAATAGACCCCTGTGGATTCACAGCTTCTGGGGTTTTCAGGAAAATGCTCTAGAAGAAATGCATAAAAATGCTGAAGTCTGGAGGAGGAAAAGCTCCCAACAACTTCCACTGATGTGGGTTGTTGCTGTACAAGGATGAGGTTGTAGTGGTTTATCTTCCCAGAGCCTTGAAACCTAACCTGCTCCGCAAAATTGCATTTTTTACTGTTTGGTACAGAATGCTGGGCATGACGCTGCTCCCGCCTGGCAGGATCACATGCCAAACTTCACGAAATCCAGGCCACAGAGGAAGAAACTGTGGTGCACGTAATAGTCACAGTTACTTCGCAGATCACAGATGACACTTTCCATTAGATTAGATCCGGCTCAGTTAATATTGTTTTTTTAGACTTCTATAATTTAGGTGGAGTTTCTTTATGCCAGATAGCTGTCTCAGGATTACAGTAATTTTTTTAATTAGGAAAGTAATTTTTTTAAAAACTTGCTGACTTACTTTTTTACCCTACAATAGTCTTATTATTTCTTCATGTATTTTCATCAAGGAAGGTTTTCCATATAAAAAATGAGTTCATTGTTTGGAACAACTGAGATGCTATTCCCAATTCCCTCTCCCATTTGATACCAAATAATTTCAATTAAAATGTTATGTGGAAGTAGTTCCATGATGAAAGACACTCCAAAAATGGAGTTTATTTCATATAAAACCATCTGAAAGTTTTATAGGAAGCCTAGATGACTAATTTTCATTAAACATCTAATTTAACTTTTAGGAGGCTCTAGCTGGAAAAAGATCATGTGTTATTATGCCCTTACTAAAAGTTTTAAACAGTTCCCTGAAATATTATTGAACTAATGAAGCTTTTGACCCTACTTCTGAATGGAAGATACAAGAAAGATACATCATATTGCATATTTACTTACATCACACTCATCTGCTTGAAAACACCCGACTCATCTCGGCAGGAGCGATGAAACTCCTCATTAAGCTGTTAAAAAAAAAAGAGAGCGAGAGGGAGAGGACTCTAATTAAGCAGCTAGATAAAAATTCTGACCCATAATAGATTAAATAAGCTTTCTGTTCAGCAATAATTCCTGGTACTAAGCGAGTCCACTGGGAGCAGGTATATCTCATACTGCAGATTGATAAATAAATGTATTTACTGTTTGGAAGAGCTTCAGGAGGAAGCCTGTTTCTTTTATTTTCACTCTATTATTACAGACTTCAGAATATACTTCAATTTTTGGCATGTGAAAAGAAACCACTGAAATCTATGGTTGTGAAAATTCTTTCCTATGGTGACTGGTAGATGCTTTAGAAGGGCAAAATTTCTCTTTTCTTTTTTTCTTTTTTTTTTTTTTAACCATAATTTTTGGTAATACATTTTACCTTTTCCTTCCCAAAAGAAAAAAATCCATCACTGCTTATACAGTATACAGGATGACCCTCACAAAATATCTAGGATTTCAGTGCTGGAGTGCAATTTGGACCACATATTTGAGAGTAATGCCATTAGCTGTTACAACTTGAACCACTTACTGTCAACCAGAAAGAAACAGTTCCATGCTTCCCAGAAAGCCGTCCTAAAAAGTCTTTGAGGGACTGGTGCTTTGAGATAAACTACATCCAAGGAAATGCTTCTGCAAATTTGTATTTAAAGTATTTAAGACTTTTTTTAAAAAATAGGACAAAGGAAGGTAGTCTTCCAAAATGTGGGATAACTAATGGGTTTCTGATATTTTATTTTTTTAATCTGGTTTGTTGTTTTTTGTTTCATTTGGTGTAGTCTTTGGGGTTTTTTTTGTTGTTGTTGTTTGTTTGTTTGTTTGTTTGTTTGAGGTTTTTGGGGGGTTTTTGGTTTTTTTTTGTTTTGTTTTTGTTTGGTTGGTTTTTTGGTTTTTATTTCTTTTTTTTTTGGGCAGGTTTTTCTGGCTTGTTTTGGTTTTTTATTTGTTTTTGTTGGAGTTTGCGTTGCTTTTTCCTTTTGTTTTGTTTGGTTTTTAGTTTGATAGTTTTTTGGGAGGTTTTGTGGGTTTTTTGGTTTGGGTTGGGTTGAGTTGGTTTGTTTCTGTGTTTCTTTTTATCTCTTTTTTCTTGTTTTTTTTTTTGTTTGTTTTGTTTGTTTTGTTTTGTTTTGTTTTGTTTTTTGGTTTTTTTTGTTTGGTCGGTTTTGGGGTTTTTTTGTTTGTTTGCTTGTTTGTTTGTTTGTTTTCTTCTTTTTGGCAGTCCTTGCTCAAGGAAAGCTTTTACTGGTGACGTTTTTTACCATCCAATCAGGCCAGCTGAGGGAGGTGGGGCTAATTAGCCTGGATCTGTCTTGGAGCCACCACGCCTGGAAGGGTTCAAAGGCATGTGAATGTGGCAGTTAGGGACATGGTTTAGTGGTAACTTTGGTGGTGTTGGCTCAATCACTGCACTCCGTGATCTTGGAGGTCTGTTCCAGCCTTAATGATTCTGTAATTCTGCGTCTGCCCTCGTAGAGCAGAGTTCCTTCTTTTGTTCTTTGCAGCTGAGATATAATGACCTTCAGGCTGGTGGGATGAAAAATGCACGAGGTTATCTACCTGCTCTGAATTCTTTCTGTGATTAGATTGTTTGCTTCCCTGCCTCTCATTGATGCTTTACTGCTGTGGATATAATCTGCCCAGCATGAAGTCTTACAGAAAATATGCACAACAGCAAAAATTTTATTTGGGTTCCAGTGAAAGCAAGAATTCCCAAATTTCACCAGGAATGAAATAAATATTAAAAAAACAAACAAACAAAACCCCAAAACCAACCAACAAACAAACAAACAAACAGATGTTTTTACATATATATATACCCATTTGCAATTACTCCTCTCCACCACTCACTTATGTCCACCTACATCATAATAACACATGCTGAAGTTGAACCTTAATCACGAACTAAGCAGCATGAGTTCAACCACTGGCAAAGGGAGCTACCAGGGGTTATTTTACGTCAGAACACTGTGGAATACATCCAGCTATACATTCCCCCTCCAAAATTGCAAATTAACTCATTGATAAACAAAAAAAAAAAGGTGTTGATGTGTGGTGTCATGGGGCTTTGGCAGACAACTGAGAGGTCTTTTATATTCTAGCCCAGTGCTCCTACTTTCAATTAAAAATGAAAAGCTTGCTCAAACTGGGAAGATGATATTTCAACCAGGTTGCTTCACTTGAAGTCGGTTTCTGAGCAGAGTCTCAGTTGCCTTAAAGCCTCAGGGCACCTTTCTTTGAGGATCATTGGTTGATTTACACAAAACAGTTCATTGCTATAAATCAAAAATCCAAAGAGTATGTTGATTTACTCTGGGCTGTTGTTTACAGGAGTATGTTTTTTTTTTTTTTTTTTTCAGGACAGAAATAATCTCTGAAAAGCAAATCCTTGAAAACTCTGGTTTATATCTGTGAATAAGGAATAAAGAAGCTTAGCAAGTTTACAGTTTTTAAACAAGTTAGAAGGAAAAATCCTTTTTTTTAATTTTCTTTTTATATTTTCTTTAACATTCCAACAACAATTGAGAGATTAAGTTTACTACGTGAGCTTTATGTAAGCTCTTTAAAAAATATGCAGAAAAAATTATTTTCCTGTAATTTGGGAAATGTTTATTTACTCTGTATAAATATTCCCCTGATATACAGAAAAGCAGAAAGCAAGAACAATTTGCCAGTATATAAGAGCTGAAAGTGAAATCAACCATTAACAACAATGAATCCAACCATGAAAAAAAGTGATGGGGTGGTAGATATTTAGGGTAGGACTCATCTCACTTAATTTTATCTGTCTAAGCGTTAGGCATCAAATTTACACTGCAATTCCAGACTTTCTTCATAGTCAATGGAGAAAAACAGTCGCTGGAAGAGGGTGATTGATCTCCCCGCTCCCATCTTAGATATCTTTTTGTTGATGCATTAGTTGTGCATGAATTTTGTTGTTCATCTGGAAGTGATATCCTTTCTCTGCTGAGTACAGAAGGTGTCTTGATGCTCAGCTTAAAATGCGTGCCTCACATTTAGAATAGACAAAATTTAAGGGAGTGAATACCATACTGAGTGCTCGTTTTTTGTTTGATATCGTGTTTAACCTAGATGCTTTTTCCTTTGTTTAAAAGCATATCTAACTTACCATTTCAAACACCAAATTAGCTGAAATCCCAGATGTGACTTTTTGAGCATCCCCAACACTCCAGTATGTGTTTTGTTTAATAAAATCATCTCATTTAATCTGCATTCTTCAAGTGTCAAAGAAACCTTGGTTCTATTTCATAATGTAAGGTTTCACTTTCTATTATATTCCATATTCCTTCTTTGCTAGCAATGTGATGATGAACATACACAGCTCTACCTGGTGTTAAAAGGAATCTCAGCACAAAAAGATGTTTTCTACTTCCACTTCTGAGTTTCCAGTACATCAAATGTCTACTACAAATAGAAGATGCTGAAGGTGAAATAAAGATAACAAGAGTCCTGTGATGTTGAATAAGACAATAGGAATGCACTCTAATTCTCATTAAGTGCAGACGAACCTGGGCAGACTGGATAGATGGGTTGAAGCCAATTGTGTGAGGTTCAGCCAGGGCAAGTGCTGGATCCTGCTCTTGGGTCATAACAACACCTGAAGCTTCAGGCTGGGACAGAGTGGCTGGAAAGCTGCCCAGTGGGAAGGGACCTGGACTGGTTGAAAGCAGCTGAACAAGAGCCAGTGTGTGCCAGGTGGCACCTGACCTGTGACAGCAATAACGTGGCAACAGAACCAGGACAGTGACCACACCCTTGTGCTGGGCACTACTGATGCCCCACCTCGAAGCCTAGGGTCAGTTTTGGGCTCCTTATGACAAGAGAGACATTGAGGGGCTGGAGCGTGTCCAGAGGAGGGCAACGGAGCTGGGGAAGGGTCTGGAAAGTGAGTCATATGAGTAACAGCTGAGGGAGCTGCGGGTGTTTATTCTGGAGCAAAGGCGGCTCAGGAGTGACCTCACCCCTCTCTACAACCATCTGGAAGGAGGTTGTAGCAATGTGGGGGTCAGTTTCTCCTCCAAAGTAAGAAAAAAAAATTAAAAAGGAGGAAATGGCCTCAACCTGCATCAAAGTTTATACTGGATATCTGGGAAGTTTATACTGGGAAAATCTATTCACAGAGTGGGTTATTAAGTATTGGGGCAGACTGCACAGGGAAGTGAGGATCTCAATGGACTCAATGATCTTAAAACTCTTTTCCAACCTAAACAATTCTGTGATTCAGTGATTCCAGATATTCAAACACCTGGTCAGAATCGGGCATTTTTATATGCCGTGATTTCATAAATCTTTTTCACAAATATGTTATGCCAGCCATTGCTAGATGCGAAACACGAGCTACTTGGCCTAGAGTATTTTAGAAAAGGTTTTAAACCCAAAAAATGGACAATAAGTGGCAACCATTACGCCATGTTTTTTATGCCTTAAATATTGTGTATAAAAAAAAGAGCTGAGGAAATAAAATATCACAATTCATGGTAAAAAACAACAACTACATATTGGAGTATCATTTTATCCACTTGTGTTTTATGATGTGTATCTTGGAACATACTGCTTCTGATAATTTTGGTCTTTTTTCATTTTCCTCTGGAGCATTTGGAGCTAGCACAGGCTGATGAAGGAACCGGATGGACGACCCATGATATTTTTTAATATGACTCCAAATTTCTAGGACATTTTCAGAACATTTTTCATATTACAACAGAGGATCTACATTCAAAAAGATGAGTAACAGGTTAAAAAAAACCCCAAAACCTTTATCATTCCACAAGATGATATCTAGTATTTAGAAATTCTTAGGCCAATTGTTTGTCTTTATGAATATACTGAAGACCAGCTATAAATGGCAATGCAGGAGAATGACATGTTGGTGATTTCCTACTCCGTAATTATAGTAAAAAAATATTGGTATAAATTTGTAGAATTGCTAGTTAGGAAGAGGCAGAGAGCTACAAACACATTAGTTGTTGATTGATTAATAACTCCATACTAACCCTGCTGTATTTTCCTCTTTGTGGCAGAAACCTCATTCTTTGAGACTTCAGCACTGGGGTTTGGATATGGCCGAAAGATTATAGTGTCTATTTAGACAGCCAAGCCAAATTATTCTGGGCAACTCTCTGTTAAAATCTCCTGTTTCTTAATAAATATTTGAAATATTTCTTCTTTTCCAGCTGCTGTTATTTTGAGGATTTCTAAGACATGTATTTATCTACAAGCTTACTGTTGTATTCTGTTCCCTAAAAATTGGAATGTCCTCACACTAACTAGGAAAACAATACAAACACGACAAAATTACCTCAGCAGTGACCTCTTCTTTAGCACAATTCTTTCCTACCCCAAGGATGTCAATTGATTTAACACTGAGAACAGAAGAAACAGCCATAAACCAAGGCCCTGGGAAGCTTGTAAGTCCAGAATAAAGTTTGATCAGTAGGAGAAAGCTTATATATTTAACTGTACATTAGGAAAAGCATACACACATAAAGAGAAGCTGATAGTGAGCACATTCAGCAGGTCTTTCTCAATCTAATAGAGACTTTGACATTATTTTGGGCTGTACCATGAACAGGGTGTCAAATGCCTGAACTGTCAGAACACATATCACATGCCTGTGACAACCAAGGTGAAAAGATCAAGGTATATAGAGAGCAAGAAGGCAACTTGTCTTGGGTCCTATATTTTTCAGGACAGACAGAAATGGCCACAAGTTGAAGCACAGGAGGTTTAAACCGGATGTTAGGAAAACATTTTTTCACCGAGAGGGTAGTCTGACGGTGGAACAAGCAGCCCAAAGAAGTGGTGGAATAACCAGCCCTGGAAGAGTCCAAAAGCAAGGATGTGGCACTTAGGGACATGGCTTGGTGGTGAACACAGTGGTGCTGGGTTAACAGTTGAACACAGTGATCTTAGAGATCTTTCCTGACATAAACAATTCTGTGATTCTGTCTTTTCCAGATAGGATGAGACTGCTATTGCTGTTTCTGACTTCAGCAGACCTCCTTGCACATTCTTCTTGAAAGCCAGGGCTTTTAAGTTGCACAGATAAATCCCGCAACCATCTGAAATGTCTGAAGCTGTAGCCCAGGAGAATAATGCACACTTCAGCAACTTTCAGACCACATGTATTTTTTTTTTTTTGCATTGGTTTGACCACCCATGATGTAAAATAGATTCAAGGTGAGCTGCCCTTGTCAGTCAAGTGAGTATTTTTTTACTTCATCTAAGTTCACAGAATGATGCCTCAGAAAGGAACCTGATGGTCTTCATGGGTTCTCCAGTGGTCACCCACAGCCAGCATTTAAATACATGGAACACAAGGGCCCATCCTCCCTGACAGAATCATTTAAACACACAACTCCAGCTGTACCCACTCAGACAATGTGGATGAGATTCCCGTAAGCAGTCTGCCCTGACGTTGCCCTGGCCCATTTTGGGTCAGTAGCATTGAATACTCTTAGGTAAAAGCTTTGTTTGATAGCATTGCACAGGAATCACCACAGAAATCTGTTAAGGTTTTATGACTTGTCAAGTTGCTCTTCCATCTGTGATTCTTGTTAAAAGTCTGTGTCTTCTCTAATCTACACCTGCCCAAGCTTTTTCATATGGGAACTAAGGAAGGCTCTTTGTGCAGATGCATATTTTGCTTGCATTTTCTTTTTTTTAGCCATTCAGAGCAATATTCCCTAATTCCTTTACCTGGGTGTTGATTTATAGGCAGTCAAAGTATAACTTACTTCATACAGATATGGAGGAGGGCCTGAAGGAGTGGAAGATGTAGAAATTGTTTGGTTTTTTGTGTACACGTTCTTTGCTATTCCCCCATAAGCTATTTCTGCACAGAAGAACTGCCATAGCCCTACTTTGCTGAGGATTCTCACATCTCCCTGTGTCCAGAAGGAGAGTCTAGGCTCTCCCAAGAAGCAGTCTTGGAAAGTATGGAGTATCCTTTACCAGTATAAGAAACCCTCATCTCCTTGTAACTTGCTTCCAACAAATAACCTACAGGACTGAGTCTGGAGCTCTCAGAGGAGAAACAAGAGTCAGGAAATTAAAACAGATTACCAGGTGACAGCACAGGATTGCCACCCACCACTGAGTCTTTTTCTTATATGAGAGGAGAAACAGGTTACAGTTGAAAGGAGATAAAGAAAATAGTGAGAAATAGAGTTATCTGAAATTTGAAATAATGAAGGTCTCATCACATTTCTACACCCTCAAGGAAAAAGCTGTTCAGATTTACGAGTTTTCTTCAATCTAGGACAGAGATAAGCTCTTAACCTCTCAGGCAAACCTTTCCCCTAACCCTCTAGAGCCCCCAAACAAACATAGATGGACCTTTCAGTTCCCTCCAATCAGATACACTTTTGCCTTTGCATTATTTGTTAAGATGAATAGGGTTCCCTCACAGTGCTGCGGCGGTGGTGAGGCAGCACATTTGTCAAGCAGCAGATCTTGAGCTCCAAGCCTACCTGGATAGACGAGAACAATTGTAGCTGTTGCTTAACGTATCTATTACGGCAATGCCTAAATGGCTCGGACAGCCTGGGACTCTACCAAGGTCAGTGCTGTACAGACTGAAGCGCAAATAATAGTCCAGCAGATATACAATCTGTAACACTGAGCTAAATCAGGAGGAGAAGAAATTATGACTTATGAGGCAGCATTAAACTGTGCGGTATCCGACTGAGTGACTCTTATCACGAAGCCTTGGCCCTGCTAAATACACCGGGGGAGTAAAAGCTGCACCCATGAAGTCTGGGTAATATCTTTCCACTTAATAAGTCCGGCACCCAAACAAACTATATAAGGTCATCTAACATCACCAGCATTAATGATGAAATCTGCCATAACGGCTGCAATTCCTCAGTCATCATATAAATGCACTGCAAACTTTGTGTTGTGGGTCTCCTGAGCTTAGCACAGTAGGGTGCTGCTGCACACAGGGAGAGCCGACAACAGTATTATTGGCAATTAATTATTCTGTGGTGGCTGAAATAATTTCCTTATCTTATGTAAGATCATAACCACGTTACTCTTGGAAGGGTGGAAGCAGGAGATAACACAGACATTGTTTTAGGACATGCAATTTTAAATTATAGATGAAATACCCTGCTTGATTCAGCTGACATTCAGCCAAAATCCACGAGCTCACATTCTTCCATAATAACTATATTTACAACTACTAGAACAGAATTCAAATCATTCAGTATGTAGCCCTAATAATAAACCTATATGACTAGGGGCTGCTTCTTCAACATTATTTCCACCTAATTTATAATCAAGATGTTCAATTAATAATTTCAGCATTTTACACAGTGTTAAGTCAGCTGAAAAGCATGTGATTTTTTCCATTTTTCATTTTTCAGAATGCTGAGGAATGCATAATAACCTAACAGAACAAGAATGCCAGGAAAGCAACAATTATTAACAGACTAATGGGAAAAATAAAAGGTTCAAAAAGAAAAGCTGGAAAGTTGATTGAGTTTCATAGAAAATGTAAATGCACTAAACAGTTCCAGGATAAAAGCAGTAAAGTCTACAGTGCATTTCCATGGATATTACAGACTCCTTGTGAATGACAGGTAAGATTAGAATTTTCCTGGTATATAGTGCACAGGCACTGCCTGCTTTTCTCCAGTGTGACTGCACCCAGCAAGTTAAAGGGGATCCCCAGACGTGAGGGACAACCAGATCAGGGCAAACCACTTCTGCTTTGCTGGGAATGATATATCCTTTAGGCTGCTGTGTATTAACTTACCAGATAGGTGTTGTGTCGATACAGGTACGGCCCAGTTAGACAGGGCTGTCTTCTAGTTTGTCTCTTTGGTGGCTTCGTGAATGGGCTGCGCAGGCATTGAAGGTAGGAGGGAAGAATAATGTTGAAATCTATGGCTTGCATCTCACAGTTTTCGTTTTCATAACTTCATGGCCCTCCCCTCACCTCTCAAGGCACAAACTCACAAAATTCACAGGTGGCTTCTCTCAGAATAACCAAATTCAAGTCCCTAAATCCATAAACCCTCAATGCTATCATTGTCAGAAAGGCCAAAGACTGAGCAGATACCAAACTGCAAATCACTGAGGTAAGTTTGTTTTTCTAAGCGGAAAGAGGACATGTATTCCTGAAGAATGTTACTCAGGTATTCAATACTACTGTGCCTTAAAACATCAGAAGACTTGTCTGAAGTCTTCCATCATAACTATATAAATTTAGTACATAATGCAATGGAAGTTACTGGGAAATATACTAGTGACACATTCAAAGCTGGATCAGGTTTCTTAAATGCTCCTACTCAATTTTCTTAGAACCTTGTTCAGTTTGCAATGGTTGGGAGGTGAAAAAAAAGGAGACATAGTCTGCAAAGTTTGAAAACTTAATTCAGTAATATTTACCTATATGGTTTTGCTTAATCACTGGCGGTTCAATTGGAAAAAATTCAGGTTTTGTTTAAGAATTTATACTTGGTGTTTTTCTATTTCCCTAACTTAGCAGAATTTCACTATTCAAGATTATCAATGCAGGATTTTTTAAATATCTTTTTCCTTTGTTGATTATAAAGTGTCTCCCTAAACTGCCTCTTTAAAAACTGAATGCCTTTCCATTGCAAAAAACCTCTCCAAATCTCTTAAAATACAAATGTTGCTTCACTCTTTTGTTTTTTATAGTGTTCCAGGTTATATCTCCAATTTGATAGTACTGATAATGCAGGAATATTAAGGCTAGAATTAGGATCCCTTCAATTATTTGTTTTTTGGTCACCCACTCCTTCTGTGACTTCATTAAGTCAATTAAATGGCCATTGAAGGCTTCAAAAATGTGTAAATAATATTTAAATATCTTTGAAAGGGTCGTAAAAGCTAAATAAATCAGTAGCAAGGACATTGGTGAACTCCCACAGATACAATTCTTTGTTGGTTTGCATTTCATATTCAAATATGTTATGTGTCTATTTAACATTGATATTTTTATAAAATCCTCAAAGATTTCCTTAAGAAATACATTCCTAACTTTACATGTGTTTCCCTCCTTACCTCCTGTCAGATGAGGTAAAGGCCTGATATTGCCTGACATGAAATGTTTCTTCTGGTAATGATATAACACAGAGCATTGTCTTTTTCTCTACATTTCCTACCTTCTGTGTGCAACACATCTAAATTTGAGAGGTAAACTCAGTACAGTTTGCACTGAACGTGGACGCTGCTCTCTTTATTGGAGACTTCACTCATACTCTTCAAATAAACCCAGATATCTGGAGAGGAAAAAAAAAAAAAAAATTAATCATTTATGTATAGAAAACCCAGTCTGGACAACCAGACATATATTCTGCCTGTGCTTATGGCAGCACAGCCTTGCAGGTCCACAGCTTTGAGGCTGCTCCAAGGGTTGATAATTCCCTGCCCTTTACCCCCTGAGATCCCACCGTGTGAGACTGGCCTGCAGCACCACATCACCCGCTGTCCCCACACCGACCTCAGATCCTTTTCCTTCCTGACACACTGTGCTGCTCTCCCCCCTGGCTCGGGCTGCTGCTGTCCCACAGAGCAGCCACAAACAGCACGTCAGGGACCAGGCTTAGAGGAGCTTATTGGCGTCATCCTGAAAAGACAGAAAATGCAAATTCTGCAGCCTGGTTGGGGCAGAGGGAGTGGAAGCTCGTTCAGCTCATTAATCTGGGTAGGTAAGAGCAGAGAACAGCAGCGAGAAGATCCGGGTTTAATTTCCCCGTCCTAACACTTTGTAACAGGGAGCTCAGGGCAGTAAACAAGAACACCTCCCTGAGACCTGCCCAGTGTTACTGACTGGTGGGTGGTTTCTCTCAGTTACCAAGCTGATCAATCTTTAATGACTGAAGCTGACATCAAATGCTGATTATATAAAGAACACAGGCTTCACAGTGCTGCAGAAGGCATTCTAACACAGGTGAGAAGATCATTATAGAACTTCAGCTACCTCAGGAGGTTCCTTCACCATACTCTCCCACAATGCACAGACCCCTGCCTTCTATTTCTGATAAATGAGCACTCTAACAATGCTCTTGCATTGGACCAGACAGCCTAACTGAGCCTTACCCTTGTGTTTTGGCTTTTTTTTGGTTGCTATCAAAGATGATTTGCTCTAGTCAATAGCTTCTGGCCACTCCAAGAACTCAACCAGACTAGTAATTTTGCTAAGAAGCAAAGACTTCCAATCAGATTTTGCTCATGCAAAAGGATTTAGGATTTCTGAATATTGTTCTGGCATTTGGGTCACAATGAATCTCACTATGTTTCTAGAACTTCATACTTCATTAATTATGTCTGGCTTCAGCAAGTGTCTTACTCTCAGAACTTAAGGACAACACATTTTCTTGAAAACAGAGAAAAACTTTCTGGCTGTATTTTTTCTTTTCTTCTCTCATACTTCTCTAATCATACGATTTAAAAGATCTGTTTGTTTACTTGCTTGCTTGCTTGTTTTGTTGTTATTTACAGTATCTCCCGAACACCTCCTTAGAGGCTATATTAAGGTTAGGATGAGGAGAAGTTTCAGGCATCATGGAAAATATTCTGCTCTTGAATGTGTTTCTAAATATTTAGAGCATTGATAAGTTTTGGCATGAAAAATTAGATAAGTAGAAGGAAAAATAGGAAAACATTTTAAAAGAATGGAGTATAAAACTACAGACAAGAAGTATTCATGCTAACGGTCTATTTTATATCCCTGGAAATCCCAAGGACGCACATTTTCTGATTTAACATTTGGCGACAGTTTTAAAAAGTGATGATTTTGCCAGATAAGGCAAACCCTCAGCAACGCCCAGGCAAGTACCCCCTTACATCTCATGCTGAGGAGTAATTTTGTTCCCAAGACTGAAAAACTCCCACCCATTTTAATGAGCAATGAGTAAGATCCGTAACACTGAAGTAAGGAAGGAAATTTTGCAATTCACAGATTTACTGAGTTAAAAAAAAAAAAAATAAAAAAAAATTAAGGAAATTGGTCTCATGGTCAACTCACAACTTCACATCCATGTTGATGTTTATCATAAAATTCAAGCACTTCTTTTAGCAGCAACACATACCTTTGTATACAGGTTTCTTACTTTCTCTTCACACGTTCTCCTCCTTCCCACCCACCTAACAAGGCGTAGAATTGCTACAGAGATTGCCAAATGCAGCTTCATCCCTCCCACAGGAAGGGAGCAACATCCTGCCCAGGAACTTGGTGTTTCCTCAGTGAAATTCACTCAGCGGGGAGAAGAATGATCAGAAGTAAAAGTAGAATTTTAATAGGCCCATTTTATAGATAGATTTGACAAGAAAATAGTCCCAGTTCCTCGCTTCCCGTGGATCAATTTAGAAGTTTCGTTGAGCTTTTCATCCTTCAAGCTTCCTAAAGCTGTCCTTGATTTCTTTTTAATAAGATGCATTGAAAATATCCTACCACCCTAGAACATTATACCGAGGCTGCTGAGGTCTGGGGGAGGGAAATGCAGAGGGTTAATTTTCAACCGCCGTCGTGAGTGGCATTAAACATCAAAAGTGCTTTAAATTAACTTCTTTCTCAGAAGAAATATTTAACAATTGCTGATGTGATGTATGCCTTGACATTTTGAAGGATTATTCAAAATCTTTTTGTGTTTAGGATAATGACTTTCAAAGCACTTACCATCCTGTGCCAGTCAAATGCAGCACTTTTGATTCATCACCATGGAGGTATTAATAATTAAATGTGTTAAGATAATGGTAAGGTTGTGTGGCAAGCTGCAAAAACTTGAGCTGAGGTCTCACTACATCCTAAACTTATGTTTATGCTCCCTGTTATTATTCCATTGCAAATAAGATCACTTTTATATCCCCTTTTTCATTTCTGTGGGGTTTTTTGTTGTTGTTGGGGTTTTTATTTTGTTTTGGTTTTTTTTTTGGCCAATTGCTTCGTACAATGTTCTAAGCCTAGGGATAGTCCTTAGCTCTAAACTCACTTAGTTCACAGATTTGTTTCCTGCAAGCACCCAGGGAATAAGATGTGTGGTATTCCAGGTGTGGAACTGTAGGGAAAGCTAGCTGCACATACCCAAGTTCTGTTTTATTAATTACTTGCTTAGCGCATCCTTCTGAGAGCAACACTCACTAACTTGAGTCATCTCATGGACATAAACTGAACCCGTCCATTTGGTAATCTGCTTTATTGTTATTTTTTACCCAATGTGACACTGTATATCAAGCTCAGGGCCCTAAAATGCTGTGCACAGGAACTCTATTTGGCAATAATTGTTGCTTCTCCTGCAGATTCAATTTGAAAAGAGATTGATGGAAAGAGGGAGAATATTATCATTGTTTGTCACTTAATGCCATCAAATAATTAAGTTTTTAATTAATCGAGAAATTAACTGAGACTTCTTCAGTCAACATTTGAAAATGGCTGGGGTGGCAGAGGGAATCTGGCCTTCCTCTGCCTTGGGGGCATGGATAGTTTTACTTTTGCATGATTTCACAGGATGCAGGAGGCAGCCCATGGCAGGAGCTGACTTGCTGGGTAGGTCCCTGAGTCAGAAAAAGTCCCTTGTTCCAAAAAAGCTCAGAATCACTAACTTTCTGACAGAGCTGCAAATACCCATCATCCAGAAGCTTTAGGAAGAAAGGATTCATTCAGGTTAGGTGACAGTGAGGAGTATTATTAAGACTTGACTTTCTTTCAGGTTTTATTTTCTACTTTGAGGGTAGAAAGAAGATGATGGTGCCAAGTGAATCGTTCTGAATTCCCCACAGGGCCAAATTAGGCTCAGAGTATTTAATTTGAAGGATGGGTTAACCTCCAGTGAAGTGAAGCTGAAAAGACTACCACCAGAGTATTGCTGACAGAGATAAAATCCAGACGTGTTAGAAATCTCCAATATTTCTGCCACAAATGGAAAGATTGATATCAGTTTATATACAAACAAAGAAGAAAAGAAGAGGTACCTTAAATGCCTGTTTTAAGAGCTCTGAAAAACTTAGAAAAAGTAAAAAGGAATGTTGTTCATTTTTGGGATGTAACAAGTGTTCCATAAATCAGCATGTATCAGCCTGTGCTTTTGTACATAAAAAGGCAAATGACAGATTGAGCGAAGCTGCCTTGTACCAAACCCTTGGCTTGGTACAAGGCAGCCTGGCTTTTGGATACTCAGCCTTTCACTTGCGTAAGCACCCTTAGAAGAAGATGTAAGTAAAATTAAAAAAAAAAA
>VZRN01000637.1:20054-35001 GCA_013397935.1 Dasyornis broadbenti | reverse complement strand
AAAAAAAAATTACTTTGCAAGTGCTTTAAGTATTAAATGATTGGCTGATATGCATAGAAAATTGAGATACTCTTGTAAGTTGTACCTTTGCTTTATTTATGGGCTTCTAGACAGAGGTGACAGGATAAAACAGAGGTTGCCACACTAGCTGAACGCATTAATGTTATGAAATCACGTTGTCTGTTTTCTTGGCTCTAAATATTTTGTTTAAACTACGGGATACCCATCCCCTACTCAGTGTTGGAGTCAATGGACTGAGGGTGATAATCCTGTGGGAAGTATTCCTTCACGAAGATACTCCAGTTTGGTCTGTGGTGTGCCAGTCCACGTGAATGCAAAAACTTTCTCAATTTTATAATAAATCCTTGTGCTCAGATCCGGAACTGAGCATCACATCGTTATGACATATGTTGTTTTACCAGTTGCATTCAAGAAATTTAGACTGAGCAAATGTGCTCTTCACCTCCAGGGCACCAGCTTCAAACCCATGGCTAGTCAATAAGAACTGTAATGCTGAGGCCTTATTATCATGGGACTCCATAAGATGTCCTGAAATGCCTTTGTTCTACTGTCTTCACTGCTCCCAAGATTGCTGCTAACAAAAACATCCTTTGACAAAATCAGCGAAGAATCCAAGGACTGTGTGTATTGGGTCTTGTCATGTGAAGGAAAAAATTATCACTTGATGCTGTGAGAGCAGATTTGCCTCCCTGCCGCTCCCCTCCAGGCTAAAACCTTACAACTTTCAGCAAAGCTTTAAAAGCATGGATTACCGTATGTATTTTCGTTCTCGTCATCTGCTATACCTTCTATTTTGCCCTCTTCTTTGGACTTATTAGAACCTCCAGAAAAGCTATGTTAATTTGGAAAGAGAGGAGCAGCTGCTGGACTTGAAACATATGTTCAATTCCAAATGCTGCTAGCTGCTGGAAAAACTCAGCTAGCTGCTCCCAGGGCTCATTAGTCCCTCATGGAGGTCTCCAAAACCAAAACAGACAAATGTAGAAATAAAAGAAAAGCCTTGTGTTTTCTCCCTTACATCCTCTGTTTTGCTCTAATTTTTATTCTTCATTAACTTCTCTATATGCAAGGGATCTTTTACATTCATTCCTATGTACTTCCTCTGTTTTTTTTTTTTTTTTTTTCTTTTTTTACAAGCATATAGCTAAAGAAAAGTCATTTTAGAGGCCAAAAATGAAAGGCAGATGTTATACACTAATCTACTGTTATTAAAAAAAAAAAAAACGGTTCTTGAGAAATCCCAATTTTAATTTATTTTTATTTTCCAAATTCCTTGGCCTACATCCTAAGATAGGACAAATAACTTCCTACCCACTTTCTGAGTTCTTGAAAATTTGTCACTGTCACTGGCTGTATGGATGACAGTATTTTTTTCTGCTGTGAAAGCTGACCCTGTAGCAATTGAAAATATAACAAGTAAGTTTATTGAAAAACAATGGGAAAATAAAAGATTTCAATAGAAAATTCTATTATGTATAAAAGTGCATAATTTACTAAAATATTTTGCTGAGTCTGCTGTAATGATGCAATAGTGCCCAGATAATTTTACAGGGTAATTTTTATCTTAGTCAAAACATTTGCTGTAGGTTACTCATTTTCCCCCCCATTTTTATTTTTCCCCTCAAGTTTGCCCTCTCTATCTGGAAACAGTAGTAGCTATTTTTCCTTTGTTTTTGCTGCTCCCTAGAAAGTCATCGCAGCATATGATCACGTTTCCCTAGAGATTTTTTTGATTGTGGTGCATATGGGCTAAATTTTCAATGGATGAATTTTAGGTGCACTTTGAAGTGCAGTGAAGTAAAATTAGTAATAAAAGCAATTGCATCAAATTTACCTATCCTTTGAGGAAAAGGTTTTGCATTTGCAGTTGAACATTTGCCCTAACTTTTGCCTTTTTGCTCATTTCTCCATAACTTTTACTATTTTGACAAAGTTTCCACTGTGCTTAGAGTGTTCTTAGTAAGTCAGCTGACAAATAACACAAGCAGGATAGATGAGAAAATATATTTATTCTTTACTGACTCTGAATGTCAAATTCAATTAATGCTTTATTTTTATTTCTGGTTTTCTCCAAAAAAACATTTCTCAGTTCCTCAGGTGTTTGGAGCTAACTACTCTAGAGCTAATTCACTGTTTCAGTAGACCGATGGAACCCTATTGATTTTATGGATCCTAGAATAATAATGATCAAGTTATATGAGTTTTTTTGAGCGCTATGTAATAAAAAAAAATAAAAGACCTGAGAATGTAGGAAACTGCATTTGGATTCCTGTCTCCTACTGATTTTATAAAGATCTGGATTTAAGAGGTGCAAATTTCTAAACCAAATCAACACTTCAGTTTCGCTGTAGGCACAGGGTTGAAACATGATCTGATGGGTAATACTTAAAATCTTACATTTCCTTATATGCATTTAAAAAGTAATACATTCCCCTGATTTTATTTAGCTAAAACCAAAGTACCTAAACCAGGGAAAGATAATAATCTCATATATAAAAATCTCCCTGTATCTCCCCACTGAATTTAGAGTCTACACAAATAACTTCGTAAAGTAGATAGCAATTTCTGGAAGGCTAAAATTAGCTGGAAAAATTGCAGTGCAGTTATCGTCAAGCTCAACTTTTAAAAAAAAAAAAAAAAAAAAAGAAGTTTGAATATTTACATATTTGTTTGCACTTACTCTACAGATGCCCCATGGTCACGGCTGGTTTGAATACCCTGGGGTCCTTATCTGTCTCTGGATGTCTGAGATTCAACAACTGATGGGCCTTTCACCAAAAAGTTTTTCAGTCCTTGAGCATAATACTTGCATAAGTATAACATGGATTGACAAAGCTGCGTTCACCTCCCAAGCACTGCAAACATACTTATTTTTGTCTAGAAATAAGGAGAGGCAGTTCCTTGCCTCTCTCTTCAGTCAGAGCGCTCGTCTGAAATAGAGATTGGTGTTCACATCTCTTCCTTGGCCTGTGGGACCAGTGAGAGGCAACCAAAAATAAATTCTTCTCCGTAGCCCAGTGGTATAGATGACCCTCGAGAAGGAGAAAGATTTGCACCAGAAAAAGTTTAGTATGAACATGAGATCCTGCAAGAGCTGGGAGCAGGAGGGAAAACAGCCTCACGCCAGGAGAAACCTTGGTCAGTCTCGTCGTGAGAGGACAACTTTGCACTGCTCAGCCGCTGCTGAGGTATTTTCCTCATGCAAAGGTGGAAACAACCTTTTGGCCTTTGTGCATTGATAGTCTGTACTTAATGAGCATCAAAGGCAGTCTTTGAAGCAAGCAGTCCACTGTGATTTAAAGAGGCAATACTCCTAGAACAAATGCATGAAGTGTCTATATGGCTAAATCCATTGCAATCAGGCACAGGGAAAATGTTCCTGTCCTATATATGAATCAGGCTGTCACTTCTACATACTGCACAACTCAGGATATAAAGAGATTTTGCAAAAATTTTAAAATCCTAGTAACCTTCCGGATTTCCAGCTTTGTGTCCCAGTTATAGCTTCTTTAAAAAAACCAATAATAACAAAAAAGTAAACTAATAACTCTGTTAGCACCAGGGTGATGTCAGACTACTTTTGAGCCACACTAAAACTCCTAATTTCAGCTATGAAGCTGGTATTTTTATTTCTTCCTTTTTCTCACTGTCAGGCTCACAGACTCGTTCAGTATGAGAACAGGTCACATATGAAAGAGGAAAAACAAATTCCCTTCACATGTTTTCAGTTTACCTTTCCTGCAATCCTCCAGATGAAAACCTGTGTAATCAAAAAGCAGCACAGAAAGTGCTGTGAGCCTGTCTTTTGCATCAAGGTTTTTGTTTTTCTTTATACTGCCATTGTCCATAGATGGTGTAAATTGCCTCTTCTCTCATCAGATTTTGCAACTCTTGTGGGAAGGATGGCCTTTTAGTTTGTGTTTTTGTAGCACACATCACACAAAGAACCTGGATAATGGTCCAGGTTCATCTACAATGAAGAATTAATACAGCCTTATAATTTTGCTATTGATAACTGGAGGGGTAGCTTTGGGATAAACCACTCAGTGACAGATCATAATTTGTGTTTGGAAACTGAAAGTTGTCTGAAAAATAAGGGGCGATTAAGCAACTTAAATAGGTTGCTTTTTTCTCTTCCAAAAATGTGTTATATTTCCAGAATTAAAGGGACTGTTTGGGATTAACTCACAAGCCTAAAGCAAAGATGTGTGGAGGTAAATTTAACACAGAGGTGATATGTTCAGTCTCTGGGGAGAGAGATAGAAATGATGGTTGTCATTTTCACCTTATCTCCTTTGACAGAGAAAAGGTTCAGCAATTATGGCCCACTGGAAAAAAAAAACAACAAAAAAAAAAAAAAAAAAAAAAAAAAAAAAAAAAAAAAAAAAAAAACGAGAGAGAGAAATAAAGAAGAAACTATAATTTAAAAACCAGACAAAAAGAAGAGGAAAGAAAGCACCTCAGTGCATTTTCTTCTAATGATATAAATTTCAATTAACTGAATTGATAAATTAAGCTATAAAGCAATGCAAACATGCAGAAGAAAAATTCAAATAATTTTTTTCTTCATGCTTCCAATTCTTTATAGTACATTACATCAGTTAATGGCAATTTGTATAATTTGTGTAATGACATAAATTGCCATAAACTCTCACAGTGAAATGTTGTAAAAATGATAAATCAGGGATAAAGAATGGAGCGCCAGGTTCATAGCTGCTGTAAATTCCATTAACGATATTGCAGGTTCTCCAGTTTATACCTGTTCACACCCCACTCTTAGCCCACACCCCATATGTGGTCAGGGAGGGATCAGGGGAAGACGATGGGAATAGTGAGTAGCGTTGTAAGGAGTCAAAGGTGAATGTGAGTAAGCTGCTGAAGGTCCAAAATGGAAAAGACATGACAAGGAAAGTGTGGTCTAGTGATGGGGCAACTTAGGACGGGACTGGGTCTCTTCTTTGCAGTGCCTGGCACACACACACCAGTTGCTGGTGTGGCCCTGGTCCTCTCTGACACAGCCAATTCTTCCTGCTCTGGCTGGAGTTTCAGACATCCAGCAGAGACCTGGTTTTGTTCTGTTGCACTGACACCACTGTGTGTGTCGGGTGTGCTGCTGATCAGAAGGAAGCACAATACCAAATCCACCTCTTTTTCAGGTGCCTTTGTGAACATTTGCTCCAGCTGCTCGAGGAGCATCATTCTTTCAAATCAGCACCATATCCAGCCTAAGGGCTCCATCTTCTGCACCTTCAAAATCTGTCTCCGTTTTTAGATACGACAAGAGCCCAGGTCTGATTTATAGCCAACATCACAGCTCATTCTTAATGTGTCCCCAGGCCTGCTGAGGTGTCCTCTGCCCAGGCAATTCCTCAGCCAAGGTGAATTTGGGCATCCTGGTCATGCCATAGTCATTTGCACTGTCTGATTCTAAAATACAGCTCACCACACGACACCAGCCCTGAGACACTGTCACAAGGTGTGACAGGCAGGGTGTGCACAGTCATTCTCACCATAATTTTAGCACAAAATAATACCATATTTGGATCCATGGAAAGAAGGAAGGAAGGAATGGAACTCTTGACTTTCTCCACACTGTAAAGGTGGCAAGAAGGCGGTTTGTAGTGGTTAAGTGTCCAATCAATTGTGTTGTCAACTGTGGGCCTGCACTTAAATTATTATCTGGCCATACTGACTATTCTGAAATTGAGTGACCATTTCCATTCAGTTACAGTGCATCTGTTATGGTTTTTTTATCACTGTTCTTTCCTTGTTACAGACAAAGTGGAAAGACAATTCAAGGATATTAAAATAACTCAATGTGGTCAATAGACCCTAAAAAACACTGAATAAACTCTGCTTGAAGCACTGAGTGGGTGTAAACATCAACCAGGTAAGCAAGCTTGTAGTATTTACCAAAAGGGTTAAAATACAATAAAAAGAGACAAGAATGAGTTGAGAAAAAAAGCAAAAAAGCAAACAAACAAACAAACAAACAAACAAACAAACAAACAAACAAACAAAAAAAACCAACCCCAAGGGTCAGTATGCAGGCAGGCTAGGGTAACTCCTTGAGGTTGAGAGCCCTCCCCTTGTTGGGTGAATGTTTGCACGTTCTGGGTTATCCTTTCTGAAATCTGGAGAATTCTTAACTCAGTTGGGTAGCACCAACTCCATTTGACATCATGAATCTATATTCAAATGCCGGCAGAGATATAACTGGTTTAAATGGCTCATATGTTTAAAAAAATTAAATCCTCTTTTAAACACATTATTTGTCTCCATTTCATAAGCCTTCATGACAAGTATCAAGACATTTTTTTCTGGAGTCTGGGATAATTTTCCAGTGAAGTTGTACACACTGTGAGTTACCACATTGTGGTGTCCAAAGCTGTAAGGGTTTCAGCATTCTCTTCCACAATGATTGAAAGGAGGGGACTCTCATGGCTCCAGAAATTTACATCTCAGTAACTCCTGTGGCTTGGGATTTCAAAGAACTTTAGCTATATTAATTAATTCAGGCTCATAAACCCCCTTGATTCAAAGCCTCTTGGCCTTCTTTACACTGAGATCCAGTGTCCGTCAAATGAAGATTGTTATCCTCATCCCTGTTCTTGAGCAGGAGAAATGAAGGTAAAGCCAAAACTGGCAGAACTGACAAGGAATTTTACGAAACAGTAGCTTGTCTTTTTCCATCAAGGCCTCGTTCCAAAGGTAGGTGGGATTATGGAAATTGAAACCCTTTTGTGGAAAGATTGTTTTTAAGGTAATGTCTTCCAAGAATGCCTTCTCAGGCTAGGGAAAAAGAGCTTCAAAGCAGGGATTTATGCCTTGAGCTCTTATACCATCGGAGAATGCCCTGAATGTGCAGATGCTGATAATGCAGCCAAAGCACTATTCTGACTTGCCACAAATAACTTTGGAAAGAATTAATTCTTCTTAGTTTAGAGTAGGACCGTGGTAAAACCTTAGCTCTCATAGAGTACGCAATTTGTAGAGCTAGATATAGTCACAAACAGAGCTTCTCTGCAAGCCACAGGAAAGTTTGTTAACTGTCAAAATGAAACAGAAATAAAAATAGTATAGAATCATAGAATATCCTGAATTGTAAAGGACTCACCAGGAAGAACATTGAAGTCCAACTCCTGACATTTCAAGGACAACTCCAAGGATCACATGATGCACCTGAGAATATTGAAAAACAAACCAGAGGGGGGCAGGGAAGGTAATTCAATCTGAAAATAAATTATTTAATATTTTACGTATCTTATTTTAACTGAAAAAATGTATTTACATCAATAATGTCAATTAAATGAAATAAAAGAGACCAATCCCCTCATTTTCACAGAGCCCTCTAGAAGCGTGGTTTTGGGCCATTCCTTTTCTTTGTTTTTTTACTAAAAGAGATACAAAAGTAAATTATAAGAACCAATCCCCCAGATTAGGCAATAATTCCCACGGTAAGAAAAGACCAAGGGAGGCAGGTACTGACTTTAAGAAAACAGGAAAGCTCAGGTAAAATGCAGAGATGTGTTTATAACCATTAAAACAAATGCTTGAAGGCAAATACAGAGAGAGTAAAGGCGGCTGTGCTTTGGGATACTAACACAAAACTTATTTGTTCTAGTAGTTCAGAGATGATCCAGTTTCTGCTCTTATAAAAGATAATTAGGAAAAACTGTCAAGTCTGCAGATTAATCCTGCATATATCTGCCTGGAGTTTGCTTTGAAACCTTTTGGATCTAGAAAGACAATCTTGTGTAATTAGCTGAGGCCACTATAATCCATAAAAAACATCTGATCACATTGATTTTCAGTCAATCAGGCTCTATCTGTCAACAGCAATTCTAGAGATCATACGAGAGGTCTTACAAGTACACAACTTAGCCCTCTAAGGTCATTTAAACTTTTCTCTGGCTATTAAACTCAAAATAATTTTCAGTCACCGGCTGCCAACTGCTCCAAAGAAAACGAAAAAGTAATTAAAAAAAAAGCCAACATAACCCCAAGCGTATATATCTCTCTTCTTGTATAAAAATGTAAATATATAGACATATAGATGAGATATTTTAATATCTATGCATATTGCCACAGACATGCTTGACAAGTGACCTGTACATGTGTGCTCTTTTTGTTTTGTTAGAGGGGGTTTTATTACTTTTATGTAGCAGAGGAAACCAAGAATCTATTCAAACTCCTCTTTATTCTGCCTTCAATTGTGATGCATTCCGTAAAATCAGGTAGCAGGGTAACAAAAACTAATACAGTGTGTAAATCCTCATGGTGAAAGGAATGTTTTTGAGTCTGGATTATATAGAGCAAGCCCAGTTAGAGACCAGTTAGTAAGGTACCGAAAATATTTCACTAAAGAAACTTTGTCTTCCAGGTTCTGTGAAAGGCTCTTGTTTATACTGAGGTGCACCTGGTAATTTGCTGTGTTAACCACAAATGTTGTGCTGGTGTGGCTCTTGCTGGCTTCTCCTACCCTGACAGTGTTGCTGGCTTTGATTCCTGTTGTCTGGGCCACTGCAATTGGGAGGAAAGGGAGCTCAGATTTTCAAATCGTGGTGTAAAGAAAGCAGAAAGCAAGGCTCCCCATCCCCAGCTCTGCAGAAGTTATTAAATTTTATTTCTTGTTCAGAGTTTCTAAGAAATGTGAACAGGGAAGACTGAGGCCATCAAGTTGTCACATGGTCACATGCTGCTAAGACTGCTCTCTATGTCACCTAAATTTAGCCATCTAAAAGTTGGTGTATACCCCAAACTAGTAATCTACACTGTCCTTATAGAGAATACAGAGATGAGCTTCAGAGACAGTCATCCCAGCTGATTTTGATGGGTGTTCTTATAGGGTGAATGGGTCTCTAATTCTGCCTGTTCAACACTGTTAAAGTTAGGGTTAAACCCCATTTTAGTAATTAAATTTGGCTAAATTTAATCCCAGGTTTAGTGACGCAAATCTGACAGTGAAGTTATCTAGAAGAGAAGTGGGAAAGACTGAGGATGTTGAAAGTAAGGGAATTTTCTTAGTACAGCATGTCCCCAGGTATTTTATTTTCACCAAAACACATGTGACTTCTATAAATCACATACTTTTATACCAATGTGCATGGGACATCAAAACTCCTTTTACCATCCAACCTTCAGGCAGCCTGCTCAGTGAGATGTGGAAAGAAGCTGACAATATTCTGGTGAGACCAAAGATCATGGCATTTGCAGGTAGATTTCAGTTTTGTAGAAATTGCATTATCTGTAATTTTTGTTCATAAAATTCTTGACTACTTCAACTGGGCAGAACCCTCTTTATAATGACTAAAAATATACACAGGTTGGGTGACAAAATAAATGATTGCTGGTATCCCGCACCACATTTATGAAACAATGTATATTGTTCTGTAAAATATTCTGTAAAATATTTACCATTTTCCAGTAAAACTGAGGCATTGAGATTTAGTTCATCAGCGAGTCCAAAATAACACTTTTCCTCTGTGAAGTGGTATAGAAAAAAGGGTAATGTTCTTGAGAATCCCTAAATAAATGTCATAAAGGAGCAACACTGTGTAATTTCTGAGTTCTGCTTATGTAATGAAGTTCCATAACCTTGAATATTCTGTTCAGACTGAAGATCTTAAATTAAAATGATCAGCATCTTCAGCAACCTTAAGACTCAGCACTAAGCTTGGCTGATAGAAGGTTTTTCTGAGGGATAAAGTTGATGGGAGTTGTTTGGAAAAAGCACTTTTTGTTTGAACTGTAGCTTTCCTTAGGCTTGGAACTGGTGAAGTCAGTAAAAATGAATTGAGAAGAGAACTAAAAGTCCTGTATGGCTTAAAGCACTAGTTTTAAGTCCAGATCAAGATGATGTGAGTAAGGGGCTATGAATCATGGTTCTGGTAGTCTGGTCTTTTTGCTAGCAACTTGTTTTGTAGATTTGAGGAAGATCTTTGACTTCTCTGTGACATAGCTTGTGGCTCATATATAAGATTAAATTGGTCTCCTTTATGACTGGAAGGGAATTATTTTCGTTCCAGAGGGAAAGACAAATCTAATGATACAAAATTTTTTGGTCTTGCTGAAAACATAGAACTGTTGTATCTGGGGGGTTAGTTTCTTTTCCATCCCTGTGCATAAGAGTACTTGACTAAAATCTCCACTCACTCAAATATTGCTCAGTATTCCTTACCCTAAAGCATACACTCTGTGCATGCTACATCCTCTAGACCCAAAATCATGCGGAAATTCTTCCCCTTTCCTCCGACACTTCACTGAAGCCACAAATGCCACCAACTTTAGAGGCAGATTTCTTTATCTCAGAAACTTTTTGATGTCTGGTTATTAATTTCCCTCTAAATTCTCCTGTACACTCTTTCTTCCTGCCTCTCTTTAACCCATCTTCTGTTTGTCAGATATGCCGTCATCTGAATGCCTCTAAAAAAAATTGAAAGTGCGTGGAGAGAGTGAGAGAGGAGACTTCTGCGCTATCATTTCCATGAAAATCATTTTTTATGCATGTTGAACAACTGACTTTTGACTCAATCATGAATCTACACTAAGATGCTTCACACCCAAAGAACCATTTTTCGGTACAAGGAAACCCCAAAGCATCTGTGCTGCCAAAACTCCCCTAATTCTTCTCATGATAGGGAAGGTTCAAGCACAGCAAAGACTGTTTCTTCTACATTATACCAGTTTTTTATTAAAATAGTGTTTATGAGGAAGAGCTCCTTTTCCAAAACTGCTTGATTTCCTAAACCCAGAGAAGAATAAATATGGAGTATCTGCATATGTGAACATAAACAACCAAGATACACTCACACAACCAGACAGCTCCTAAATTATATGTTTGCTTAGGGACATGCATGACAGAGCCATGTGGCTTACCCAGGGCTTGAAAAGGCTATGAAATCTGAGTAACATAGTGTGTGACAGCAGAACAGAGCCCTGAGTGTTTAACTTCAATATGAAAGTAATTATATTAAAGAGGGCATTAAATGCATGTTTGAACCAGGTTTGTGAAGGATTTGGGGTAAGTTTGCCTTGGTGAAAGGCTGCTTGATTCATTAAAATCAGAATTCTGTCTTGTCCTTGATTTGTTCCTTTTACAGTTTTAGCCTTTCATAATTTTTTACTTCTTTTTAAATGACATGGTCTGCTCAGGACCATTGTCACTGTTGACCACAAAATCAGGCTACAGGAAAGCAAAGCTAGGGTTTTGTGGGTTTTTGTTTGTTTGGGGGTTTTGTTGGTTGGNTTTTTTTTTTTTTTTTTTTAGTTTTGGTTTGGTTTTTGTAGTTTTTTTTTTTAGTTTTTGTTGTTGTTGTTTTGGTTATTTTTTGCTTGTTTGTTTTGTTTTTGTTTTTGTTTTAATAAATGTCAGCATGTGACTTAGAAGCTTAAAGTTCGGGTGGTGGGACAGGATAATCCTACGACAATTTGAGACTCTTAAAGCCCTTTCATTTGACACAGCTCTTTGTTTATTTTGTTTTAGACACAAAGGTCTCTGACACTGAAAGCTTTAGGATTAACCTCAAAATAGGAGTTTTAAATATCAGTACAGAACCATGGGTTCAGTTTCTGGAAATCATGCCATAATGACTAACCGTAGGAGTTTATATAAAAGTGAAAGAGCACCTCTACTGCTTGAGCTAAAGAGCGGTGTTATAATGCTTAACAGATAACAAAAACACATCCAGGGGAAAATGCAAAGGTCATCTCAACAAACGCCAAAGGTCAGCAGATGGAGAGAAAACAGTCTCACTCCAGTGCCAATTCTTCCCATTCACTAGCAATCAGTGCTATTTTTTCCCTAAAGGACATGCAGGGAAATCTAAGAGAAAACCAAGTACAGAATGAGGATTACTACTTTTTTGGCTTTTGTTGATCTTAATAATTTCAAGGATAAGTGGCATTCAGTAACTTTTGTTAGTCTTTGCGGGAAATATGAATATCTGCATGAAGGGAGTAAAGAACAATCCTGTCTGTACTGAATGTACTGAATAAAGTCCTCACACGAAGTCAGAAGGCTGCAGAACTTGCTTGGATCAGGGAAAGTACAGGTCTGCACTAAATCTGATTGTGAGGGAGTAAATTGGGTCTGCCTTTAGGAAAATATGGAGAAGAGTGGAAAGGAGAAGGAACACTTCCTTCTACATCAGGACCACATGCAGCCATTGTCATCACACTCTCGGAACTGTGCTGTTTTACCCAAAAGTGACTTGCTCTTTAGGAGAAACTATGATCCTTTCACTCTGTCTGCCAAATCCTTGCACCTAGAGATGAACAAGAACAAAAATTTGAATAAAAATTAGTAAAGGAGAAGATAATGTATATGAAAAAGGACGTGCCACTTGTGTATTACATGGTTTCCATAAAATTTATATATTCATCTAGTCTCCAGCTAGGGGTTTGGTTAAGAAGCCCATAGGACTAGTTTAACAGAATACTGTGGGCAACTAAAACTGGCATAACTTTTGCCGTTCCAAATGTGTAACTTTTGCTGCTTTGCTAGAGGATTATGGACTGTTTAGGGAATAGTACAGAGCTACGCTGTGTCAGCTGGGGGAGTCCTATGGAATTTAGAAAATAGGGCAATGCTATCCCAATAGTAAAATACTAAACAGTTAATAATTTATATATGTGTATATATATATATATATATATATATATATATATTCACAAAGTGGCAGTCATCTTAGGGAATTGATAGTTAGATAAACACTCCAGCAGTGCTCTTCAACCACTTTCAATGAAACAGTAGTTTCCCTGCCTATTTTTAAATAGCACTAAAGCTTGTGTGTCACTTTAAAAAGGTTGCATGGCCATGGTGACCCAGCAGCTTCTTTTCCAAACTGCAAATGCTGCTCATATTGTGAGGGTCCCAGAGAATGATTTGTCAATACCTCTGCAGCTCTAGAACCAAACTGCTGCCAGATTAACTGCTAATTAAGATCCAAGTTTACATGGTTCAGATCAGAAAGACATTGAGGAATCCATCAACACTGACGAAAATGAAACACATATCCCAGCAGAGTCTGACATTCCTGCTGTCTGTGTTGTAGTACAGGATAATGACTGTAGAAGCTCCACTGTCCACTGCTAATTGCTGAGACGGTTGTTTTTGGAATGCAGTGTATGTACAAATATATACAGTACATGATAAATAATTTGGAATATGTTTCTCATCTTGCCCAGATTAATGCAATGACAAAAACAAAACAGAGCTCAGAGCACTAAGATTAGGAAAATTGTCACTTCTTTTACTCCAACAGAGAAGGAGTGCAGATCCACCCAAGACAATTCTGATATAAAATCAGCACTGAAGAGAAAGAATCAAGTCCTAAAAATGAAATGATAGCAAGCTGCAGTGAAAGGAGCAAAATCAAGGAGGCAGAATATTTATCACCTGTCTGTTGGGTTAGCTGTAGCAGAAGAATGGCTCTATAAAGGGCTTTATCACAAATACTTACATAGCCCCATTAATTATCTAAATATCACACAATCTTTAATGTTTTAAAGCCCACAAAATCTGGAGGAGGGAAATCTTATCACTCCATTGACACCTGAGAAACTGAGGCAAAGGGAAAGACATTTCAGAATATGCCAGAAAAGCTGAAACTGAACTGAAGTCTCCAAAGTCCTAGAAATGTATCCTAATTAAGTCATTATTCTTTACTTGCTGACTGTTAGACTTGGGGCCTGGATGTAAATTTTTGTAAAATCATGGGACCATTTAGGTTGGAAAACACTTTGAGGATAAAGTCCAATTGTGGATGCAGCACTGTCAAACCCTCTCCTAAACCATGTCCCTAAGTGCCACACATGTGTTTTAAATACTTCTGGAAATGATGATTCCACCACTTCCTGGGCAGCCTGTTCCAATGACTGGTAATTCTCTCAGGGAAGTTTTCCCTGTTATCCAATCCAAATTTCTCCATGGGCAGCTTAAGGCTGTTTCCTCTCATCCTGTGCCTTGTTCCCTGGGAGCAGAGCCCTGGCTGCCCCCTCCTGGGAGGGGGTTGTGGAGAGTGAGAAGGTGCCCTCTGAACCTCCTTTTCCCCAGGCTGAGTCCCCCCAGCTCCCTCATTACACAGCATTCATTGCCGCTGCCAGGACGCAGGGTTTCCAAATTCTTCAGTTACTAAAGATTTGCTCGTGGGTAGCTTCAAGTTTTCCTGATCAACTTGACAACAGGGGCATTAAAAAATTCCTTGGAGACAACTCCACACATTCCCAGTCTCCATTAACTCTGCCTTCCCCTCCTTTCCCTTCAAGAAAAAGGGAAAAAAAATAGTAAAAGGGAATAGGAAAAAAAAACCAAAAACCCCTTTAATTCCGTTTCCCACTGTGTGACCTTGCAGAGTTGTAGGAGTTAAATGGTGCACAGTTTGGGAACATCCATTGTTCTAATCACAGCTGCTCCAATACCATATTGTCAGTGAAATGGAAAAGAAATTAGCAGCTCATTTTGTGCGACGTGAACTTTCTCTCTCGCTCTCCTGCTTGATGAGAACACTCTCTTTGATAAATCAGCCATCATACCTTATTGCCATGCAGAGACTGGAAGTAAAAAAAATGTCAACAACATTTTTTCCCTGAGTGTTCTGGAAGCAATCAAGTTTCACTGCAGCAAAGGTAATGCTTAATTTTCCATCGTCGTTTTTTTGGCATATAGAAAGTTAACAGAGGACATATCTTTTAAAGCTACAGAAATTGATTGGACTTGCAACAGACGAGACGTCGGCAATGAATGAGATAAAGAGCGGATTCGGCACATTATTGCAAGAGAGGTTCCCATCGGTGCGTACCATTCACCGACTTGTGCACAGACTTCAATTAGCAGTTAAGGATGTGTTGAAATATGTTGCAGGAATTAGTCATTTCAAAGTCTTGGTAGGGAAACTAAATTATATAGTGTTTGCAGTCAGCCAAA
>VZRN01000637.1:0-20010 GCA_013397935.1 Dasyornis broadbenti | reverse complement strand
AAAAAAAAAAAAAAAGGGAAAAAAAAAGAAACCATGAGGAAAAAAGGAAGGAAAGAAGAGAAACTCAGCAAGAAGTAGCTGAATGGGCATATGTGGTATCATTGAAGCGACTAAAGAGCAAGCCAGTAGTCAAGATGTGCTGAGTAGCCTGCATTTCCAAGACAGTAAAGGCTATTTTAAGGTCATAGAAATAACTGCCTAAACACTTCACATTTCCAAGAGACACTATAGAGAAAAAACATCATTTTCTCAAATAAAGAGGGTGAAGTTCTTTCTCGATCCAAGCAAACAGTGTTGGAAATTTACATGCTTTAGAAGAGTTTTCTTTCCATGGAATATGTCTTAATATGCCATGGCCATTTTGGTCACTCATTCTGTTGCATTGTATTTACTCACTAATTAGCTGTACAACAGAAGAATGTTCATTAACAGAAAGGAAAATGCTCTAGAAGAGACTGAATATTTCTCTAATAGGTTTTTCCATTGTTCAGAACAAAACTCAGTTAAAAATATAACCTGTATATAGGTATAGCAAACGTAGAGAAAAGTCTTTCTTCTTGAATTGTAAAAGCTGATATGCTAGATTCTTGGACTGAAAAATGTTCTTCAAGTAGAAATGTGTGGGTGAGTTTTTTTGTTTGGTTTTGCTTTTGGATTTGGTTTTGGTTTTTGTGGTTTTTTTTTTTTTTTTTGGTTGGGTTTTATTGTTGTTGTTGTTTTGGTATTTTTTTCCCATGGTAGAAAGAGAATCAGGGCCAAATTATCAATAGAGCTTGATTTATTTCCTCTTTATTAAATTCTATTGACTTTTCCACAAAAAGTTCACCCAGGGTATATACTCATAGATGCCTGGGACAAAAAACCAAAAGATTATCAAAAGTCACTCAACCATTATCTTATCCCAAGGCTGGATCAGCTATATTTGTACTATTGCTGGCAGTTCTTTGACGCAATTGTTCAGAAAAACCTCTTGTGCTTGAGTGGCCATGACTTTCCTAGACAATCCATCTAAATACTTATTAACCCTCACTGCGTAAACACTGTCTCCAACCCACCTATTTTTAGCCTATCCTTTCTCTTGCTAAAGCTGAAACTCTCCTGCTTTTTTTCTTGTCTGTCATAAACAAGAGGAGAAACCTTTTCTTTTCCTTGTTAAAACAACTTTCAACATATTTGGATGACATAAGGAAACCATGACAGAATAATTACTTCTAAGTTTGTTCTGGTGGTCCAGAGACTGAATTAAACCAAAGGATGCTACAAAGGAATGTAATGGTAATCAGTCATGAAAAAGTAACCACTTCTCAGAGGGATAACTTTATTATAGAAGTGCTAAAACAACCTCTGCAATGTTTTTTGAAGATTACAGAGTCATAGAACGGCCTGGTTTGCAAGGGACTGTAAAAATCACCTGTTCCAACCCGCTGCTATGGGGATTCTACCTGCTATGGTACCTTCTACCAGACCAGGCTGTCCAAGCCTCATCCAGCCTCCATTCCAGGGGTGGAGTATCTGCAGTTTCTCTCAGTATTATACACCAGTGTGTCATCACCCTCACAGGGATGAATTCCTTCCTAATGAATATTGAATGAATATCCAATCTAATCCTACTTTCTTTCATTTTGAAGGCATTCCCCCTGGTCTTGTCTCTTCAGGCACCTGTAAAAAGTCCCACTCCATCCTTCTTGTAGAATTCCTTCAAGCCCTGGGAGTCTGCAATGAGCTCGCAAAGCCCTCTCTTTCCAGGGTGAACAATCCCAGTTCTCTCAGCCTTTCCTTATAGGAAAAGTTCTCCATCACTTTAGTCATTTTGATGTCCATCCTCTGGACTCACTCCAACAGGTCCATGTCTTTTCTGTGCTGGAGCCCCAGCGCTGGAGGCAGCACTGCAGGTGGAATCTCACCAGAGTGGAGCAGAGGGGCAGAACCACCTCTCTCTACGTGCTGGCCACACTTCTCAATTAAAACTATAAGGGCTTACAAGACTTGTAGTTAGGTAAGTTATGACTATGGGAAATTAGGGCAGGTTTATGTGTATTACAGTGCATAAAGCATTTGCACAAAGTTTAGAAAAAGGTATTTTAATCTGTAGGCCTGATTCTGTCCTCAGACCTGCCGGGGTGAAAAAAAAGACACAGAAGGAACTTCACATATAACTAGTAGTGTAAGCAAGAAGCGAATCAGACCTTATGCCTCTACATAAAGATTTAAGCTACTTAAGAGATTTACAGCAGACACTCGCACATCAATGTTATGAAGGCTTTTTAGCTGCAAATATTAATGAACTCCCTTTGCTAAAACAGACTGACTATTGAACATCTGCAAATGGCAGCATGAAGTTTGAACCCTAGACAGTTCATTAAAACAGTTTGACCCAAAGCCAAATTGTTCAATGCTGGCTTACAAAAGGTAAGAGAGACTTTCTGCCAGTTGGAAAACAAATGAATCTCAGCACTGGTTCTATAAAGATCGACGGTGACTTAAAAATAGCCTGGGGTTAATATTATAAATCTTTCTAAAAGAGATTTGAGTGCATATTCTTCATGCCAGCCTTGGATCAATCTCGCAAAGCGATATCCTTTCAAATGACACTGATACAAAATATCGGATGCTTTAAAAAGCGAGACTTATTAGCTGGCTAGACATATTTTCCTATCCCACCAATGCAACAAGCACCAGAGCATCTCAGACAAGGCCAGTCGACACCAGCTAGTTACTGCTCAGGCTGGAGGTCTGGGTGGCCTGGTGCCTGAATACTCTATTAAGAACAAAATAAATAAGTAAAAAGGGTGTATGGGAAGCCAAAGAAATCACTGCAGACAGGAGCTGCCTAGGGCAGTGTGCAGTGGTGTTCTGAACAGAGCAGAGTCTATACCTTCCAGGATTACACTAAGGGTGAACCTAGGGGTAACCTCACCCCAAAAAATTATGCTGATCAAAATGGGGTCAATGTGCTCCAGCCACATCATTTGTTGCTGCTGCTGCTCAGCGAAAGGGGCTAGGGGGTTATGTCAGCAGAGGAAGAAGCATCATTCGGGGGATGCATTGGGAAATGGGGTGGTGTTGACTATGCTAAAATCTCCCTCTGTGGCTGGGCTTGCTCCACCGGAAAAATAAACTATGCCAATTTTTCAAGCTCCCCAAGGGAAAACTCAGTCAGGCATTTCACAAGCTGCATGCACAGAGATGATCACAATTTTCTTTCCAGGTTGCCTTCTTGTCTACCCCCTTTCATATACACAGATATTTCTGGCAGTTTGTATTTGTGCCCTGATAACCACATACTGTTAATTTATTTCTAGATCATCACACAAATGCATTTATTCCATCCAGTTGTCTGTCTGTTGCAACACAGTATATATGCATAGCTCTAACAGCACAAATATGGGTGAATGATAAATGCTGCTTAAGGTTGGTATGCAAGGAGTTTCAGCTCTGGTATGCCACTCCGCATATCATTTTACCTATGGTACAGGAGGATATCTATTTATAGTGGATAATGCTCTACAGATAGACCTCTTTATCATAATCTGGAAGTAAGAAATCATTTTCTGATGCCAGATTTGCTAATCTGAAACAGCAATAACCACTATTCATCAGCGGTCTGTTTCCCAAACTTCAGACACATTTGCCATTGGAGGTGGCTGTGCAGCTCGCAGTGCTGTCCACAGGAGATGTCTGTAGGTATCAGAGAACTGAAGCAACCCCCTGCATTTCACAGCAGTGGGGAAATTATGCAAATCAGAGCAACATGTCCTGATGTGAGAAGATATTTTGGCTGTGCTGCAGAAAGTGTCGTGACGTTAGACCCAGTGGTGAATGGACATCACTCATTTTCAAGGTATTTTAAGGAGTTTTTTTCTGCATAATTTCCTCGAGCTGGAAGTGGCAGAAGCTTTGTTAAGCAGCATGCCACATACCTCTGAGATTTTGTGCTAGCATTTGCTTTCACTCACAGCTCCTCTGGGGATTCCCAAGCAGGGTTGCGTGCCTGAAGCTGCTGGGAGCATGGGGAATAATCTCTATCACTGGTAATCTTTCCCATATAGGACAGACCATGCAGCCCTCTTCCATCATTAGAAGAAATTTGAACAAAGCTCCGGTTTTAGCTTTGTGCAAACCCGTTCTTCACTTTCACACAAAAGCCCCAAGTGGGTGAACTGATCCCCTGGGAGCCTTTGCAAGAGCAGAGGGCAAGAGGCTATGAAGAAGCCCATTATGTGCCATGTTGGTTTGTGAGACTCCTTGGCTTTGACTGATCACTGAACAACTCAGCTCCTTCCTCATCCTTAACCACTCATACAGGACCAGCCATAGTATAAACTACCTGTCTTTTATTCTTTTTCCCATTTCAGTCAGGTTCCGCAGCAGTATTATACATGCCTTAAGTAAGGTTTCCCCTAACCGTGGTCAGAAGAAAGGCAGAGTTCAGAGTTTCACCTCTACACACATGCATTCAATGCCTTGTAGTTTTCTCACGAGGCCAGGTGAGTGTGCTGTCTGCATGGGATTTCAGTGATGAAAATACTAATATAAAGAAATATGATTTTTTTGTGAGATACGATAGACAGGGCTTACCACGGCACAAGCAGAATACACAGTGTACAAGAGTCTGCAAAATGCACAGGTGTTATTGTAAACATGAAAGTAAACTTTAAATGAAACTTGAGTTGTGGTGTTGTTACTGAAGATGAAACCTGGTCACTGAATGTAAGCAAATGTACATCCTTGAGACTAGGAGAGATCACTCTTGTTCTCTCCTGGTCGTATTCTTAGTGACTGCAATATCCTGTTGGGTTCTGTTTGTATTGTTATGAGTAAGTTTAGAGCTTATGAAAGCCACAGTCTGGTCAGCTTTGAAAACAACTGTGGGTACTTTATTCGGACAACAGAATCAGATTATTTGCAGTGTGTTTTCTTCCAGAGTGCCTCAACCATGGCCTCCAAGCCAGCTCTTAAGTCATAACCAAGGCCTATTCAGTTCTTGGCTTTTCTCCTGACCGTTTTTTCTCCTGAAACTGAATTGGCACTGAACTCCAGTTCAAAGAGAGTTTTGGGAACTCTTGTTTGATGAAAACTACGGTAAGATGAACAATAGCTTTTCTTTCCCTTTATTTTTTGCCTTTTTTTTTTTTTTTTTCATTTGAAGAGATCAGAACAGCAAATGATAGAAAACAGTTTTACTTCTTGTGGTGATAATGAATTTGAGAGGAGTGTAGATGTTTACCCACTTCAATTACAGCATCTAGAAATGCTTTCTAGCATTCAGCTCACAGATTAGGGCACTTAAATATAGATTTTCATAAGGAGGTATCTACGGCTGAAGTGAAGGGAGTCTAAGCTCCCACTATAGTCAATGAAACAGAAGTCATTACATTTAATGAAATCTAAAGGTTTATTCACTTGGTCAAATACAGAAATTAATCCCTTTTGGGATATGTTTGAATAAACTGTCATACATCCCCTCTATTTTTACAGAGGAAGATTATTCATTCTCTTATGAAATAGGTCTTCAGAGGCAGACCAGAGCAATGATTCATTGGTCATGCTGATTTCTTTCCAATAATTGGCAAACCCATAAAATGTCTTGTCCAGTCCTGAGGAGTTTGGTTTTTTTTTTTTTTTTTTTAGACACTGGATCTCATGCTAATGAATGGCATGAGAAATGCTATCCGTTCCATATCTCCAGTCACGCAGAAGTGGTCTCTGTATTAGCAGACAACAGGTTTTTTCTTAAATTCTTGCTACATTTTCCATCTGTCAGTGTATTTGCAGTGCTGCAGAGCACATTGGATCCACTCCTACTCACTGAGGCCTCAACCAGCAGAACATTTCCTTTGTTGTCTGAAAAACCTGTCTCACAACACAGAATCCAGACAGTGAGAAGGACATTCCAGAGCTAGCCATCTTGTGACACGAGAGTTTCTTATTGGAGTCTAGCACTAGAGCAAGTTAGGAATTTCCAGTTAAAAAAAAAAAAAAAAAAAAAAAAAAAAAATGGAAAAAGTATTTTCCCCCNNNNAAGTCATTGGAAAATGTATTTCCACCTAAGCAACTATCTTTACTAGGAAAGTTCCAAAGGATTTTCCAGTTTTGGGGGAATTTCAATATGAAACTGTTGATACTCACAAAGGGAGTGTTATTTTTCAGTTCGAAACTGGTTTTAAAAATATAAATACATTGAAGAGTAGAACTCTCACAGTGAGTTAATCAGGATTGGACTTCAGGTCTGGCCCTCTAATCAGGTTTTAATTTGTATAATTACTGTCGTTATTGTTATGGTTTCTATGGTGAGATTTTGACTACTTCTGATTTCAGATGAACAAGATTTCGAGACCATGGACACTAGGCTCACTTCAAAACTCTGCAGTTCTTCACCAATTTTAGGACTTCTGTGTTCCTGAGGTGCCTAAATCTCGAGAGGGATGGTGCAAGGCCAAATGTCAATCATATTTGCAAAATAATTTACCTGAGTGTTTCTCAGAACACGCTTGTAAGACACAGCGTTGAAATCATGGTTCGCACAGGTCCGGAGAAACAGAGAAAATGGATGGATTTAACCTCTCTTAGTCTCATCTCCACCTTCATTTGCCTCCACCTTTCTTGCTCCTGGCTGTGACTCCTGGGGCAGCTGGATTCCTGATGCCTGGATAGTTCCATGCATCATTTGAAACACTGGTTTCTAGAAGGATTTTTCATCTTTTGCCCTCCTGCCTGTGTTTGCAGTCAATAATATAGTGGCAATAAGTATTATTTTTACTTGGAAACTAAACCAAACTAAAATAATATCCACACATGGTACAACCAAATGGGTGTTGTGAATGGAATAAATATTCTGATGAAAAGAGTAACTTTTTTTCATGTAGATCAGACCTGACCAGTTTATTAAAAAAAGTAAAATTTCAATTTACAGCATGGGAAAAAGCAATAGCTCCAAAACTTAATTAATTTTAAGCTAAAAAACCATACACAAAACCAGACTGAAAACCCTTTTTGCATTGCATCAACCAAATGTTTTCACAGTGTGGAAGAAAAGAGAGCCTAAGACAGAATATCAAAGAAGCAATAAAGAAGGGAATGAGTGCAACCATCTCCTTCTTGTAAGAAAATGAGTCTACCAAATCCCGGAATATTTCGGCACACTAAATGACTTTTTCCTAGTATTATTTCTCTCTGTGTAAGCAGCAGAAGGTTTGAAGTTTCCTTTAACGGGATTTCAGGAATTCTGTGTGATCACAGCCTCCACTAAGATATCACATATTTGTATCAGACAAGAGAATACAAATTAGGTACCTAATTGCCATGAGTCTTTAGGGTCCCATGTCTAAAATGCATTTACTCAACCTGGATCAGCTGGTTCTATTATCAAAATGTGAACAGGAATCCTGCATTTAGTTGTATGTAAAGAAAAAAAAAAAAAAAAAGTATGACAAATATGGGAGAGGAAAAAGAGAAAACTACAATGTGTCATTTTATGTATTGGGAAAAAAAAAAAAAAGACTCATGCTGAAGTCTCCCAAAACTAACTTGCCTTGAGCTGACTATAAATAGAGAAGGTTTTTATTTTCCACAATGTTTCTTGAGGCTTGTAGGTTGTTTTGTTTATTTGGTTGTTTGGGGTTTTGCGGGGGTGGGTTGTCTGTTTGTAGAATGCATAACAAATTGAATTACAGCATCTATTTCTGTTGTCTCTGTGGTTTCTGGAAGTTTGTGTGCAGGTGAGTTCCAGCTCAGGATCTCAAGATTTCAGCATTGCAATCTGTGAGGGACCCTGGTTCTCCCCATTGTGTCTAAAGACCTTCTAACACAACTGCTTCAGCCATCAAACCCAGCATGAGAAGTGCTCACACAAGGAGGGAGAGACAGCAAGGAAATCCCATTTTCATTTCAGACAGCAAGAGAAAAACATCAATCTTCCATAACGGTTAATAATGTTTATCTCTGTAGAATTAAAAAAATTAAAAAAAAAAAAAATAAAATGAAAAAGAAAGTAGAAAAAGGAAAGACTTAAAAACATGTTTGGATGACCATGCAGCATCAAAACTCACAGATCTCAGGAACTCAATGGTGGTCTGCTTTCACAGAATTAGAAATTTTCTTTTAGGCATCAGAATTCAGCTGCTGGGGAGATGCAGGACTAATTATGTTGGAAAATTGGATTAGCTCTAGGAATCATCATTAAACAGTCCTAATGATCAGGCAGAAGACGAGGTCTATTGGAAGGAATAAAAACATGGTGCAACAGATCATCCATTGCTTATGAAAATTTTCCCTGTCACATTCAATCAATGGTATTCATGTGCTGTAGGGTCAGGAACAGGATGTTTCATATGTCTTTCCTGGATGATTTTGCAGAACCTCTGAACATTTTATGCTCTGGGTCCCCATCTCTGAAATGTGACCATTATCCAGAGCTGGCCAAAACCAAACCCAGCAAAACTCACAGCTTCAGGGAATATGGAACAATTTCAAATGTTAACAAAAATTCATATAATCAACAATTCCATTTATTTATGGGGTTTTTTTTAATATTTTTATTTTTTTTTTTTTTTTTTTAAATGTGTATATGTATTTCTCTTCCTTGTTGACTCTGAGGTCTTTGGAAAAACTAAGCCAAATGCAGAAAAGGACTGTTTGGAAGGTAACTCATTTCCAACAGACTTCATGAAAGTAGACAGCTGTACAAAAACACAGACATGAAAAATGCCTTAGCAAAGACAAAGATGCTGTGTGTGAGCCTGACTAAATGCCAGAATCACAAAGGAAGTGTACATCAAAGAAAGACATTTTCATCTGAATATTATCCTGTGCCAGTCACCAGACCATAAGACGAACCTTTATGGGAAACCAGAATGAACTATCATTGCAGGTCATGGGACAGCTCTCTGGGCAGAGTGGTTTTCTATGGAGCATTGGATCGTGTGATCCAGGGTGTCCAAACCCAGTGGTAGCTCTGACAGGAGGATCGATCTGTGCAGTTTAACTGGCATGTATTGCAATGACAAGTAAATGCAATGGGAGAGGCTGGAGTTTGAACGCTGACTAGTGTCACTCTATAAAAGGTTTATCCCACTCAGCAGTGCCTAAACAGTAGGCAGCAATGTTCAGTGCAATATCCTGTATTTCGCTGTCAAAATAATTAATGGGAAAAAAATTAGGTGTGTGTAGAAAAGGCAGAAACTGTTAGCATAGCTCAGTGAAGTACGAAAAGTCCCAGAGGCTCTAATCCAAACATCAATGGCTTTGGGGCATCCTTATCTTTTTCTTTTGTAATGTTTTTTTATGGGGAGAGGGAGAAAGGAAAGAAAGAAGAGAAAGATTTTAAAAAGTTAACTCTTTATTCACAACAAAATTCTTGTTTGGGACAAAAAGTAAAAATGAAAGCTTAATTTATAGAAAAGTTCCAGTAGTTAGATTTGCAGCATATGCTGATGGACTGTTAATGGATCCTAGGGCAGAGGTCAAATGTTTGCTGACCAGTCCTTCCACTTAGACACTACTTTATTATAAATGTTTTCCTGCTCCTTGGATAATTTTCTTTCAAGTAACCGTTAAAACTATGTACAAGTTTTAAGAATCTAAGTGGAAAGAAGAGGACAACTTATTTTGTTGCAAAACCATTTAAATAAGATTTTTTTTAACATCTTACTTATCAGGTTTTTTTTCCCCCTGCTCTGTATACATCAAATAAATGGTTTATTTAGGCTCTTCCCCCCCACATTTTCCTGATACGTGTTTTCCCAGAAACCAGTTTTCTATAGTAAGAATAACTACAAGTATATCTATTGGATCTAAAATTTTAGGAAATTCACCCATATTAAATGGTGACATACAATGAGGGAGGTAATTCAGAGATATTTCTTCTTCAGTAAAAATACAATATTGTTACATATGCAGATTTTAGCTCAAAGCCTTAGCTAGACAACTGCAACTCCATTCACTTCTTGTTTAGGCTCTCTTTAGATTTCACGGATATTTAGAACCAGTCCCACACATTTTGGTGCAGAACACATGAAGCGATGCAAAGCATTTACCCACGCTGTTACATGATGGTTACAGTGCTCATGAGGCATGATTATGCCAGTCACTTACTTCAAATTCTTACTGAGTAAAATATTGCTGCAACACCGCCATTTATTCAGCAGGACTGAAAACCCATAGCTGCAGATCAGCTGACAGAAATACCCCTTCTGTCCGTAGCCAAAACAGCCTCAGCTGGTTGTCAGGCAGGCAATAGCACATGCAAGGCCTAGCTCCAACATCTGTACTGTTCCCATCAGTGCAGCCTCAAAGGACAGCATTCCAGTAACCTGGCTTTCCTTAAGGTGCCAGTACTCAGTGCTACCAGCCAGGATCACTGCTGTGAGGGGATAGAAAATTACCGTTGTCATTATAGAAAATAGGCACAGGATTTTCTGGGGTCATATTGGCAGCTGAAAGGCAGAACTCATGTTTTCTTCTGGTGAATAGCTTAGGCTCATCAGTTAGTGCCAAACTGGGAGTCCTTTAGGCACAAGGGTGGACACCAGTATTCCCACCGGTTTCGGAGACACTGCTCTCTCCAGACCCTTCTTACAGGACTCAGCAAAGTTGTGCTCTTGGCTTCAGCAGAATCGAGTTAAAGCTGGTTAACCTCTGACTTCTTCAGCTTTCCCCTCTTAAGATGCAAATAATCTTTTTATTGGTCTTACTGATGTGCTATGTGACTGAAAACATTTCTGCAAGAAAGGCATATGAGCCCTAGAAAAAGGTATTGTATATGCATGTCTGTGTATACAGCATTATTTATAAATGCTTTAGCAAGTGGGTAACTTGCTTTGGGCTTTTTCTGAATAGAAGTTTCTATATAAATGCAAATTATTTATTTCTAGTGGTAATATTTGTTTTTCAGGCAAGTTTATTTTCCCTTTGTTTCCAGCCTCTGAAAACCCAACAGATTCCACTTCACCTGCATTTAATTCAAAGTTTGTTTCACTTATGCCCACAATCTCCTTGTTCTATAGAAGAAATTGCTTTCAATTACACATATATCACAGCACTTAAACATTAGTCTCACTTTCCTTTGGTTAATAATTCACCTTATATTCTAACATCCATCAACATAAAATCAGCATAACAACTTTTATGAATCCCTTTATCATCAACACATTCCAAATGCTTATACAATTCACACTACAGATTCACATAGGAACTGGCTTAATAGCCCTTAAAGTTGCTATAATGTTCACATCCTTTCAATCACAGAATTATTGCTCATGTTTTCAGACAAGACCCTTTTTAGCCATTTTAGGTTATTATCTCGTATTTCTTCACACCCCTCAAACTGGATCTGCATGTCAATAAAGCTGGTGCAAACTGGTGTGAAACCACTATGAGTTACTCCACTCTCGCACCAGCATGAGTGACTGAACCTGGTAACACTGTGTGGGGAAAAGAGACTGGGAAAGTGGAAGAGGAAATAGATTCCATGGGATTTCTGTAGTTTTTCACCAGGTAACAGACTTTCTCTACTTAAAATTTGAAAGAGAGTTCTTTTTCTTAGTGAAAATATTTCACTCACTGACATTTTTCAGCCATGGGTTGTTGAACAAAGCTAAAGACAATGTTTTTAACACCAGATTTTCATTCCTCTTGTTCACTCTCCCTCTCTGAACACAGTTCAGTGGTTCTAAGGTATGGTTTCCCCATCAGCGACACACGTACACCTCCTATTGAAGTCAATGGGAGTCGCATGCACATCTGTCAGGATAATCAAGTCCCAAGTTTAGTATCACCATCAATTTGAGGCTTAATTTTATCATTTCCATAGGCCATCTGGGCCTTTTCCCTGTTGGAGTTTTCACAGTGATTTTATCTTATATTTGCTTCTGCTTCTGTCCCAATCCAACAACTCCTTTTCTGAGGGTACTGCTTTTCCACACCTCTCCTTTTCCTTCTCCCTAAGCCAACGTTTATTACCTAGAAACAGCCATAAGTGAGGTGTGACAGAGAGACTACTGAGACTTTTTTGTCAGGCATTGTTGGCTAGTATCCTGCCCTATTTTTAATTAATAGCTATTATTAATTCATTAATTCATACTGCATTAGCACCTCGAAGCTCTATTATGAACCCCCGTTGTGTTTATTAATGTACACCCACATAACAAGCTGCTAACTTCACGTTTTGGGGCCTTGTAGGAACAAAAAATGCAATTACAACTGTGACTATATTAATGGCCTGATCCTTCATCCTTTTACACTGTGTGTATGCCAGAATATCTCAATAGGAGTGAAGAGAGACCAATGTTTCAATATGCTGGATTTATAAGTATTGTGAATATTAGAGAATATTATGTTTTATCACAGAATAAGTGAGTTTCCCACTCCATGTATGCCACAGTGACTGAGTTCCCCAAAAGACATGTACTTCAATGCAGGAGTGTAGCTGCTCCCTGATTATCTCTTCAGAAGACAAATCAATCTACAAAGAAATTATCCACTGGAGAGCAGAGCTCTGAAGCCTTAAAAGCAACTAGTTACAAATATATGATGGTGTCAGGTTGTAGCAAGTTTACATATTTTCATGGCTTTTGTTGTCCAAATGTTGTCTGTGAATCCTTAAATGCTTGCACAAATTTATTGAATTCATTAAGATAACACTGCAATAATGAAAATAAGCCAGTGTTATTCTTTGCCTAATATCCCATTATGTTATTAGATAATTGGGAGCCTAAATTATGTCTCGAGACCACGTTCATGTTGATTCTTATCCCCTACTGATTAGAAGAATGGTGTCCAAATAATTTTTTTTTTTTTTGTTAGAAGTGACAAGACCCAGAAAAAGAAGTAATAATGACAAGGACTCTTTTAACCCCAGAAAGTCACACATTGAAAGGATGTTACAGCTCCCTGAAAAATTAAATATAAGAATTTAAGAGAGAAAATAATCTTATCCTGAGGTGTACGATAACAACAAAAATTTTCCTAGAAGGGAATGAAGGTGGCAGTTTGCATACAAATAATAACAACAAGATATTTAAATGTCCACCAGAGGAGTGACAGTTTGAAATGAACACTGAACACTACTCTGATGTTTTAGAAAGCTCTTACACTCTTTGCCATATATTTGACCTGTACAAATATTTAGCCCTTTCTACTTAGGCTAGATTTCCAAATTTATGTACCCAAAAGTCATTGTCAAGCAGTTGTATCTTACTGTTCTTAACATAATTGATGCACCAGACCTTTGGAATTTAGATTCTTCTGACAAAAATTGTCCTTCAGAAAAATCTGAGGATTATCATATTAAAGTGTATAAGATGCCCAAGCACTGTGGCAATAGGAGCTCTAAGAATAACTTAAACATGTTAAGTTTTAACACCTAAAAATGTGCTGTATGTCCAGATAAAATTTAGGATTAAGAGTCTACATCTTCCAATGGAAAGGATTTTTCTAGGCAGTCACTTTCTTAAGCTGAGCTCAAAATAAGGTGTTTCTTCAAGAATAAATTGTTCCAGCTAACAAATAATTTGTGAATTGGGGTGTAATTTGGTCATGATTTCTTCATTTGGTGGTTCAAGGACACCCTTCTTTCTTTACACTAAACAGAAATTAAGCTGGGAGGCACAGCGTAAAACTTAGAGGGAAAAAAGTTTTTTCTTTTTTGCTCAGGAATGTTAGGGGTTGGTAATTTAAATTCCTTTTATTTTGTATTAGATTATCTTTATGCTAGCGGAAATTGGGGGCAATCTATCTAAAAAGCTCATCTAGTGTAATTTGTAAATACTCATATTCTAATATCCAGTTAGCACTGTACTGCTGTGGTCTGTCCTGATCAGAGAAGACCACCAAGATCTCTATATTATTATGTGACTCCAGAATTTAGATCAGATATGCTATTTTTCAGGCCTAACTCTATTGACACTGAAGTGATGTCTCAGCCATGACCACACCAGGGACCGCAGAGAGCACCAATTTCCTTGCAACCTGTGGAGGGTTCTGCATCCTCTAACCTTCCTTCTTCCTTCCCTCAAGGCCTGGTGTGAGAAAAAATGGGATGTATAGCATCACACTGTAGGCCAGAAACATTGCTCAAGATGCTACTGACACTTCTGGGCTCTCCCACCTTTTCTGCCAGGTGAATGCCTGAGATTTCTGCCCCCAGGGAGGAGCCGGGAAATTGGGTGCTGCACTCCCAGGGATGCCACAGAAGCCACAGACAATGTCGCCCCACCCCCTCTTAATAGGTTTTTTCCCCCCCCCCTTTTCTTTCCCCCTTTTAGCTACAGCAGTAAGTGCATTAAAGAAGTACATTTAGGTCACTTCAGACCAGAACATTAAAACAAATGCTGATAGTTCAAGGTTAATAGATGCATAAAACAAAAGTAATTCCATGTCAAAACTGAGATGACAGGTGATTTGACTTGAGACTGCCTTGCAATCACTCTTTTACATGTGCTCTGTACTGAGACTGGCGGAAGGTGTTATGTTTCTGACATTTACTTGTCAGAAAGGTATGACAATAGAAATTGTTTCTATCTCTGCTGGTCCCAGATGTTAACCTTCTAGCTTTATTTTGTAATTGGGGTTCCACGGAGCTTTAACATTTTCTATTGATTCAATAGAAGCGATAACATTTCCAATCATAAGAAGGCATTATAGAAATATCAGGCAATTCACATATCAAAATGTTTGATAGCTGGGCTCACCACATTAATTTCTGTCACCTTTGCTAGGAACCCTTTATCCTCTTTTTAATACTGAAGGACACCTGAGAGTAGTTTCTGTCACTTTTATTGTTCAATAAAGTAGACAAAAGTTTCAATTAACAACCAAGGAGCCTCTAGGAAATTGTGAATGAGAGTATATTTTATTCATTTTACTGTATTTCTTTTTTCTAATGTGCCAGCTGTGACTTCTAAGCCACGCTTCACAGGGGAGGTGGGGGAAGGTTTATATAAGTTTATGCAATCTGAGGGCCATATTTTTAAAACAACTTTGTTTTACTAGTGGGAGTCAGGTGTCACAAATATTTCGAAAATTCAACTCTGCCTCTGGATGCCAATAACTTTAACACTGATATGACCCCTAAAGTTCAATTCATATTAAAAAAAGAAAAAAAAAAAAAGGAAGAATAAATGTAATATGTGGTATGTACTATGCTAGGAATAAGATGCAAGGTCGGTATGCTTTGTGAAGCAGTGCCTTACACCAGCATTCTTTTTAAAACCTTGAATGCTTGGTCTACGTTCAGATATTTTGGATCATTAAACTACCAAAGGCTGTCCTGCTGTGTCGCAGGGCCGTTTTCATGCCATGCCAAGATCATAGAGGTAGATCTCATGGCCAGACTGTCATCTGACCCTCAAAAAACCTCTTTTTAGAAATAATCCCTTCAGGTTTTGATATGATGGCCAACCATTCCACCAGTCCAAGAGGTGCAAACACAATATCCCTTCTGGTTTACTTGTTCTTTGAGAACATCCCAGTGTTGTGCACCTCTGGCTGAGCAGCTGGTGCAGCAGAGTGTGATGTCACTCTCTCCTTGCAGCTCTCAAGTCCTCCTAATTTCATGCAGTTTTAAGACCACCTTGGTTATCACTTATTGCAAAGGATGTGGCTGAAAAAAAAGACCAGGGAAGAAAGAACTAATGATTTCTATTTTGGAATCGCTGCTTCCTTGTGGTTTTAGTTTAAAGTCTGCACATATATGCTGTGACCAATATTGAAGTCTAAATATTTTTTTATACTTTTTCCTGAAGGTTATGCGACATCTCAATAACACTGTTCATTCCCTCTTCTCCACTTCATCCGCAGCTCATGAAAGAAGAGAATTTATATAAAATTTCAATCCTTCTAAAGGCCGTCAACATATAAAACAGGATAACCATTCTGGAATGCAATAAATAGAAACACAGTACAACAGACATCAGTGTCATGGAAACATTTGTTAAATATTGGAAAGAATCACTCCTTACTATTATACAAACTGCCTGTCACAAAGATTGCGTAGGGTAAGATCTGCATCTGGTCTTAGTTGTTTTATTTTCTCTTCATTCTCATAGCAGGACATACATATGCTGAGAAAGAGAAGTCTTGCCTCATGTTGAGAAGCCAAATGGCCTTTTTTCCACCCTTCTTTCCCTTGTTTAAGCAGAGGCTCAAAGCACTTATATGTAAAGGGAGCTATAGAACCAGCTGGTTACAACATAACCAACATCTTCCATGTGGCTTGCTCCACAAGGACTTTCTTAATGATTTTGACCAAAAGACTCTCTTCTCTTCAAATGTCTTCTTCCCCAGCAGACACGACATGAACCATCTCCTCCCTGAAGCACAAACCAACACTGATGGGAAAATGCTTTGTGGTTAGCGTGCAACCCTTAAGGGTGAGGGGTACCTGTCACTGTCACGGCTCTATGGTGAGGACGCGTCAGGTAACACTGCGTCAAAAATGATGACAGGATAAGATTTGGGTCATTTCAATGTGACTTATGATTTCTAGATGATATGGGAATTGGGAAAATCTTGCAGTAATTTTAAAGAGTGAATGAGTCTAAACTGGTCATGAAGACATTAAAAAGATTTATTAATGACACAATTATAAGTCTAATTTCAGACATAAAAAACAGGAGAGTTTTTTACCTGAATCATAGGACATTCAACCTGAAGCCAATGTGTGCAGAGTTTTATGAATAACACTGAAAATATGAACAGAAAAAAGTTAAATTAAGAATAAACAAAAATATTTTTTCATTGGCATTTCATAATCATTTTTCCTTTCTCTGTAGGAAGACTTCTAGGAAAAATCTAAGTTTTCACAGTCTTTTAGAAGATAATATCTTTGTTTTGCAAAAGTGAGGTGTGAAACCAAAATTACCTATTGCCATTACTATTGTTGAAATTCTGTCCTGTTTCTTGATGATGAACGAATGCCAAAGGAGGAAGATTTACAATGGACTCATTGCTTTTCCAAGAATGTTCTGCTTAAGAAGAGATGAAGGACCTGGTCTTATTTTATTGTGGTCTTATATATTTTAAGGTGAGTTGAATATACAACCACAGCAGACTTTTTAAGGTACTGCTCACTCTCTTTGATTCTGTCTTTCTGGGTGCTGTGCATAGCTCAGGGATATATTTTTGATAGCAGATCTCAACTTTTTTTTTTTTTTCCCATGGAGCATTCTGGCATCAAAATGCCCTTTCCTCTATCAATTGTAATTCCCAAAAAGAAAGCCACCATTAAATCCTAATTGTTAATATGGCAATTATAATTGCATATCATACAAGAGATGAGGTCAGGATTTCTGAAAAAGCAACTTTTTGCCCTTCTTCGGGCTCTCCTTACCTATTTATATGTGTTTGTGTGTATATATATGTACCTTTAGGGGCAGAAAGCACAGTTTATCAGTGAGTGGACCTTTCGTGTTTCACAAATACATGGTTGTACAATGTACATCAAACTGACTGTCCAAAACCTGAATCATTTAAAAGTCACCATCAGTGGTCAAAAGGTCTGGTTATATTTCAAAGGTCTAGTTATATTTCTTATTTTCTCTCCTTTGACTTTAGGTTTTGTGACATTCATGGATAACCCAAGGTTACTTATTACATTTTTTTTAACCTGAAAATACAACTTTGGTCCTTTCTGGACTTCTGAACTGCCTTCATAAAATTATTCCTATAAATGCTATAAAGAACAAGGCAATGAACTTAAAGCTGGTGGGAAAAAACACCAAAAATTCTAACTTCTGATAGAATCAACAACAACTGAAAACATCAATTAAAAATTATCTTTGTAAGATACATATTTTTATCAACGTATTTCAGGTTGGGGTTTTCTATGATTTTATTATTATTGTTCAGTAATCAAAATCAATATTTCGTTTGAAAAATCTTTCTCTTTGTAGGAAAAAAAAAGGAGTTAATTCTTTAAGTTTACTCAGAAAAGTACCCAAACTCTAAACCAAGTTATAAATAAAGAGTATGAAATGTTTTTTACTTTCCTTTTTGTACTGTGGGAAATATTTTTCCCAAAACCATGCTGTTATATGACAAATCATATTCAAAAAAAGAACAAAGACCAGAAATAATATATCTCATACATAAGATACACAATATTTAATTAGTTTGAATGCAGCGTAGAATCACAGGTCAATACAAGGTAAAAAATGTATGTGAAATATATAAAAATGGTCCTAATGGTAGCTAAGGATTTCCATATGGACACCCCTGGGATCCATGGCACCTGTGTCCACCAACACAGAGAACACGTGCAGGAAAATGAGACAAGATGTGCTTTGCAGCAGGGAAAGGCACAAAACTTTCCACCACCTAATGAGGGTGAACTGGCTTTTCCAGTGAATGACCATCTCCTCTTTTGAATGGGTGATCTGAATAAGAAAGTTTATTTAAATAAAACAAAAGCCTTGGGGGAAAAAGGTACACAAAACCTGACATTCTACAAGTTCCAGTCTCATTCTAGTGTCAGACACTTTGCAGATTATCCCTGCTGAAGAGAAGAGAACTAAACTACATAAAGTCAGTGAGTCTGAGGGGGTTATTTGCTTTTCTTCCTTTATACTTTTGCTGGAAAAGTTACATTTCTTGGCCTCAGTGATGTGGTTTGGGACTCTCCAAGCAGATATACTCAGCACTTTCAGGTCTCACTCCCAGGGTCAGAGTTACTGCTTTTTGTTATGGATAGTCAGTGCTGCACAGGAAGATGTAATTTCTCAAATAAACTGTGCAGAACCCATGGAGAGCAGTGACTATCAGGCCCAAGATCTCGAATTTGATTTTGTATTCTTTGGAGAGCCAGTCCATAGAGGAGAACATTGGGGTCACATGCTTCTGGATGCAAGAGGACTTTTTCTTAGGGGATTTCTACTGAACCTACTACTAAACTTTTTGAGAGAAATAGTGTTCCAAATGTACTCTGCTATTGTCAATAAACAGTTGGTGTTTTTCTCTTGCACGGACTCTGAGATTTTTCATGATATCATGAAAGAAAAAATAATACTGGAAGTACATAGAGGGGAGGTGAACAGTATAATCAAATGAGACTGCTTGTAGGGAGGTACAGGAAGTTTAAATTGTGCACAAGTGAACAGAACTACTAATGTGTCTTGACTGGGACGAGGACCAATGCAACCTTCTGCATGTACATAGGATTGATTTTAAGTATATGAAAGTTACATTAAAATGAGTGGAGTTATTTAAGTAATTAGCAAGAGGACATAATGTGCAGAATCATGGCCTAAATGTTGTATATAAATTTTATGCATTACATTAGAAAAGTTATTACTGCTGCAACTAAAGCAAGGAAATGTCAGATTTGTCTGCTCTTAATTATGCAATAACATCCATCTACAAACCACTGCGGTTTTTGCCTCTAGTAGAAAAGCAGTATGTAATTAAGGATGATATAACTAGTGCCTACACATGAAAAGATTTAATTATCTCCTCTCTCTTTTCAAGACTAGTCTCCTTTTATTGCTTCGCATCTTTGGTCTTGGGTTAGCCATACCTCCAGACTTCCACCCAAGACTCTATTATACAATGCTGTCTCCTTCTACCTTTAGTTTCAAGATTTCTTACCTGTTGCAGCTTTTCTAGGTTCATTCTCTCCTCAGGGCTCCTCTAGTTATGACCTGCTCCTGAAGGCAAGGGTAACCCAGGTTGTTGCTAGTAGATCTCTTGGGGTGGATTAGCGTGAAACGACACTGAATGGTCGGTGTTTGTAAATATATAAATGTGGGGTTTATTTTAGGACACTTTGGTTGCATTGGAAAGCAGGTATGTAAACATTTTGATTCTTATTATCTATAGTAATATAGTGATATGAAAGTGTAAAGACATTACTTAAGAAATTGTATGAGGGAAAAGAAAGAAGGAAATGAGGAAAGAAGGAAGGGATGAGGGAAGAAGGGAGGGAATAAGGAAGAAAGGCGCAGAAGGAAGGCACGGAAGGCGTGGTAGGAAGATGTGGAAGGTGTGGAAGGTGGGTAAGGAAGGCATGGAAGGCGCGGA
>VZRN01000636.1:150802-218128 GCA_013397935.1 Dasyornis broadbenti | reverse complement strand
ATTTTAGATAGATATGTTAATTTCCTAGGTCCATAAAATTTGTATACGCGTTATATGGGGTGTGTGGTCTCTGTATGTTTCCACCTTTGACGAACTGTGCACCTAGGATCCTATTAAAACCAAGGTAAATATCCTTTTTCCCTTTACTGCTGTATCTTCATATTTTTTAACAGCTGAAAAGGCAACAATACAACCCAAAAGTCAGTTTTGATGTTCAAATAGAATTCTTTCAGAACATTTTGTAAGGGTAAAATACATTCAGATTGTGGAGAACTCAGAAATTTAGAGTTTATACCTATCAGTAGAGAGACATAATGTGTAATTTTTCCTTTTTCATTGTCAAGCATGAAGAAACACCATGGATTATTCTTAAGTTTATAGAAGCTCAGAAGACAAGGGACTAAGGTGTATATCTCCAACACCCACATCTGAGTAGAATACACTGTGAGTAAGGATGTGGCTGGAGCAGGGGCCATATGGAGCCAGGGCAGCATTTTTCTGGGACAAATATCTTTGTTCTGGCTACTGGAGACAAGCACAACACAGCCAGTGCAGACACAGGAATGAGGCTGATATGCAGACATGGACCGTTGACTGAAGGCTGACCCAATAGGGGATGCTCAGGACCACAAAAGACTCCTGAAGTCCTTGACACATTTCCAGAAAGATCTGGAAGAGTGGACTTTGCATGAGAACTAATTTGTATAGAAAGAGAGAAACTTAACTGCAGGGCAGGGAAACCTTATTAATAAAAAGGTACCCACATGAAGCCCAGACATGTATGCAGCTCAGCACTCTGGACACGCCATCATCTGGAACAGTGCTGGAGCCAGGACTGGTGAGCTTTCTTTCTTCCTTTTTTCCTTTCCTTTCTTCCTTTCTCCCTTCCTTTGTTTCTCTCTCCCTCTCTTTAATCTCTCTGTCTTCTTTTTCACCCTACCCGTTATTCAAAATCCACCACCAAGAGTTTGTACTCTGTAACATACAATTTCCACTATGTATAATTTACTAAAATAATTTTATACATTTTTTGCAGACTCCCTAAATTTTGTTTCTTTTTTTCAGCCATGAGTGTCTGCATGCCTGGTTTCTCCCTTTCCCTTCAGGGTTAAGCACCACAACATCACACTGGTAAACTGTTACAGAAAGACCATGTAAGTCTACATTTTTTTATCAATTTCTGAGTATTTAATAAAAAATTAGAAAAAATATAGAATTATAGGATCCCACATAGTTTCAAATGACATCCAAATTAAAGCAGAGGTAGCTATTTATATGTTCAAGCTATTATATGTTCGATTTTACACTGGACCCTGACTCTAAATACTCAGACAGTTTAGAAAGCCTTCCTACTATTTTCAAAATTTATTAGAAGTGCTACCACTGTAAAAAATGTTACTCGTTTTTCACCAGCAACTCAACACAGGTTAGCGCAGCTATCCCACAATTCAATCCATCAAATGTCAATATTTTCTTGAGAAGCAAAAGAAGTTAAGTAGAATGACAGAATAATTCATTAAAAAGAAAAATTTATCTATGATCCTAGTCAACTAAATTTTCTTTGTTGAATCATGTTCTTCGGACTCCTAGATTGCTCACTAACTTCTCCTTTGCGCACTATGAGATTTAACAAGAGCTCTTGCTCGGAGCTCTTTTCAACCTGACTTTGAACATTCCTATGCCTCAATGGAGTTCTGAGCAACTGGTATAGTGGAAGGTGTCCCTGCCCACGGCAAGGGATTGGAACTAGGTGATCCCTGAGAGCCCTGCCAACATAAACCATTCTATGATTCTCAAACTTTTGCCACATTTAGGGATTTATCTTTATTTCCATTTGTTCATTGCATTGAAATCTATTTGTGAAAAAAAAACCTTAGTGTAAAAACTTCCCTCTGTTCTGGAAACCTGAGAGCTGAATTTGTGGATCAGAACTTTACTTGCCATACCAAAATAGATTTGTACTGCAACACGAACGAGAACATGTAACTGTTATACACCAGGAGTGAATTCAGTGGAGTAAAGACAAAGTATCAAATAGGAAAAGTTGATCTCTATAACAAGTAGAAGAATATAATATCGTTCTCATGTTCTCGCATTTCTTATTTGGGCTTTGCCTTAAAAGAGTGAAAGAACATATGAAAGCCAAAACCATTAAGATAATGAGTGTTATTATCAGTTTCTGAGGTATTTAGGAGAGGAAAATGTCATAAAAATTACAGTTTTCTTTCTTGTGCCTTGTTTCTTCTAAGATAGTCATTTAATTCGTGTGGAAAATGGAAAAGATATGTAAATAGATAAAAGCAGAGGAAAACTAGAAAGAAAAAATAAAACATGCCAAAATATGATCCACATAAAAGCACAAAATTTTGTTGATAGCAAGATATTTTACAGATCACCTATTGTACTTCCTAGAATATTTTAAAAATGCATGACTGCAAGGACATTGTAAACTATATAATTAACCCAGCATAAGCCTCATAACATAATTTGAAAAAAAAATCAGCTGTTGTACAATTCTGGGAAACTAAGTATGGTCTAACATAATTTGCCTCCTCCTGGAGTTTGGGCTTTCTTTCTTGGATCACAGAGAAAATCAGCTTGAATTTTCTGTGTGTTAAAACAGCTTTTTATCCATCACTGATATCTTTCTGCTTTTGAATAAAACATTGTCTGTGTTTTGTTGTAAATGCCAGGCTTCATGAATTGATTGTTCTTTTGTTGCTTTTTATTGCCTTGATACTGCAGGGCTTTTTATGCCTGAATCTGTTCTATGTGCTAAAATAATACCGGAACTTTGCTTATTTTTAAAAAAGACTTTATAAAAAAAATTGAGGGCATAGCAGCGGAACACATCTGAGCATTTGTACAAAGAGTTTACTTGACTGAGACATCAAGGGTACCATATTCTCAGAGTTCTTTCTTTTCTCTCAACATCCTCCCACGCTGGTCTTACCCCAAAAGTAAAACTCAAAGAAAGTATAAAAAAGTGGGTATGCATATATATTTTGAAATATTCACGTAAATATTTGTAGAGTTTTTCCAGAAAAACACTATTTTCTGTCACTTCAAAGAAGCAACTTTAAAGAATATTGAGTGTACAGTAAAGGACTAAAACTTTTGTGGTTTAAATGACATTTTTATATAATTAAACAGATATAAATAATATATTCAATAATTCATGTGATAAAATATTTTCTATAAACCAAAGCATATTAATTAAATTCAAATCCAGCTGGTATTGTCTGACAAAATATAATCCAAATCAAGCGAAACTTTTTTTTTTTTGGTTGTACTTTTTTCTAAAAGAATATACAGGCTTTCAATTTCAGAATAACATTTGGTCTTTGAAATTCAACTACAAAAATTAAAATTAAGTGTATTAGAAACAAGACCTAGAAAAACACTGCTTTTCATATCAGATCTGTCACTAAATCCAAAATTAGGTGTTCATATAGTTCCATTGCTCATCAGCATTGTGTAACATGATGATTTACTTTAGTTTCTGACTGGTAAGATATCTGTCTTTTTCTAAAAGTATCTATCACCACATAGTGTGTCAATGCTAAATTTCAATTTTCTGTTGTACCTCATGAAAAAATACTGTAGTTCTCAATGTGGCATAATGAAGAATGAAAAGATGTTTTAAATCATCCACAATTCTTTCATTCCGTTTCAACAATTTGCTTTCAATTGTAACTCCCCTGTTTATATTCATTACACTTCTGGAAGAGGGAAGTGTATAGCCAAGTCTCAGATCTTAGGCTGAAGGGTGGTAATTTATGGAAACACTGTGGCTCAGGTGCCCTCTATTATGTGTACAAAGCTCATGGTTCCAAAAAGACCTGTCCTGCATTTCTTTAAGTGTTCATTTCATCTAACTTGGTTAGATTTATGTCCAATAAAGGGGCTTTGGACTAAGGTGTTCCTTTCTCCATAATGTCCTTAAATCATAGGGGCTGCTGAGTGCCTTCAGGGGGAGGTTGTAACATATTTCCTAGTGAAAGGCTTAAAGTCGTCCTAAGAGTGAGCTGTCACATTCTTTTTAGAGCTGAAGCGCTTGTAAAAAAAAATCCTGTGGGAGGCTCAGACCTCCAATCTTCCACTTGAAGGCTCAGATGAGTTTTCAAGGGACAGAGGTCCTTGGGATACATATGAACTTTCTGGGTAAGGCACACACCAACAGGTACTCACAAGTAGGTGTATTGAGTTATATTTAAGAAAATCAAGTTTTGGTTGTACCAAACTAGTGTTGGTAGAAACATAAAGGGTTATTTGATTGCTCTGTTGGCAGCTGAATAGTTCTGACACAATCCCAGTGTGATTTGTTAAAGTTGTACCAGAAAAAGCACAGGAGTTTCACTGGGTATAGCCAAGAAGCTGGTAAGGGATCCACACCAGCCACCCTGCTCAGCCTATGACCCCCACACCTCACTGCTCACCCATCTGCCATGAGGAGGCGGAAGGGGAGAGTGCAGGTGTTGGGATGCTCCTCTGCACTCAGGGACAGGGCAAGAGGGAAGCAGTACCCTTAGGGATCTGCCTTTTCTTCAGACCTGCTCTGCTTCCCATCCCTGGGGGTAGGACAATTTAAGATGATGATCCTATGCTGTAAAATGCTTTTGACAGAGTTATCACACACACCTTTCTTGTCGACATGTGTACTTCCCTCTTTCCTGGGACTTCAACACAAGAACCACATTTTAGTAGAAAATGGGTCTCTGAGTATGTGTTAGTGGTATCCCATGTGCAACTACTTTGTCCAGGGTTTTTGTGGGCAAGCAAACAAATCCCTACACCTTTGATCACATAAGCAAAATGCATGTGGGTTTTGAGGAGTCTTTATTTCAATTTTAGTTTATTTTTTTTAGATATTAATCGAGACGTATCTATAAAGAGAGTTGCCTGAATTCTGCTGAAATATTGTCCACTCTATAAGGCTGGTAACTTGGCCCTAACTGGATTCATTAGCTAAAAGGAATATTGTAAGATTTGAGAAAATATATACACAGGTTATAGGGAAACTTAAGCTTGGTAGCCATTTTTAATGTTTCTTTATTTTACTTTTTGTGGGCATTCTGAAATTCAGAATAAATGAGGAAATTATAGCCTATGACTAATTTTTCAAATTTCCATTGCATTTACATCTATATAAATTTGGTAAATGTTATATTACATAAGAAAATTTTTTTTTTAATATCGCACTCTGCATGTGTACTAGTGAGAATTTGTTGAAAGTTAACAACTGATTGAATTATACAATTGCTCAACCCTTAGCTCAGCTTTAAATAAGTTATAAATTCAGCTTTAAATTATTACTCTTAACAAACTATTCAGGCAGTTAAGTAGAATATATTAAGCAAGCAACAGCAATTATTAAATGATTGTCAACACCATCCTCCTAAAGTATATTGTTATTTATTTTGAAACCTTATTAATTTATAGCAGTTTTTCCTCTTCATAATAATAATTGTATTGCTAAAACGATAATCTTCTCAAATACGTTCCGGAAAATACAAAAACAGTGCATTAATAAGAATTCCATTACTCATTTACGGCATCTTAGGTTAGCTATATAAGAGAAAGTATTTATTAAAGCATATATCCAAATAATGGCTGGTCATTTTGCAAAGGAAAAGGTCTCTGTGGGCAGTGCTTTTCCTTTCTCATTTTCCTTAATTACTTTTTTACTTCATAAGGTTTTGTAATTGAATAATTCAAAGAACTACATTTACAATGCAGATATTTTAGATTTGCTTTTTTTGCCATGTGAATGCTGAGCATTTCCTTCAGTACTGGGCATTATATTTTAACATGTTTTGTGAGGAGGCGTACATTCACATAATGTACAAATTATGAGTCATAAAATCTGAAGTTACAACAATGAGCAAAAGTGTAAGGCAATAGACCTTTTGAATCATAGAACTGTTGTTTGGAAGAAGTTTCTAGAGACCATCCAGTCCACCCTTCTGCCTGAAGCAGGACTAACATCAATACTACAACAGGGTACCTTCTTCCAGGATTACACTACCTTCTCCAATTCTAAAGTGTTTTCCCTAATTTCCAGTCTGAACCTCTCCAGCCACAATTTGTGGCCATTTCCCCTTGCTGCATTGTCTCTTCTGAGAAGAGTTTGTCTCCATCCTCTCTCTAGTACTGGCAGCAGTAGACTTTCACTAGACTTCCCCTTAGTCCAAGCCCAGCTTTCTCACTAGGACATGTGTTGAATCCCTCTGGCAAACCCAATAGTTCTCTGAAGGATTCCTGATAGTTACTCAATATTTGTTTTGAACTGCTGGTGCTTCAAAACAGTATTGCAAAGACAGATTCAGCAGTACCTTGAAAAAGGTAATAATATTTTCCCCTAGATGTGCTAGTTGTGCAGTGTAGCCCAGAATTCAGTCTGCTCTGCTTGTGAAAGGAGACTACACCAGGCCCGTATTCACCGTAATCTTCCATGTCCCTTTATCTCAGCCTGTCAGTCCCCAAGTACTGGGTGATTCTGTTCCAATTACAGCCTTTTGCATTTCTCACTGCTGAGCTTCATCAAATTAGTTCAGACCTAAAGTTTACCAAGGTTCCTGTGAAGTGAAGCTCTGCTGTTTATTCTCAGTCATCCCCCATAATTCAGTGCTGTCTGTAGGTGCATTGCAAACATCCTCATCATGGATGAACATGTTGAACATGGCTGGACCCTGCACCATCCTCTGGAGCACTCTGCTCACTGTCATCTTCCAGCTGAACACTGAGATTTTGGTTAAGACCACCGAGCCCAGGTGTCCAGCCAGATTCCAGTGCAACTGCTAGTCTGTACCTCATATTCCAAAGGAGAACTGCGGAACATGAAGCCTTACTGAATTCAAGGTATGTATTATGTACTGTATGTTCCTTATCCATAGCTAGGCAGTCAGCATTTCTCTCCCCACATCCACAGAGGCAGAAAAAGGTATTTTTCTTTGCAAGGCCTTGTGGCATCTTTATCAGTGAACTAACTCAGGTTAAAGCTATGGAGAAAAGTAGGTGTTTTTTTAAGGCTAGATCAGTTCACTATTCTCTTTTCTATACAGTACTTGTTACCAAAACTCAAAGACTGGTGGAAGGTCAAGGCTGTGACTCAGAATTTCATGACTAGAAGAATGAAATAAAACAATGTCATACACTACCAGTTTCTCAAAAGAATCATGGGTGGATTGTACCACTGGTCCAGCTGGCTACTATTTTAACCTACCTTTTCATGTGGCTTCCTTGCATATTACAGAGAGATGGGAATGAGCTCCATATATGCTTTTTGTTCATGCAAGAACACAGACTGTCTCCCGAGCAAAAGTCATTAAAATTACTGACTACACTATAAATTATTTTGGAATACCAGAGTTTTATAGTTGTAATTTATCATTATAAAATACCTGACTATTAGCCAGATCTCACAGAGCTGGGATCCCTGACCAAACTGCATGAGTAGAGAAATTCCTCTTCCTACAGGAGATAATAGTAAAAGAAAAGTTCAAAGAAAGAGAAGCCACAAAAAATGAAGTGCATTATTTGGAAGGTAATAGAAAAAAGTCTTATATCTGAGAGAAATGGCATATCCTTTTCTTGGAATATATGTAGCTTCACAGATGACATTTTAAGTTTCTATTGGCATACACACTCATGCAAAGGAAAAAAAAAGGTGTGGAGGGGAAAGGTTTAATTCACTCAAGCAGGTCTAACTGAAAAGCTTTAAAATAGCTAAATGTACTTCTGACTGTTGTGGCTTTCTGCCAAGCCCATAAAAGAAGGATGTGATATTTTCTTTCTATCCATAAAAAAATGAGGTATGGAATGTTTGACCTTGCTAGTTGTCCCTCTTCCCTTTTTTTTTTTTTTTTTTTTATTTTTTTGTTTGGAAAAAGAGCTATGAAAAAAATCTCAAAAATATCTCAAATTCATGAGAAACAGCATTTTAAAGTAGAGTGCTTGTAAATTTTGGGATGGTTTTCTTTACATCATTTAACAGCCTAATGTATACTTTTGATTGTTTTGGGGTGTTAAATATTAAAACCAGCTACAATGAAAATGGAGGGGGAAAAACAAAGGAATTAGAATGCTTTTATGCTCTCATCCTAAGCAGAATTTGCACACATCTTCCTTTCTAGAGATTTTTAATTGACTGATCAGCTTGTCATGTTTCACATGCATTTTACAATATATCTTCAACTGCCTCTGAATACAGAACAAATTTTTTTTTGAGATCTGTTTTAGTTCATATTAATTGCTTTCTATTTTGCCACATTATATAGTTGGTGGATTTATGATATAGATGTAAATGTTTATTAATTGTTCAATAGCTTTGTTTGTCTGACCTTGTGTCATTTGTATTGGTCTTTGAAACTGAAATAAATTCTTGTAGATGCTGAGTGAGCAATGAGTTGTGAGAGGGCAAAGGACTGCTGAAAATCTATTGTCCTTGGCCTGTTTTCAAATGACAGCTCTCTTTATTGATCATACATTTTTCAAAGACATAAGTGCTCTCCCATTTTACAAAGTTCTAAGTCCCCTGAACCTTAAAACAGGCTCAGATTTCCAAATGTTTTGAGAGCTTTTGAAAATTTAAGGTCCTTAGTTTTATCCAAATACTGTACAAGTATTAACAGATTTACAGATTTCTGTACTCGAAAACTTCACCTGAAAGGTGCTATAAATGGATTCATCCTTGTTCAAATGAATGTTTAGAGCAAATAAGCCATAGAGAAGTTTTTTAACTATACAACAAATCCTATTTTGTGCAAGAAAGAGGATAAGACTCTTCAGTGGGTTAACACGTGCTCTGTATACATGCAAGAGACTTGTCAAAGCCACACCTTGAGATAGTTTCCTCTATTGCTGATGAACTTTAAATCACAGTTTGATAGAGCTGCCCAGTCTGTGGACTGGTTAGTATTACCTTATTTAAACAAAATAGAACAGTTCATGAACAGAAGCTTACTTGTAAATGTTCATTATATGACTTACCAGAATTTGAGAAAAATTAATTGATTTATAAAAATTTACCAACAAAATATATTTCTTAAAACAGTTTCTGCAAGTATAGTTGAGTGCCATAATTTTCTAGATAATAGAAAATTTTCTTTCTCTTTTGAAATGTCTCAGGTTAGATACAAGTCTTGGGAGAAAAATACTCTGGAATGACGGTTTCCTCTAAGAAAAGGGGTTTTAGCAATCCCTTCCTGGTGAACTCCGATGTTGTTGGTCTGATGAAACTGGTGGATTTTAGAGTCCCTTCTTTCGCTGGCTCAGCTTTTCCCGAGGTCTGGCCAAGATGGGGTGTCCCTGCAGCTTCTCCCCAGCGGCTGGTGCCGGCCGGCTCCTGCCGATGGNGCAGCTTCTCCCCAGCGGCTGTTGCCGGCCGGCTCCTGCCGATGGTACAATCTCAGACAAGAGCTAAGCTGAAGAATTCCAGAAGAAACCACAGAAGCCGTCAGAGGATTACTGTTGCAGTCCAAGGAAAAACTTCTTGCCTCAGCTAACACGAACTGAGCTAGCTAAGAGCAGCACTGTAACACGTAAACACCCGAGCACGCTAGAAGTAAGTGTTTGAAGAAAACCCAGGCAGAGCTCTCACGGCTCCTGCCCCACCTCTGAACTCAGCTTATAGCAACAGGACCCATTTTTGGGCATAAAGCAGATGATCAGGAATAGTGTCATCATAAAATCACCCCAAGACAGAAATTTCATTTGGCGCATGAAAAATGTTTCTGATCAAAACTACCCTTTTGGTCAAGAAAAATGTTTTGTTAACCAGAAATTACAGGGATTTTACTGTAGTGTCTAATCAAAATTACCTGGTTTCAAGCAGGCATTTTGTTTTGAAGGTTTTTTTCTTTATTTTATTTAATTTTTACTACCACAGATGTTTTAGTCTGCTAGGTAAATTTAAACTATATACAAATAATCACCTAAAAATTGAACTGTCAGTGTAGATTCAATAGTTCTAGTAATTTTTCCAATACTTTGTGTAACCAGTTTTTTGAGTTCCAGTTTAGTTTATTGCATCATTTTTTTATTCTCATACAACAAGCCTGTTTTGTGTTCTAATATTAACCTGACATAAGTAATTTAAATAAAAATGTTTTATTTAATTTAAAAAAATGGTATTAGATCCAGCTAAGAAGTTGACATATATAAACAACATAGTATTAAGAAAAATTTCCTTTGCTATAACAAGAACATAATCAATAACCAAGTTATGTATGTCTATGGTTTATTGTTAGGGTCAATGATCCCTTATGTGTTCCCTAAGGTAGTATTTTTATTTTATGAGGTATTTGTGCCTAAAACTACAGAATGCAATCCATGGAACAGATCAGAATCTTAAGATCTGTGTGAATCTATGATGAGGCCATATTTTTTCTCACCTTTAATGGAAAAACAGTGACATTATAAAACAAATTAATGTTATCATTAATTATTTGGTCATAACAGCTCTTTTCAATCACTTGGTTTCTAATTTGTCTACCCTCATAAGTGTATTTGTGTTCAATCTGTGCAATCACCGCAATTACAGTACTACTACATGGGTCAGGAGTAACTGTAGATGCATTACCTTGGTTTTTCTCTCCTCAATATTATTTATGATTTTCTTACCCACCACTGGGGTAAGGGGAGTGATGGCATATCTATACTTTTGAACTTAGTATGGTTTATTAGAATAAACCAGAGAATGTAACATATATTTCAATTTTAAGACGGAACCAACAGACATACTGGAATATGTGAGTATGTGGAAAAGTACTATTATTTTCAGTAATGTAAACTTAAATCCCACTTATATGAACACCTGTTCTTGCCATAGTTTCCAGCTTAATGAGCTTAGAGAGACTTGTATCTCTGAACTGAGAGTAGCTCTATCATTTTGACATTTAATTTTGTTTGTCTTTTATAAATGTCTTATAAAATAAGAGAATCATTTAGCATCTGTTATGTTATCTCCTAACATCTGTCTCCATTAGCCATTGTTAAATATATACACAATACATTAAAATTCAGTTGATTTTACTCCTCTTAAATCACAAATAGATTTAATTATTGATGCAAAGTTCTTACCATAACAATTGCTCATTGAAGATTTAATGAGTTCTCACATTTAGACTGGATTTACCAAGAGATCTGTTTTTTTCTCCTACTGCTATGCGGGAATATTTGATAGCTAGTTCTTTGCTTTGCTTGTGCCTATTTAAAACCTCTTTTTTTTTGTCTTCCCAGTGTTTCCATATCGCCATTTCAGTAAATGAAAAATGCAATAGGGTACATTGATGTATTATTAAAAAAAATATATTGGAGGGGAGTGACAGCCTATTTAAGAAATGATGAAAACAAGTTAGGAGAACTGAGCAAAATGAGTATAAATGTTATCCTAGAGCAACATAAAAGGTATGAAACTATATAGCTACATTCTGCCTAGGTAACATCAGGATGAAATAGTTACACACATTCATAAACAGGCTGAATTCATAAGTACAGTAGTCACACTGTGAACTGTCAAAATTGAATTCTAAATTCTTGGGAATAAGATTATAATTCTTGATCTTAGTTGATTGGACATAAAGACACTAACAAATCTTTACATTTATCCAGTTCTCACTGAGAGAATGTTGGGTGGAAATATGTATTGTCATCGATGACGAAAGAAGTTGTACATAAATCTTCATTCACACCCTGAACACTTCAGATCCTGAAAAGTTCAGCAATCTGAACTATCCAACTTCTTGTCAAAAAGATTTAAAGAAAAAAAAAAAGAGGAGAAAAGTATTAATTTTACATTAATCCAAACCTAGTTTTACATTCCTCCAAGTACTATACTGTTATTATATATTATACAACTAGATCATGTTCACCACCAAAAATTGTTTGTTCCTGAATGGAATAAAAACAAACTGCAGTGTTGGAGATTATTAATTTTTTAGTCCAAGAAAATCCACATCAAATATTACCAGACAGTACATAGGTGAGTCATAGTTTTGATGTTTTTAATATAATTTGGGAAACTCGGTTTAATTTTTTTTTCTATGAACAGTTATTATATTTTTTTATACACATTTGTGGATTAATGCTGGCTGGACACCAAGTGCCCAGCAAAGCCACTTTATCCCTCCCCTCCCCAAATGGACAGGGGAGAGAAATTATAATGAAAAGTGAGTCAAGAGCACTCACCAATTACAGTCAGGGACAAAACAGGCTTGACTTTGGGAAATCAGTTTAAATAATTACCAATTGAGTCAGAGCAACATAATGAAAAATAAAAGCTAAAACTTAAAATACCTCCCCCCTTCTCCTCCATTCTTCTTAGGTTCAACTTCACACTGGTTTTTCTCTGCCTCCTCCCACCAGTAGCACTGGGGGACAGAAAATGGGGATTGCAGTCAGTTCATGACGTTGTCTCTGCTACTTCCTCACACTCTTCTCCTGCTTCAGTGTGGTGTCCCTGGCATGGGAGACAGTCCTTCACAAACTTCTCAGTGTGAGTCCTTCCCATGGGCTGTAGTTCTTCACAAACTGCCCCAGTGTGGGTCTCTCCCATGGGATCAGCCCTTCAGGAACAGCCTGCTCCAGAGTGGGTCCTACACAAGGTCACAAGTCCTGCCAGCAAACCTGCTCCCATGTGAGCTCCTCTCTCCATGACTTGGCAGGTCCTGCCAGGAGGCTGCTCCACCATGGTCTTCCCACAGGGTCACAGCCTCCTTCTGGCATCTCCGTGTTCTTGTGTGGGTTGCTCCATGTGCTGCATGTGGATCTCTGCTCCCTTGTGGTACTCCATGGGCAAAAGGGGAATTTCAGCCCTTCTCCAGGGGCTACACCATGGGCTGCAGGGAAATCTCAGCTCTGGCTCTTGGAACACCTCCTGCCTTTTCTTCTACATTGCCCTGAGTGTCTGCAGGGCTGTTCCTCTCACACATTCTCACTCCTGTCCTCTCTGGCTGAACTTGCTCCTGTGCAATAACTTTTCTTCCCTTCCATAATATATTATCCCAGGGCTCGCCTTTGGCCAGCGGTGGGTCTGCCCGGGAGCTGCCTGGCATTGGCTCTGTTGGACATGCTATGTACATCATGTCATTGTTTAATTTGAGCATCTAATATGCTTTGTTTGGAAAGAACTCTCTGAAAACATCTGGAAAAAAAAGTTGAAAATTGTTGCTCTCTCTATATTTTAATGTATTTTGATTTTTTCATCTGCTATCCCTGACCTATATTAAATTTTTCCCTCCTGATGAGCTGATGTGCTCTCTTCAAAGATTACCTCAAAAGTTTCTTTTTCCACTTTCCATCTTTTGTCTTATTGCTTCTCTATAGGCCATTGCCTTGTAGTTACTTTCTGCTATAAATAAGTAATGTTTTCATGTAGCTGTATTTTTCCAGGAATATAGCTAGTTAATGACAAAGTATATGCTCCTCTAAGATCGCTAAGGGTCATTGGCTATTCCCATGTTTATTGTTGCCTTGTCATATAATAGATGGCCATTATGCACTCAGAAGGAAAATCACACATATTACATTCTTGGGGAATGTGTTCTACTAATTTTGCCAACCCCAGAATGTTAAACCCCAGAGCTTAAATTTAGCAGGAGAGTCCTACCAAGATTATATTACTGTATTAAATGAAATACGTTGTTTATTTAAGTTTAAAATTTTAAATTTGGTGGAGTTCAGTTCTGTTTACCAGGATGGGTGGTCTTCTCAATTTAGCTGTTCTTCAAAACCACTGTATTTACTCTATAATTTGTAAGAGTTCTGTGTGGTTTTGCTGTGTCTCTAGTAATTTATCAGTCAGGTAAAATGCAGCAGGAAAGGCAAAATTCTGTCATTTATCATAAGCAACTGTCTGCTCTTGTGGTGAAAATGTGCTCCGTTATAAAGTCTAGGTAATGAAATACCTCCATTACAAACTTTCCTTGAAAATTGGCCTTCTGGCATTAAATGTAGAGGATACAATGCTGGCAGCAGAAGAGGCATTATCTAATATTTTTACTTGTTATTTTCTCTAAAGAGAGGTACTGATATGTATTCAAATGTGTCACAACACTTGATGTTATAATCAGCTGTGATTTCTTCTGTAAGTATTAAATGCTGTGGCGCTTGTTTTTGTCCCCTTAGATGTTAAATGCATGCACGTTTTACTTGGATAGAGCCTTCTTCAATTTGTGAATGTTCTTTCCTTTTGATATTTGGGTTCTTGATTCAATGTTTTAGTTGCAGAAAACGATGGACGTCCTGAAATATGACTCCAAACAGCCTGTGATAACACCAAAATCAAAAAAGGCAATGCAATGCTATCTTTGACTCACAGGTTGGATTTTGTCAAAGGTTTGCTGAGGATCCAGACCTTTGTGTTGGGAAATTTGAACCTGAGTCATTCCCTGATACTGTTCTTAGCTTACTCAAATGCTATGCTAGACTACTAAAACTCTTAATGGAAAATTAGGCCAGAGGTTTTGAAAGTTCAGTTGCTATGACAACTAGTCATTTTCAAATAACCTTGGGGAACATGAAAAGCAGTAAAATGCATGTAATATAGTTCTTAATTAAAACTATCCCTTGAAATCATAATTTTTGCAGCATATTTAACTCTAGCTTTCTTTTATTTATTAGTATCAATATAAGAATTAAGGTGCTCTTTTAAGCTACCGACTTATTTTTTATTTTTCAGACGTAATTATTTGCAAGTGAATTGCAAAAATGCCAAAGGAGTCACAGAAAAAAAAATTGGCAAAATCTTCTCTACAAAAGCAGGGTTGTTTTATGTTCAAAATGTGTGGCAGGCTGCTAAATAACAATGCAGCAATGCAATGTTATGTGCAACATTTGCCACTGTGCATGTTCTGTTTTTTCACAGTGAGAAAAACAATTTCTAATGAGGAATAAATGGAGAACTGAGCTCCACAGTCACTTGTGTTTGAGGTCATTTCATGTTCAACACTAAATAGAGCTAAGTGATAATTTTAAGTGTATTGATAACATTCACATAGATAATTTCTGAAAAGAACATTTTTTTTTTAATTTAGCTTAGAAAATAGTCATATATATTAAATATTAAAAGGTCAAACTGGGAAAGAAATATAGAAAAACCTGCTATGTATTTGTCGTGTTCCACACAGGACTGAATTCACTTTAAATATGGGAACTGAAGGTTATAAATTTGATTGCAATGAATTCTTAGGCACCCTGAGAAAGGATGCAAATACAAAATAGCAATATCATATTACTTTCTCAAAGTAGATTGACTTAAAAACTCTCTCTTTTATCTTTCTTCAGTTTTCCTAGGAGCCATGAATGTGACTTTTAATTTGCTACACAAAATAATAGGTATCAAATCAGATTTAGAAAAGTCCTTATTTTAATATTTTTTTAAATAAATCACGTTAATGAGAAAAAGGCCTTTCTCAGTGTTCATTTTTATTTCATTTTTCACTTTGTGTAGAAATATGTCAATTCTTCTTCCCACAATATTTAAAGAAATATCTAAACTAAAGAGCTATCAAAGAAAACACCCACCCCAGATTATTCATGTTAATTTTGCACTGCCGCTAGATATATGTAATTTATCATGACCTAGGTGTCGGGGCCCAAAGTCCAATGATCCAAGAATCTGAGAGCTGTTTGGAAACAGCATTGACAGTGCCAAGCTGCCCATAGGGGCTAGGGTTAGGGTTAGGAGAGTCAAAGAGCCTAGAGCTCCAGGAAGACTGCAGCTTGGAAAGGCATGCCAAGGCCATCGCGACAGGGCCCAAATATTACTGTTCCCACAAATCTGTGATCTGGAGAACCTATGGTATTTTCTCTGGCTTAAGGGCTAAGACTAGGATTAGGGTACCCGTAGAGTTAGGGTTGAGAGATCTAAAGAGCCTCGAGCTCCACTGAGGATGGAAAAGGTGTGCCAAGACCATCGCGGCATGGGCCCAACATTGCTGCTCCTACACCTTTTTGATCTGGAGCCACATGGTGGTGAGCACTTCATGGCCCAGTGCCAAGCTGCCTGTAGGGGCTAGGGGTTAGAGTTGAGAGAGTCAAAGAGCCTAGAGCTCCAGGAAGACTGCAGCTTGGAAAGGCGTGCCAAGGCCATTCTGACAGGGCCCCAGCATTACTGCTCCTACATCTTTCTGAGCTGGACAACCCAGGGCTTGGGCCCCAGTAGTGAACTAGCATTAGGTTTGACAGGTCCAAGGAGCCTGGAGCTTCAGGAGCACTGGGGCTTAAAAGGGCCTACCAAGGCCATCGCAGCATGGCCCCAACATTGCTGCTCCTACATCTTTCTGACATTGAGAACACCGGGTTTGCTCCCAGCGGTTAACTAGTGCTAGGGTTAGGGTTATGCCTAGGGTTAGGGATGAGAGGTCCAAAGAGCCTCGAGCTTCAGGAGGACTGGCACTTGAAAGGGTCTGCCGAGACTACGGCAGTAGTGCCCCAACATTGCTGCTCCTTCATCTTTCTTAGCGATAGAACTCATGGAATTGGTCCCGGTAGTTAACCGGGAGTAGGGTAAGGGTTACGTCTAGGGTTAGGGTTGACATGTCTAAAGAGCCTTGAGCTGCAGAAGCACTGTCCTTGGATAGGGCCTGCCAAGGCCATTGCAGTAGAGCCCCAACATTGCTGCTCCTACATCTTTCTGAGCTGGAGAACCCAGAGCTTGAGTCCCGCCAGAAAACTAGGGCTAGGGTTTGGGTTCGCCCCAACATTGCTGCTCCTACATCGGTTGAGAGGTCTGAAGAGCCTCGAGGTCCAGGAGCACTTGCAATTTAAATGGCCTGCCAAGGCCATTGCAGCAGGGCCTCAACATTGCTGCTTCTACATCTTTCTTAGCTGGAGAACCCTAACCCTATCCCTAACCCTATTCCTAACCCTAACCCTAGGCATAATCCTAACCCTAGCCCTAGTTAACTACCGGGACCCAAGCCCAGGGTTCTCCAGCTAAGAGAGTTGTAGTAGCAGCAATGTTGGGGCCCTGCTGCCATGGCTTTGGCAGGCTGTTTAAATTGCAAGTGCTGCTGGAGCTCGAGGCTCTTTAGACCTTTCAACCCTAACCCTAGGCATAACCTTAACCTTATCCCTAGACACCGAAGCCCTGGGTTCTCCAACTCAGAGAGATGTAGCAGCAGCTATGTTGGGGTCCTGCTGCGATGGCTTCCGCAGGCCTTTCCTATCTCAAGTGCTCCTAGAGCTCGAGGCTCTTTGGACCTTTCAACCCTAACCCTAGGTGTAACCCTAGCCCTAGCCCTTGTTAACTACTGGGGCCCAAGTCCTGGGTTGTCCACCTCTGAAAGATATAGGAGCAGCAATGTTGGGGCACAACTGCCATGGCCTTGGCAGGCCCTTTCCAGCGCCAGTGTTCCTGGAGCTTGAGGCTCTTTGGAGCTTTCAAACCTAACCCTAAGCATAACCCTCACCCTAGCCCTAGTTAACTACCAGGAGGAGAAATCCCTGGGTTCTCCAACTCAGACAGATGTTAGAGTAGTAATTTTGGGGCCCTACTGCAATGGCCTCGGGAGGCCCTTTCCACCACCAGTGCTCCTGGATCTCAAGACTCTTTGGACCTCTCAACCCTAGCCCTAGGCATATCCTAACCCTAGCCATAGTTAACTACTGGCACAGAAACCCTGGGTTCTCCAGCTCAGAAAGAGATAGGAGCAGCAATGTTGGGGCCCTGCTATGATGGCCTCAGCAGGCCCTTTCCAGCGCCAGTACTCCTGGAGCTCGAGGCTCTTTGTACCTCTCAACCCTAAAGACCCTCTCACCTAAGGGTTGGGGGAAAGAGAGGCTTTGGGTGAAAAAGCTTCTGCTCGGAGGTGCTGTACACCCATTCTCCACTGTGCAGAGGAGCTCAGCTGAGGGGCCCTGCACCCCAGGAAAAGCCACATCCACGTGCAGGACAGCAGAGAGGGTGTCACAGCCCATCAAAGGCCCCCCAAAAAGGGTCCCCAGACCCTGCACCAGAGATGACACAACAGATCCACAGTGTTGCAAGGGACGGTGTCAAAACCTAACCCTCTCAGGAGGCACATGGGCATTCCCGTCTTCCCAAAATATTTATTAATCCACTAACTAACTCCAAACTTTTGGTTATTCTACGCAACTAGCAAAAAGCAGTAAAAAGAGCGCTTGCCTGTTTTCCCTGTTACCTGTATTTCCTTACTTTTGCCAGGTGGAGCTTGGTAATATCTGAAGTTCTAGGTTAAATCAAGACTGATTTTCTAAGCAGGGGACAGAGAGCTTTGATAGGCAGGAAAGCACCAGCATTTTACTTCTAACTCAGTAAACTGGAGACCAAATTCAAACAGGGTGAGAAATTGAACACTTAGTTTATTATGTATAAATAATTAGAAAGATTGGTGAGATTACTTGCTAAAGGCAACTACATGTGACATTGGAATAATACTATAAAAATTAAGTATTTTTTTATTTTCAAAATTCATTTTTTGTTTCTGACCTCTCCTAAGATTAATTTTTCCTTCAAGCATTCTTTTAAAGGAAAAATATGGATAAGTCCTTCCTGAGCACCACCAACATCTCACTAAGAAGACAAGAATGACTAAGGCCAAGCACCAGGGTGGGACCAGTGAAGGCAAAGTCACAATGTTTTGTACCAGAAAAATTGATTGTCGTTGGAGTTCTCTACAAAAGTGAGTGCCAACACCTTGTAGGAGGAGGTCACTGTGGTTGCTTCAACACAGGTGGTCACCCATAAGTTTTAAAAACCCACCCTTCCCTGCAAGGCTGCAGTCAAATTCTATCTGCTTCCAGACTTTTAGAGCTCCTATCCCAACAGTGCAGGGTCTTGCTCTAGCATGGGAAGAACCCTTTTCCCGTCAAATGTGCAACAGCACATGTGAGAAGAAAAAAAATAAAGACATTAACTTGTGCAAGCAGTGCAATGTGTTTCAAAGCACAGTCAATCATCAATTATCAAAAAAATCTTGAAATTAAAAAATATTAATGCTAAAATCCGAAGAGAGGAGTTCAGCAGATGCTGGCTATCTGAGGGTTCATAACATGGTAATAAACATATACTATAAAACAATACATGTTTTGTATTAATGCATTTTTTTTGTATTTCCAATATGCCAGAGTATTAATTTAGAGATATATAGCAAAGAATAAAGCTACCCAGGTGAAGAAACACTAAGCAGTTTCAGAAGAAAGCTATACTAGTGGATTTCTCCACAAAATCAGCTTGTTGTACTGGAAAATCTCTTTCAAAATAGGACACCATTTTATATCATCTGCAGTACCCAAGTTCTAGCAATATATACAAATTACAGAAAATTTTCTACAAGAAAATCAGTTTGATCAAATTTGGAGCCTGATCCTTCTGGCAAACGAAAAGATTATTTATGTTTTACACAAGTATTAATCCTCATTTATTAACTCATAAATTATTTAAAGTAATTTTAACTTACTTTCCTATATATCTTCATCTTCTTTTAAAAATTCTCCTACACTTCTTAAATTAGTTCACCCCTATTTCGTTTTTGACTACACCTTCCATTGTGATGAATGAATTCTGTTTCCAAAGACAACCCTTTGCTTTGGATAGAACTCATGTTAAAAAGACTTCTCAGTTTTCCAGCCTAACATCAGACGTTATCTACTTGCTTCAGTATTCAGTTGATGGGTTTGTTTCTTCAGATTATCTGCCTCCTCTAAATCAGAAGATAAACTCTTTCTAAAATTTGGGACGCTTAACTGGTGCAGTAAAATGTTGATCTAGGTAGTTTTTTCTACGCTACAGAGATTTTTAGGGGTTAAAATTTCCATATCATACTTAAGAAAAAAAATCTAAAATATGAAGACAATATTACAATAATATCAGAAAATAAGAAAATACTTCACAACAAAGTCTGTGCAGGATAAATGTGATATTAGGACCATGATTTTTAGTTCCACTAAGACACATATAAACAGCCAGTACTCTTCATTTTCCGCTCTTGCTCTTCTCTGAGAAGATATGCATAAATCAAATCCCATTTTATAGTTTATGAGTCTGTCTCCATGTTGTTTAACATGACCTTCTGGCATCCTTTTTTGCCAAGGTTTTTGTTAGTTAAGGTGCCGTAAGTCCTTACTTAATGTGACCTTTTACACATTTTGACATCCTGCATGCATCCCTTTTACATTGCAAAAATGTTAACTAGCAATTCTTTCATGTTGAATTTTTGGCATGCTGGTATGAACAGGTGCGACTGATGTGATGAAGTTTGGAGGTTAAAAGGATACTCTTTCCAACAGAAAAATAGACTCCTGTGGAGCTGAAGGCTGCCAGGTAACTGAAGTGGCATTTGTTACCTAGTTAGCTGTCATATCACCTTGTGAGCAGGAATAATGCCGTCTAAGCAGGTGGTTATAATGCAAATCGATAGCCAATGGTTGTGTATTTACAGCTACTGGTTGTAGATGTTGAAGATTTCACTGTCTTGAGCTAGGAGGATCCACTCATCCAGTGCTTTCATGCATAAAGATTAAGTGGATAAGGTTTCCCTGATGCTTCATTTCACAGCTATTCTGGATTAATTGCTTTGCCACCGTGTCCTTTTTTTCACACAGTGTTACCCACTGCATACCCATTAAACACACCATGTATCAGTAAAACGTGTCTACTATATTCAGCAAAGAACCTGACCTCCTCTGGAGTAATTATTTGAATTACAGAAGTAAGAGAAATTATGAAAGGCAAACAAAATACTGGTTATCCTGAGTTTGCCCACAAGGGGCAGAGTTTAGAGCCATGGCAGCAGGGCTAAATTGCTAGTCTGTACCACTCAAATCATTGCTCTCAGGAGTGGTTCGGGAGAATGAAACAAGGAACATATACCTGGAAATGCATCATTTTGTTCGGTGTCTTCTCTCAGGGAAGTTGCCAGGACCAGTGTGCCGGACTCTGTCCTTCCCCCACTGCCGCCTGTCCCTTCCTGTCCCCTAAGGAAGACAACAATTGCAAATAGCAAACACAGCTGAGCAGCTGCTGGGAACGAAGCAGCAGCAAGGAAACCGATCCCATGCCAAGTGGAGGAGAGCAGCACCAGTGCTGGAAGCAGCCACACAGAATCCTCTCTGACTGGAGCGAATGGGGGGAAGGGGAATGGCTTAATTGGAGTTTAATTTCCAGCTGGTGTTAAACCATCACAGTGGTTTATTTTAGATTTCCACGATATGCTCATAAATTAAGCAGAAACACAGTCTATTCACAGAGAGCATTCTAATGCAATGAAATTTCAATACATTTCAAAGTCACAAGTGCGAACTACAGAAGAAAGTAGTAACAACATAATCAGTCATCCATTAAAAAACACCATGTTGTAAAGATCAGCTCATCTGATTTTTTGGACAAGTCTTGGTGATGCACATCTGCTTGTAGTAATTCTCATTTTTATCTCATAAGTGAGTCATAAGAGAGTCCATGTTATTCAGAAAGATTTAAATACTAAAGGAAAGCTACTGAATACGTGGACATCTAAAAGGAATGTCCAGGAGCACATGGAATGGTTTTTGAGCTTCATAGACTAACATAAATTTTTTGTAATACATGAGAAGTTTCTTTGGCAGCTCTTTACAGAAGCAGTTATGACTAGTGTTACTGATATTTGAAGAGATGGGAAGAAATATAACAGGAAAACAAAATGTAACCAAGAAAGTTATCATACTCTGTGTTATGTTCACATTCAAGAGCATGCAAGAATATTAAAGGAGAGTCATAAAAAAATTAGGGAAAACAGTGCTGTAACTGAAAAACAAAAAACCCCAACCTATATTTAAAATAGTGGGCAAAAGAAGAGTGCTATTAGCATTATTGACATTGGATTTAATAAGACCATTAATATTACTGGGATAAGCATCAAAAGGATCAAAACTAAAGTGCAAAGATCTACAATTTGTTAGCGGGGGAAAAAAGGAAGCAATTTTTAGGATGCAAGAGGCTTTGCTTATGATCTGCAGTGAGGAAAAGAAAAGGCAAGACAATATCTTGATATTTTGTGTTTCAAAGACAAGAACAATTAAACATCACAGCAAAAAACAAAAGAAGTCAATAAGGTTTCAGAAGAAAATTAGATCTGTTTTCCTTACGTTGGCTTTCTGGGACTGAGAGAAAGATACTGAAAATCAATAAAATATGAGATTGGTCATGAGGAATATGAGAGATTGATAAATTTAATACAAATATGGTTAGAAGTGGAGTTTAAATTCACATAAGCAATTGGGCTCGTTCAGGAAGGACTTGCAGAATGAAATGAGATGGTAAGGAATTGATAAAAAGATAAAAAAGAGAACTAAAGAAAGACAGAGTAATAAAACCCCAGAGAACACAGGATATGACTATGGAAAAATCAGTGATTTTATCGAAAATAGAGAAAATTAGAATCGATCATATTCTTAGACACCCGCATGCATATAAGCCATTTGAGACACAGAAAAGACAAATTCTGATGACATAAACAAGGAGATATGTTTGTCTTGATCATTAAGCAGTGTCTGCTTTATAATTAGCCAGTAATATCAGTAATCTCAAAAGACACGTTTCCTTGCTTTTTTTGGCTAGATGAATATTAGCTGTAAAAATATAACAATGTGTTTTGAAACTGTAGGGTATGTGGTTAAGTGATGTTTTAACTGCTCTAAAAAACAGGAGACAATATTACCCAGAAGTAATTTACAACATGTCAAAAAATTAAGGAAAAAATGTAAGTAATTGAAATAAGAGAAATGTTTGTAGTGAGTAAGGGGTGAGTGGACTCCCCTCAACACACTGCCTGGGGTGCTGTTAAACTAATACTAAGGGAGAGGTCTAAAATACATGTAGTGGAATAAAGCAGGAAGTATCAATGTCTTAAATAGATGAGATGGCTAAAATCTGTCTTAGGTCTAGAGGAGTTCAATAAAGATTTGCAAAATTAAGTTGGAAGGATTTCCCCATAAATATTTACAGATTTTTTTTTCCCTTCCTCCGTCCAAAAAAAAAAAGTATTTGAAAACTTAAGGAATTAAAATTTCAAATTAATTGAAGGGACACATAATCTCTTTTATATTGTTGGTCTTGATTTTGCCACCAGGACATCAGAACAAAACAATATTTGTGTTCTTTATTTTCCTCCATACAAATTTAAATAACCCATTTTATGCAATTCAAGAGGAAAAAAATCACTTTGACTCAATTTGCTTTATTTGTAAATGTAGCTATATTTAAGCATTTAAGGATAAAGGATTTTACTTAAATAAGAACTTTCAATTAAATACTTGAAGGGTAAAATACTACTACAGTGTAGAGTCATAATGCTCAGCACCAGTTACATACAGTGATCAAAAAGATGACTTGAACAGGGAGTCACACTGAAAAGAACAAGTTTTGTTCTCACTTTGTAGAAAAAGTTAGAACACTCAGCTTTGAAAGGCAAGAGTGTGCAGCTTTTCCTTACATCCCTCTTGTTTTCTGTTTTTAAGGACTCACGTGATACTGTCTCTGAAACTGGACAATATTTTCATACAATTTCAGTATGTTGGATCAATTTGTTAAACAATGGAAGTAGCTCTGAAGTTACAAAAAATGAAGTTCTGAAGATACAAAATAAAAATGTGAAGAAAAATAGTGATGTATTATTGAACCAAGAATAATATAAATACGAGAAATATGAGAAAAAGATATAAAGAATACACATACTGAGTTTATCAAACAGGGCTGAAAAGATGTAGAACAACAAAGAGAATACCCAAATAGCAAATATATAGATGGGGGAGGGGGTTGTGAAGTGGTGTTTTGGGGGTTTTATTATTATTTTGATAAACAGAGAAAGTCCTAAAAGAGATTATTTTTTGTTTGTATTCAACTTTCCAGAAAATTTCCCATCATTACACTGACACTGACTACCTCCACAGATGACTTTTTTTTTATTATTCTTATAATTACTAGGATATTTTTATTCAGGATAGTTTTGATTTAATGATCACAGGACATCATAGACAAAAATGGAAAATAGAAGTCACGTATGAGGAGATTTCCTGAGAAATATTAAGGCAAACATAGCAAAGTCTCATTTGCACATGAACTTTTTACCAGTATCTTGGGCAATTCAGCTAGTCTGCAAGATTGAAAATTGCAGAATATAATTCCTGACAGGATTTCCCTCTTCCTCAAACTAATAAACAAATATTCTGTTTGATTTTTTATTTGTTTTCAGAATTTTAGATTTTTTTATAAAAACCTATATCTTTTCTACAATTGTATAATCAAGCATGGAAGGAAATAATTTAAAAATTCATATTTTTAGTATAATTACTTCTGTAATACTGCCTTTGAATCTTTCATATCTTCAATGATCTAGTAAATTCAATAATTACAAGGCTTAGCCTGTCAAATTTTGGCATGGTGTGGCATCTCCAGGTGTGTAGAGACATGGGATACAGAACATAAAGAAGAACTTTTCCTTCATTTTTACTTCTAGACTCTGTATTGGTTAATTTTGCTTTTAAACTGTGCAGAAGAGATCTACAGTATATCTACAGCAGTAGTCCCATGTAGACTCACAACAACACAAAGAGGCAGAGATATGGATTGTAAATTTACAAATAACAGCAAAACACAGGGAAGAACATCTTGGCTTCCTCACACTGATGTCATATTTTAAGAGAACAGACACCCTAGATTATTCTGAGAAAGTGAAGTCTCACAGAAGAGAGTCTGATAAGAGTTCTCTGTTTTAAACATAGAAGAATCCCTAATAATATTCTTTAATCATTGTATCACCACAGCAATTTCTTTACTTGTGAGAGAAGAGAAAGAATTGATTTAAGGGTGCTTTCTTCAAGTTTATGTTTGTAGTCTCTTTGTGGTCACTGTAAGATCTAAAATGACTCATTCTCGGGAAGGCATCCCTGACTGATGCAATTGCAGTTCCAGGAGATTTGGATTTGCCTGTAGACATAGCACAGTAATATTTTCCTGACCACATCTGCTGCACTGGGGGATGGGCAGGGAGGGAGGAGAGAGAGGCAGTGTAGGGACCTTTCTCAGCCTCAGTGAGAAAGCTGTGGAAATAAATGCTTAATAAAGTAGCTGGTTTAATAAGACAGAGTAAGAGGAACACAGGTAGTAAAACTTATGTCTTCAGATCCTGGGGACCTTGTGCATGCAGCATCACATGGAGCCCATGGGTTTCTCCCAAGGTGTGAGGCAGATTCTGTCCATTGAGAGGGGTCTCTCCTTTTCGTCCATTCAAGCTATTATATACAATTTCTTTCAATAAAACCCCACAACTCTATTCAGAAAGTTGTTCACAGGACAACTTTTTGCTGCAACTGCACACATAAGTGGAAGCTTCCTGCAGGCTGCTCTGAGCTCTTGGGTGAGCTGGCTGTTTAATCCATGACCAAGGAGCCCGTGCTGCACAACTCAGCACAGCACACTCCTGCTCAGGTTAATTATTATGTGGGTCACTGAACCCTTGATGTACAGCGGGCTTCCGATAGGAATTGCTACATTCCAGCCCTCCATCCATATAAGCTTACCTTTCCTTGAGATATGGTAAACTACAAATTATATCAATAACATACAGGCTTCGCAAGCCCTAAATACAGGGACCAAAAGAGCAGGTGTGACCTGTTTGAGAGCACTAATAACTCACATACAGCATCAGGGCTGCCAGTGGACCATAGGACTACATTACACAGTTAATATAGATAGAAACAATTGTTATAAATATAGATGTGTATTTACACAGAGACAGAGAAAAATCTCCTAAGCAAGGAAGGTCCAATCATTTTAAAAAGTGCATGTATGCAAAGATCTGCTCCTTTTTCTTAAGTTTCGGATCATACCCCCTCCACCCCTCTCCCCACTTCAGCATAAGATACATTTGCTTTTAACTATCTGCCAGTTGTGAGAGTATTTTGAAGGATCTCTAGTGAGATAACTTTCTATGCATTCCTCTGTTTCTCACTGGTATGGCTCAAGAGTGTTTTTAATTAAAAATGCTTTCCTCCCATTGATTTCTGACATGGATGCTATCAGAACAATTCAGTAATTACAAAAATGGTACAAGCATCTCCAGGTCAAACCATGCAGAGGACAGGGTGATGTTCAATTTGTTCATAGTAGTTGTTTATTTACCAGAATCTGAGGGGTGTGAGAACAGATATATACCAGCAGCTGAACCAATACCTGTTGGTTAAAACAGCCCTGGTAGAAGGACAAGTCTGTGTAGCATTTACATGGGGTCTCCTGAATATAATATATACAATAAAAAGCAGATGTGTGTATCGGTAGAGGGCTCCATATGAGAACTGCTCTGTAACTCAAGACAGAAGCTTGTGTATTTTCAAATAAATGCCTGAGGCAGGGAGAACTTTGCACACTTGGAATGTTTTTGTCAAAAAATAAGGCAAGCTGTGCAATGGGATCCTAGACGACAGGAAGGTGAAGCTTTAAGCAGTGCAATGAGAGGGGATAAGAATTGGTTATACAGGGTGGGCTTTTTTGTTTGCTTGCTTGCTTGCTTTGAGGAAACATTAGAATTTTATCTTAATTAAGACTGAGCTGAAGCCAGGAACATCTAAAAAGGAAGAGGAGAGACAGACAATGAGAAACAACAAGGAGTGGAAAAAGACAAGGCAGTACAAGAACCCTTAATTTGTAGAAAGAAAAAAAGTCTTTCCTCAGGGGAAACAAGAACACTTGAGCTTTACCTTACTTCAGGAATTAGTTATTAAAATTCAGAAGAATTCTTGCTTCTGAAGCTGCTTAGGTTTTAAGCTTGTATTTATCTGCTTGCAATATGGGCCATTTTTCCTTCTGACATATTTATGCATTTTTTTTATGACAAGTAAATAATATTTATATTTATTTAGCATGGAAGCAATTATATGATGTGGGCTGATAAATACTAAAGGAATATTTATCAAAACAGGAATGAAAACTACTAGGTTTGTTTTTATGTCAGCACAAATTATTTTTTCTGTTTACAATAAATATTTTTTATCCTAGTCACCTGGGAAATCAGACCCAGCCACACATCAGTAGTCTCAATAGGAATTCTAAGGAGGAAAAATCTTTTCCTCTCTATTAATAGTTGCCAAACTGAAAATAGACCATTTTGGACCATATTAAAATCTTTCTTTGAAAAATTTAAATATGTATAGATACAACTTTCTCCTTTAGAACAGTTGTTTAATAATTCTAGTTTACTTCTTAAGGAAGGTAGGTCTCACTTCTCTTACAAATTGGACTAAGCATTATTCCTCATAGAAAGAGGATAGATGATCAGACACAGAAGTGGGCTTAACACTTATTTTTCTTAAGGTGTGAAGAGACAGTATCTGGTTGGCCCTGAAAAAATGCTGTGGACTTCTGTAAGAAATTTTCTTTTAATTAGATTTTGAACTATCTTGACTTCATTCTTGTGACCAGTGACTGGACTCAAGGGAATGGCATGAAGCTGAGTCAGGGAAGGTTTGGGTTGGATGTTGGGAAAAGGTTCTTCACCCAGTGGGTGGTTGAGCACTGGAACAGACTCACAGGGGAAGTGGTCACAGCACCAAATCTGACAGAGTTCAAGAAGTGTTTAGACAACATTGTTGGCCACATGGTGTAATTGTTGGGGTGTCCTGTGCAAGGCCAGAAGTTGGACTCGATGTTCTCTGTGGGTCCCTTCCAACTCAGCTTATTCTGTGATTTTATGATATCAAATGATATGGTATATTTGATTTTTACCAGAGTAATTGACTCTGATTTAGGTATGTTAGGAGCAATGGCAACTTACCCAGTACAAGTAAATTGGTTAGGAATTCTTAATGCACAAAGTCACCATGACATTCTATGAAGACATAAGAAACTGGAGATTTTTATTTTTTACAAAGACGTCATTTATCAATAAGTGCAATAACTACTATTTTGTAAGCAGTTGACATTAAAATATTTTTCTAAACTTTCTGTTAGGGAAAATCCAACACCCTACCAAAAAACCCAACTCTTTCTTTGTTTTTTCGCAAATCCAGAAGAAGATACTTAAACTTTGCTTCATGGGAGGACAAAAGAAGCTGATCTCTACTGTGCTTTCAGGTTTTCATTCCATTAATTTGCTGCTTCATGAGTGGGGCATTTAGAAATCTCTTTCTTTTCTTCTTCATTGAAATGCAAAGTACTATCTCATGTAGTCTTAATAGGATTAAAGGATTCATCATTCCCTCCTGCCTAGCTGGGTAATTGTACAGATGTACGTTAATTAGCTTTGTGTCAGTGTTTGTGTCTTCCACGGGTTCTGCTGTGCTTACTTGGCCGGGTATTCTGTGTTTTGAGGTCTGAGGAGAGGAAATAGTTCACATGAAGTATTCTGATTTTTACTCTAAACTTTAGAAGTAAAAAGAAAAAAATGTTTTGAAGTATGTTAATTCATACTTTTTCCTCATTTTCCTCAAATCAATAATTCCTAGCAAGTAAACAAGACTTTATGCACTGCAAAGCTATGTTTTTATACATGGAAAGAGAGAGATGACTATATAATATTTATGATTTTTTTGTTACAGTTGTGATGATATAAGAACAATCAGTCTGTTAAAGCAGGTCACTTGCCCATTTTTAGGAATTTTCCTTATAGATGTACTCATGTTCATCCCTTAAGTTTTATCAAAGGCAACTAAAGAGCTAAATATGAGAATATAACAATATAGCACAATACATCCATTCTTTAAAAGTAGCCATAAACAGGTAGAAAAAGAAGACTAAGATGAGAACCTCTTAGTATGAACATGTGTCATAGTTCCATTTAGTACTCTAATTTTCATATGGGTTTTCATTTTAAAGGAGGTCCTGAGATAGGTTTGTTTCAATTGGCATTGAAATTTAAATTTCACTGATAACTTGGGATCAGATTTCAGAATCAATTAAAAAACCAAATCGCTATTTATATGCACTTCACATTTTTTTCTGAAGTTGTTATTTTGGATTACTTATTTTATATTTATTTCACCATTTAAAATAGGACTCAACAGAACGTGCTGAGCAACATGGCCACATTTCTGAAAACAGTCAACTAATTCTCCAGAAATAAAAGTAAGTATACTCTGAATTATCTTTATATTTGGGAAGAGGTCACAGATAGAGTGCTCAGAGTTCACCGTTTAGGGGAATTCATTATTTACTCAGAAAAACAAGAAAATTTTTACCCAGAATTTACCTTGTTACTGTATTTGTTGTGTTTGATAATACTGGGACATTTGATGAAAAAGAAAGAAATTAGGCATTGGGAATTATTCTGCATCAGCTTTAGAAAACTGTATTTCAAAAATCTTCCCTCAAAAGACTGGAATCAGTGGGGATCAAATCCTTGAAAACTAGTCACATACTTCTCATTTCTGCTTTTTTCTGCTTGTTTCTCCCATTTACATTATCTTATTTTACCTCCTATTTTTCCCCAAGGTTTTTATTGTTTTTATTTATGCTCCCACCCATCACCAGTGCTCAACATTTCATTATTCTACTTTTGTATGGGTGAGTTATGTGTTTCACTTTATCCATGGTGAGCAACCCTTTTGGAAACAATGCTCATAAAATCAGTTTATATCCCTGCAAGCCTTGTGGGACTATATACTATTACAGAAGACCTAGTCTGTACTTTGCAGGAGATTATCTGTTCAGCCTAAACCTGTTCCTTCAGGAAGGGGTCTTTCATGAATGGTCAATCTACAATCAGGAATATTTTTTTCTCAATAAGGAATTATTCTTGTAAGGATTTATTCTGACGGGTAGTTTAAACAATATAAATTCACACGTGCATGGCATGAATTCAAAATGAAAGTGTTCTTTATCTAGTTTTGGTTAGATAATTCAGGAATGAATAATAATACTACCAATAAAGACTGTCTTCGTAAAGAGGCATAGAGAAGTTTAAGTTATTCCAACCCTATTCCAAATTCACACAAGTCCCTACTGTTAGAAACTGTTAGAACTAAATGGCTGTTATAGTTCCCTTCCAACAGAAACAATCTATTCCAAACTGCATAGTCACATCAGTGTAATATCATGTCACAGTCTTTTGTAACTGTCCTATCTCTGAACAATTCTACATGCAGAGGAAAGATTTTAAAATATTCTAAAAAATTAAGGACAGTGAAAGTCTTCCAATGGAATGAGTATATATTCACAGTGTCAAAAGGGAAAGGCAGTTATAAATAAAGTGGAAAAAAAACAGAAAACAATAGTAAGGTATTAAAATCTAATACTATTACTCACTCAAATGCTATCTATAGATTTATGTACTTGCTATAAACAGCAGGTTGATGAGACAGGCCAATTTCAGTATGTAGTATTGAAATGCTACACATCTGAAAGAAATTCATAAGCAAGGGACTCCTTTTGCCCAAACTCTAAAATATTTCTCAAAGAGCATAAGTAGAACCACTAAGGATCTATCTATACACTATTCATATCATCAAGACCAGATTTTCTCTCTGAAAAAAATAACAAAAAAGGAGCCTTTTTAAAATTAGTAGTATACGTGAAAAAAAGGAACCAAAACATAGTGAGAAGAGTAGCTGAAAGGTGCTGATCTTTTCCAAGTGAGAACCTCATCAAAATGATTGTCTGACCAGAGGAAAGCAGTCGTTTTCAGTTATTCTGTCTCACAGCTGTACTGAGGGGAGGGACATTTCAGCAAAACATTGGTCTCTGGCAGGATACTGTGTGTCCAGATGAACACAAGGTGCTCGATGGAACTTCAGGTTCAGCAGGGTGTAAAGGAAAAGCCTGAAGAGCTGATGAGAACGAAGCAGTGGCAGCACAGGGCTCTCTCCAGAAAGCCAGTTTGCCCTGGCTGTTGTTGCCCACAACAAATATGCATTACACGACTTCATATTTATCTCTGCATAAGCCAGTTTAAAGCTCATACACATGTATGTACTGCAGCTATAGTGCATGGAAAACATAGTCACACTTTAATGAGATAATAATTGGAGAAAGATCAGTTTGCTGCGGTCTCTTTATCGGCGTATGCTGCCTGGAGATTAAAATCACACATGCATATATTCATGTAGCATAGTATTCAGTAATGCTTTATTTAGAAAGGCATGAATACCAAAGTAAAGGCATTCAAATAATTAAAGAAAGAATTTAGTTGAGTCAGGATTAATGGAGTTTCCCTTTCATTCTCTACATTAATGTCTGAATTGACTTTTGAAGAAAAGGTCCCTCCTCCATGCCCTGAACAAGAAAAGATGACCTTTGGAAAAGACGGTCAGTATGTACTGCAGCAATACATGATAAATGGTGTGATGTGTGATCCAGGGCCATTAAAGCCTGCTAGTGCCCTCAGGGTGTGACTGAGTGATGTACTGGGGAATTTCCCATGTGCTTACTTTATAATGCCAGTTTCGTTCTAAAAGAAAGTTGGATGGTTTTAAAAAAATTTTCAGCTACTCATGAGTGCCTCACAAACAGTCGTAATCTTGTTTAATTTATGTAGCCTGTTAGCTATATCTCTGAGCTATTTTTCCTATACAAACATTACATTTCTCATACATACAGTTACAGATATGCAGGTCCCAACATGAAAAAAAACCCTGTGGCTCATTCATGACATACAGCTACATTTGCAGTAGATTTTCTATTTTGGCTTACTCTCTGAATCTTCTTTGATGAAAAAATGTATTTACATTCAATTCTACAAAAAACAGTGCTTAATCAATGTATACAGGTATGTCTATTATCAGTATTAATTTGTTATATTGAAAGTTTGTGTTGGATTCGTATCTCTCTGAAATCCTAGTTTCCTGAATTATTAGTGTCTCTTCAGTATTTTGCCCTCTCACAGTTCGTGGTGTTTCTAGTAAACCTGACGTCAGCTTCATTTAAGATAAAAAGAGAGATTTCAGGACACTTCTGGAGGGAAGTCTCAGCATCTACTCTGAACATGAGACAGCAGTTTAAGAAAGCAGAACTGGAAAAGTACTACAATTTGTTTAGCTTATCCATCAGTAAAATTCATCTTTTTCTGTCAAAATAAGATACCAAAAAGAATGACTGTGACAGAAAAAGGATTTTTAAAAATGTAAAAACAACAACAAGGCGAAAGTATTGTCCTTGAACCATTAATGCCTGAATTTTTAAGTGACCACTTTTGCGTGTACTGCCATGCTTATGCTGATTGTATTCCACATACATAACAATAGCAGTGTTTGACACACATTCTATTGCGAACATTTGTCCATTCATACGAGAAATTATATAAGTCAATGTCAAAGTCCAGTACTTGTATTTTTAGTGTTGATTCATATGAAGGATCACTTTACTTTCCTCTATTTCCTCAATGTGCCAATCACTTCTAAATTAAGCTTTCATATGGATAAATTAGATTACACTCAAACATTTTGAATTGAACAAATTAACTTACTCAAGCCTCATATCACTATAAAATCTGACCACACAGTTTGTGGCAATAAATGATAACGGAAATTCTTCTAATCCTTTTTCACAGAGAAATTCCTAAAATACAAAAAAAAAAAAAAAAAAAAAAAAAAACAANNTTTCAAAAAAAAAATTCCAAAAAAAAAAAAAAAAAAAAAAAAACAAACACCAAAGAAAACCAAAAAAAAACCAAAAAAAAACCAGAGGTAGCCACCTAAATGGTGTTGCCTCTTCACAGAAAAACAATACAGAAACAATAAAAAATGCACTTTGTTTTTCACATTACAGTAATTTTTTGCAGCATTTTCTAATGTTCCCAATTTTGAAGTATTCACACTTTTCTTGGAGATGCAAATACAAGTATATAACCTTGCAACATGCAGTTTTGCAATTAATAGAAAAAAATATATGGGAAAGAAAAGTGGGATAAGTCTGAAAGCATAAGCAAGAATGAGGGGAAAAGGAGTAGAAGGGAGAAAGGAAGGAAATGTTGATCTAACAGATTTTTTTTTTTCAAAGCTAGAAATGTAATTGAAATATCATTATGCCCCCCAAAAAAGGTGAAAAGTAAACCTATGTGAGTGGTTTAACTTGACTGATTTTTGAGAGAAGTGTATTAAACGAGCAAGTGTGAAGACACAAGAGCTAAAAACAATGAAATAGACTTCTAATTTGCTATATTATGTCTGAAGAAATAACAGGATCCAGTGTTATGATAGAAAATTGTCTAACAGACACAGCATTAATTTGTTTCATCCACTTCCATGTTTTTAATTGACCTAGGTTTTGTACAGACGTTAAATCCATTTCTCTCATGCATAATAATAATATATCACTTTCTTAGTATTCATATACAATTTTAAATCCTATGAAATTAAAATTTTAGTAATAATTTGTGCTCAAGAAATTAACAAATTTGTAAATTTTTAATGTCTTGATTTTTAGTTTTACTAAGTGTGTTCTTAGATCTTGTTCTACAGGTGAGAAAGAGCTACTAGGATTATGCAAAAAAAAATCACTATACTCCACTGAGCACCAGCCCTTTGCCATCTCAGTCTTTCATGGTACTGATTTTTTTTAAAAAACTAAATAATTTCATCAGTGTATTTTCATGCTTCACCCTCACACTACCACTGTTAAGTACCTGCATTAATTCTACTTTTCTTAGTTTTGAAAAGGGTCATTGACAATTCATATAGCATTATGTAATGAAATATTTTCTGGGTTTGTTTTATTTTATCTAACAGCATTTCCTCCTTCTTTGAAGAAAAACTAGCGACTTCACTCTAACCATGAGCAACCTACTGCATTAAGAAAAATCCTCTTTTTACGGAATAGCCTATTTTTTTACTGAGTGGTTTTCCTGAACCATTACTGTTAATTTACGATTTAATATGCTGTATGAGTTGTTGAAATTGTCTTGCAGTGTGGGTTACCTTTTACTTGACTAGCACTGAATTTCATCAGCCCTCCACCTTGACAAATAGTAAGTAATGCAAGTAAATATGGCTCAGAATACACAATGAAAAGTTTCACAGTGTAAAAATATGCTGTGAGTGCATATTAAGAATACTCTAAAAGCTGCTTTACAAGTGTTTGCATCTACTGACCTATAAATGCACTGTAGCGATGAATGAAAATTCATTGGAACCGAAAGACATGTAAAGTAAACAATTGTTTCTGAGAATGAACTGTCTGACTAAAACCATAAAGCTCTCCAGTGTCCCCAGAAACAATGGTATTTTCTTATTCAGAGAGCTTAGCTTATCTAAGTAATAGCAATGCACATGTGCACAAACACCTACAAATAAATCATACATGAGATTCATATATGCTCTTAGAAATATGTCTAGATTTATGTTGTTGACAGAGGTAGAATTGGGATGAATAAAACCTGAGACATCTGGCCAGAACATATTTATCCAACTGGAGTTTAACATGTGATTTTATGTTGTATGAGATTATTTCAGCTTTACAACGAGGGGACATACGTTTTTTAAAAGTTATATTTTTAGATCAAAAAAGCAGATTTTTTTTTTTTATTCAAGGTCTCAATATTTTATTTCTTTTACCCCCTAAATATTTTTTAATGAATCAGTATGCTTTGATAACAGAGACTGAACACAGACATAACAGTTGCTATTAGTTATAAAGCAAAAACTGAGGAATTTTCCCTCTGTTCTTTGTCTGAAAGGTATCTGAAACAACTAAAGAACCGTGTTCAGCACACGTTGTAGAACTTCTCTTTGGACTGTATGAGTACCCTGCAGAACTAGCGCAAGGGACATAGTGCAAAAATTCTGAATGCACCAAAAAGAGACCTGGATTGTACACTGAAATTAACAGAAGAGTAAGAAGCTACAGAGGAGCGGTGGGGGTGGTGGAGGTAAGCCAAAAGATGAGACAGTGCAAGTAACAGTTTGAATTGAGGGAACGCTCCTTCTGCACAGGCGGTTCTCATGTGTCTCATGGCAATTCCCAGACTCTCACCAGCTGAGCACCTAAGAGACTTATATCCTATATCTGTGCCCAATTCTCCGTGCTTCAGAGGATGAGTGCTTTCCATCTTCCTTCCTCTGGAAGTTATAGTGTATATCAAGGAGGAAGAAAAAAAATTTTCTGAAACTTATAATCTAGGTATGATGCAAACAAGCATGATTAACAAACATAGACAGAGAAAATTATTTTCATTAATTTCAGGATCACAGACAAGTGGATCATGGTAAAGCGAAATTCAGTAAGTAACTCCTGTATTAAAATTTTCCTCCTTCCCTGTGTTTATATTCAAATGTATTTTACTGGTGCTGGAGAGAACCTGATTACTACATGGAATGACATTCAACCACAAAGAATAATGTAGTGCAGTGTCATTCTTTCTCTGAATCACCATTAATTCAGAAAATCTTATTAATTTGCCTGCCTTAGATGTAGTACCTTACACCAAAAAAAAAAAAAAAAAAGTTTATGAAATTCTTGAAGGAATATACATTTTTGATCATGCACATATTTTACAACACACAAACTTTGTAGAATAAGAGTGCCTAGCAAATTATACACTCAATAATAACTGCCAAATGGCCCTAGTTCTTATTTTAAGATGAAAGGGATGTACTAATGTTAAATATGTTTTTAGCTTTGAACAAATCATTCATTTCTGACAGAGTAATAAGATTAGAGTAATATGCCCCCTATGTCTAAGCTGCATCTAACTGAACACTGCTTATTACTGTCAAGGAAAGCAGAAGTCAAACACATATAATTTGTTTCAGCTCTGTCATCTAACACAGTATGGAATACAAAGTTAGTGACTAATATGGAAAATTTAAATCAGACTATAAATAGCTTTTTAGAAAGCATAGTAAAAGCAATTTATGTATTGAACAAGTAGAGAACTTGCATTACTATCACAGTTCTGTTAAGCAAATAAAAGAGAATGTAATTACATAGAAATATGCCATTTATAGATAACTTTTCAACTTATTTAGGTGAAGTTTGTAAAGGGACATACAAAGCAGGCATAGCCAATTTATAAGTCAAAATCTTCACCACAATCTGTTTGTATGTTGGTACAAGCATCAAAATCCTAGCATCAGCAAAATATAAATCACATCTCCATTGATTTTCTCTGAAGTAAGATTTCACATGTTAAAATTTATTCTATCTGAACCCAGTTGCATAAACTATTCCAGAAGAGGAAGCCTGTTTTACATAGTTACTCCTTTATCACCTGTGGTGTAGGGTTTTCCCTGAATCACAGAATGGTTAAGGTTTGGAGGGACTTCTGGAGGTACATAACCCTGCTGAAAGAGGACTAGCTACAGCCACTGGCCGAGGACCATGTGTAGAAGGATTTTGAAAGAAAAAGTACCTCTAAGAAGGGAGGCTCTGCAACCTCTCTGGGCCTTCTGTGCCATTGACCTGTCGTTCTCAGATGGAAATTCTCACACTTCACCTTGTGCCCATTGCCTATTGTTGCTGCGCACCATGGAAAAGAACCTGGCTGCTCCCCCTTTGCACCCTATCTTTAGATGTTTATATTTGTCGCTCTGCCACTGACCACTCAACTGGCCCGGCGTGGCCAGGCAGGACGACGTCCAGTGCACGGTCACCCAAAGGTGCCTAGGCTGCTGCTGCTTCTGGCACCTCTGCCCCTGAAGCAGCTGTCGCCCAGCAACCACTGCACTCACTGCGGTGGAAATGCCCTGACACACAGGGTAGGCGCAACTGTAGCCGGTGAAAAGTAGTGGAGACGAGAGTAAAGAGCGAGAGGAGACCTCCTGTGCTGGCAAATTCAAATGTTCTCTATTCCCCAGCCTCGCAGGGTGAGACGTGGGGTCAAGACACACTCAAGGGGACCAGGCACAAAAGACAAAGAACAAGTGGTTACACAGGGTTTTAAGGAGGGGAGGAGTTGGGAGGAGATGGGAGGAGATGGGAGGAGATAATTCCCTGGGCCAATGGGGACAAGTTACATAATGGGAAGAAACCAATGAACACTGACCCAGGGCGAACTCAGGGGCGGGTTCAAGGAACGCAACCAATAAGGGAATAAATAGTGTGGAAGGTTCTAGGGATAGGGAGGAGAAAGGGGAAGGGTTTAGGGATGGACAACTTAACAGACATAACAGATTGACAACTAAATGGAGAAACTTTGAGAACAGGGGGAGGAGAGCCCGGGGATTGACATCCCCAGGGGAGTGGCCAGTGGGAGAGGGTCACAGGGATACAAGGGACCAATAATAAGGAACATAAGGAGGGACTAATACAAACAAACCAGTGGGGATACAAAGAAGGGAGAACTTTCTAGGAGTAAGGGCCGGCACTCCCAGTGCCGGGGGAGGATTCCCACAGTGATTGATATACAGGGGGTGCGGCTGGCTCCTCAGCACCGCCCTCAGCATCCCTATTTTGGATAGGAAAGTCTGTCCTCAAGCTAAGGGCAGGCTGGGGCACTGCCACATATATACTTTCATAAGATCCCCTCTGATTCTCCTCTCAAGGCTGAACTGTACCAGCTCTGTCAGATCTGAAACTATCAGTGTCTCAAAAAGACAGAAGTTGCAGTGAAAGGTAAATGAACACTTGTTCCCAGCTCCTGGGGACTGAAGAATAAGATTGGGAATACCCAAACCGTCTCTACCCAGTCCCAAGGTAGAGAGATTTCATGCCAGCCTTAATAATAAAGTCCAAATTTGCACCTAGTTTTAGATTAAAGATGCTCTGGAGTTCCTGCCAAACAATGAAAACTCACTTTCACTTTGGAAAAGTGGTGAATGATTTCAGCTTAAAATTGTTTTTTCACAGTATTTTTGACAAGCTCCAGGTTTTCTTGTAAAATTTGCACACCCATTGTTGACATTTAAACAAGTTTGATATTCGGCTTTAAATACTAGCTTCTGAATATTCACAGACTATCCATTTAAGAAGTTTAATAGATATTTATGACATTACTCATCACAATTACTGCTTTGCACTTTTCAATTACATCTTATAAATGTGGTTGCCTGTATTTACACTAATTACACAATTATAGATAATTTCATGAATTATGGAAACACACAAAGAATGACTAAGCTTTACTGAAAGAAATGAGTAAATCAGCAAAATAAAAATGGCTTTAAGAAAGTATTGAGAAAGTGAAAGGATTCTACACAGAGTTTCTCAAATTAAGCAGTTCCTTCCAAAATACCTTAGTGTACTCCAAGATATATAAATCTATAATCAGGAACATGGTCTAATTCTGTGACAATTTCATTGAAACCTATTCTGTACCTGTAGTCTGAGCACATATACAGTGATCCTCGGTGTGAAAATCTACTACTTCAAAACTTTAAAAGGAACTGAATCTATAGTTGAAAAATGTAGAGTTTATCATCACATTCCCTGTAGTCTATTGAATCTTCTCATAACAAACCAGAAGAGGGTGAAAACTGACCAAAATTATCGTGGTAATGCATCGTATACAGTAAAAGTGACAGCATTGTCCGTAGGGACAAATAGTGACATGAAAGCTTCTCAAGTGGAAAAGAATGCTTCTGTTGCAATAGCAAGAAAACACCAATAATCAAGTCATTGATGTCCTTTCCAATCTGACTTAAAAAATAGCATAATGAAAATCAGAGGAGACCCTTCTCTGAATCTCCAGTATTTCTTTTCATGCACTTGCCTTACACCAACCACTGAGTTGATCAAAGTTAAAAACCACATAATGGTACAAGTGCAGCATGTGCACCTACTCTTCTCCAACTAGACCTAAGGATATAAATTGATGTAAATAAATTGAGCCCAGTGTTGCAAATATTTATGCATATGTTTAATTTTTTTTACTTATATTATTGCATTTTCACCACAAGATGCCTGACAGAAATTATTAAATCTAGTCCTGATAATACAGCCTCCTTTTTATGATTCTGTTTCATTCATACTATACATTTTAATAATACAAATATCTCACATAAGTGTACCAGATATCATTAGAATTTTCACATTTTTCAGATGAGTTAAGTAAGCATGAATAGACCTATAGAAGCTTAGCAAATAGCTTGTAATTAATAAAGCTATTACAGATAGTTCATACTTGATAATGTGCTCTGTGCAACCTATAAGCGCATCAAAACAAAGGGGTTTATTTTCATATTGAAATTTTATGTGTCACACCGCAATGATTTTGATAGGTAGCAAATGTAGAGTAACACATTAGTGAACCAGACTCCATGTGTATAGCATGCCCGTTTTTTAATATTAATGGGGTTTTATGCCTTTTTATGGTGTTTCAAAACAAAAAACTAATAGCAGCATATCCCAAAGGCTTGGGGCTACACAGTGTGCAAAAACATTTGAATCCTTTTTAAGATATTGGAGCCCTGGGTGATTGCAAATGGTATGATCACAGAAAAACAAAAGACTGAAAACTTGTCTTTTAGTATTTTAGCAAGATGTCTCCTCAATTCATAGCTTTTTGCATGGGAGATGTAAGGTTAGGTCAGGAAAAGTAATACAGATGTATTGAAATATACAAGTAGCACCTGTAGGTAATAGTACAAATAGTGTCAGGGAAAGTTTAAAACTGGAAGGAGGAAAATGTTGTCATTGAAGCAGGAAGAGAACTCACAACTGATGCACTATACTAGCAAAAAAAAATTGATTTGCAGCAAGAGTGAATAAAAATTCACTGAAAGAAATAAAACACTAATCTAGAAACAGAAAATAATTTTGATGCTGACAGTTCATCTACAGATGCACGTCAAGTCTACTAAAGCACAGTTTTGAAGGACTTAGTAACAATTACAGGAGTACAAATATACAAAATACAAAATAATCTGGTCACCAAGTCTGACTAGGTACCTCCACTTCTGTTCCTTTACTGTATTCAATATTTCAGTTCAGCATTGTAGCTTAATTTAAATTGCCTCTGCAGTAAGCTCACACTGATTTATCATTTCAAGAACCCTTGATTCTATATAATTCATAACCTTCAGTTAATTTAGTGGCAAGCTTAAGGAACAAACACATGTGGCCTATTTTAAATAAGTCAGCTTAATGGATTATATCAAATACATTTCCTAACATAGCCTGAAAATAAAATTAGCAGTTGGTAATAATTACCTTCCAAAGGAATGTTTATTTAATTGTTAGGGATTATTAATAAAAACTTTAATCAATATTTTGTCTTTGATTCTTGTCTTCTGTGTGTTGACTTGAGTCCATGAACTGTGACCCTGCAAGAGCACTTCAGAAAGGGATGACATAAGATTACTCTTCAAGTCCTTAGACAGCTTACAGTTAGACAGTGGAAAGCGTATTTTCTTTATCTCATACTGAAATAAATGGGGATCTAACTATCAACACTTACGTGAGGTTAATAGGTTTTGTAATTTCTGAGGCCAACAGTTTAGCTTGGAAAAGTCCAAGTCATCTAGCATTGAAAAATAACGGGTGTAAGTTTTCATATGTGCTGACATAGTAGGAATTTACAAGTAGAGGCTAAGGAGATGGAGAAACACAGGATTACTGTGAGCAAACAGAAAGGCGTTATAGAAGGACTTAAAATCATCACAACCAACAAACTTTCATTGGTTCTCAGAAGGGTTGTGCAGAAGCAGAACAATGGTATTCACCAGGCTATCATGGCATTGTCTTCAAATGGAAATGTCTTACTGCAGGAAACTAAAATATTTCTTGGTTCAAATTTAGCTTGACTTTAATAAATCATCGGCACTGTTGGCTGGGAATTCTCTAATGAAATATTTTTCTCCCTGTAAAGTGTCTTTATTCTCTAACCTAGCCTTTTGCCATAGTGTATCAGCTTAAATTATCTTCTGACAGAACAGGGTTTTGAGACAACACTGCCTATTAGATTTCCTCCCAAAACTGTTTTGCTTTCCTTCCTACTCTCAGCCCTGCATCTTCTGCATGTACAATTGCTGCTGAGTGAGGAGTCCTGGGACTTCATAAGGCCGTAACTTAAGTGAATCACATACTGAAATTAACTCTAAACCAACAGTCATATACAGGCTCTTGGCTGATATGCAGATAAATAAGTTCAGCTCAATGGTCACCCCAGGTGTATGACTGGACTGCCTCAGGCTTGCCCTTTTTTCACTTCAGCTAATGAGCTGTGGCCGTTCTAAAAGAAAGTCTGAAAACAGAAAAAATAACCTGCAATAGAGTCTCAATTACCTGGAAATGTCTAAGTGTTCTTCCAGTGTGATAGACAAAATAGAAAAAAACCCCACAGCTAAAATCGATTCACCACCCTCTCCTATACATAGATGGGATTCTAATCCTGAAATATATAAAACCAAACACTGGGGCAAGAAACTACAAATAATACTGCCAGATTCTGGAAATAGTGAAAACATGTTTAAAACTAGTAGTTCAGGAGTTACCAGGGCACTGATAGCTAAAATGTCCAGAGCACTTCTGCTACAGAATAGGGATCCTCACTGAGCTGAGGATTTTGGTTAGTGGGAGGTGTCCATGCCCAATGCAGGGGGCTGGGACTAGGTGATCTTTAAGGTCCATTTCAACCCGTTAACATTCTATGATTCTATCTGCTACCAGAAGCATCAGAATACCTCAATCAAGAAGCTCAACACAAAGAATGAAAGTTGCTAGAGAAGGTCTTACTAGATGGTTCATGCTTCAGGTACAAAAATGCAAAATGTTTAATGCTGTATTCATGTTATGTTTGCAGTCAGCTAAGTATTATGTAACAGTCTTTAAAGTCTATGCCTTTTGAGAGAGTTCATCCATATGTAAAAGATTTATAAAACTGCCTTCATTTCCCTAATATAAATGGGGAAGTGGTAGTATTCAGAATTATTCCTTTGGGCAAATGAAACTTAATATTTTACTAAAATGAATGCAATGGCGCAGCTGGAGGACCAACTAAATCTGCGACCTAACGCTTGCTTGGAGAAGAACTGTCTGAATGACAGAGCTCAAAGGGTTGTAGTAAATGTGGCTACACCTGGCTGGCCACTGTTCACCAGCAGGGTTCCTTGGGGTTCAATTCTAGGGCCAGTTCTGCTCAGTGTGTTTATCAAATATCTCAGTGCAGGAGTTGAATTCACCATTAGCAGGTTTGCTGTTTGATACCAAGCTGGGATGTGCTGCTGGGTCTCCAGGGAGACCAGAGGCCTTGCAGAGGGGTCTAGCTAGATTTGAGCACTGGGCAAACATTAATGGGATGAAATTTAACAAGACAAAATGCTGGATCGTGCACCTGGGAGACAGTAGTGCTGGGCACAAGTACAGACTGTGGAAGGAGTGACTGGACAGCAGCCCTGCAGAAAGGGATCTGGGCGTGCCAATTGGCAGCAGGTTCAGTCTGAGCCAGCCATGTGTGTCCAGGCAGCCCAAAGGTCAAACCCCATCCTTCGGGCATCAAACATGGTATTATCAGCAGTGAAAGGAGGTGATTATCCCTTTGTATTCAGCTTTGGTGTGCCCTCACCTCAAGTATGTGTGCAGTTCTAAGCCCTGCAATTCAAGAGGGACATGGAGTTTCTCGAAAGCATCCAGAAGAGACCAACAAAGCTGCTGAAAGGGTTGGAAGGCATATCCAAAATGGAGCAGCTAAGGATGCTGGGCTTGTCCAGTTTGGAGAGAAGAAGGCTAAAGGGTGACCTCATTGCTCTCTAGAATTTCCTGAGAAGGGAAGTGGAGAGGGAGGTGCTGAGCTCTTCTCCTTTGGATTCAATGATGGGATATGTGGGAATGGTTCAATGCTTTATCAGGGAAGGTTCAGACTGGACATTAAGAAATATTTCTTTACCAAGAGGGTGGTCAAACACTGGAAGAGGCTTGGTGGAGAGATGGTTAATGCCTCAAGCCTGTCAGTGTTTCAGAGAAAGTGACTGCCCTTGTACTGGGCACTGGTGAGGCTGCACCTCAAATCCTGTGTTCAACTTTGGGCCCCTCACAGACATTGAGGTGGTGTAGATCTTCCAGAGGAGGGCAAGGGAATGGGGGAAGGGTCTGGAGCACAAGTCCTGTGAGGAGTGGCTCAGGGAGCTGGAAGTGTTTAGACTGGAGGAAAGGAGGCTCAGGGGAGACCTTATCATTCTCTATAACTGCTTGAAAGGAGGGTGTAGCCAAGTAGGGGTCAGGCTCTATTCCCAAGCAACAAGAGATAAGACAAGAAGAAATGTCTTCAAGTTGCACTAGGGGACATCTAGATTGAATTTTTTGGAAAACTTCATCAAAAGGGTTATCGACTACTGAAACAGGCTATTCAGAGAAGTGGTGGAGTCACCGTGCCCGGAGGTATTTAAAAGATATTTAGATATGGAGTTTAAGGACATGTTCTAATAGTAGACTTTGCACCGTGAGGCTCATGGTTGAACACAATTATCTTAGAGGTCTTTTCTAACCGAAATGATTCTACGATTCTATGAATAAGAAATTGAATTAAAGGTCATATATAAAAATTTAATCAGGAGGAGATTAACAATAAACACTATTTCTCCATTTTAATTAAAAGCATTTTTTTCTCAGTGTCTTTTTACCAAATGAAAGTTTGGTATTTCTGAAAGTACTCTATTTTTTAATTCTTTCCAATGCTAGGAGAATGAAGGTGTAAGGTGACCTGATTACTCTTTAATCTCCGATATCTCTGTCCAGAAAATAATGTGGTGCTGCTAAATGTAGCAGGCATACACTAACATATCAAGGATTCAGTGTAAGAGTTAAAAACTAGAAGATAAGAAAACTATTTCTAAAAAATGCCAGATTTTCAGAGTCTGAACTTCTGAATTCTAGGTCAGGTTGGCAACATATAGCCCACATTACAGAGTTCTGATACAAAAGGCGCAAGTCAGGGAGGTAATCTGTCTAAAGCATATCTGTGGGATCACCAGTATCTGTTGGAAATTCAATTCTTTTGTCCTTTTCATCACAACAAAGACAACATATAATGAAAACGTATACACCTGAAGCAGTACACTCTGCATATCAAAAACAAGTCGCAACACACACCGGGGAACTGAAAATATGATTCTCATCTCTTCCTACTAACATTTCAAGTTTAGTAGACAGAATGAGGTTCCCCCATTTAATACCCACTGACAGAAACAAGACCAAAACACCATTCAGCTATGAAGTATGATTTGTGGCAAACACAAAACAGAAGTGAAAAAGTAGGTATGAAGGCTAGGCTACACATATTAGCAGTGTTACAGATTATACTGCAGTACACTGGGGGAGTGTATCTTTGGCTTTTTTGGTCTAGCAGTATGGGTAAGAAAAGGCTTTTCAGGAGAGGTAATTGCTTTCATTAGACCAGCTGCTGTACTTGAAAAAAGAAGCACACGGGCCTGAGAAGTTCTGTGCTATTTCTAGTGGTGCCAGCTGGAGTCTGATGGAAGAGCCTGTCTCCCTCTACGTTCATGTCTTGGGAAACTCACAGTCCAACACCTACAGACACACGGAGAAATGCTTCTGAAACTTATATCCTCCCATATGATTTTAGAGCTTGAGCTTATTTTAAAAATATTGCTAGTAGTTAGTGAATTTAATCAGTACATGTCCCTGGATAGATCAGAAACATGATAACCAGCTTTTTAGAAATGGAATTCCAGTATCTTTAGACACAGGCTCCCAAAGTAAAAAGGAAGGTATATAATCAGTGTTTGACGAAAATGTACTCAGGGCAAGTTTTATCTGAATATACCAGTAGTTCTTTCTGCTCTTCACAAAGGTCTTTAAACTCAGATGGAGAACAAATTTTTGCTTCTCACCTGCTTTAACTGTCTTATCACACTTATATTCAGAAGCAGGCATATTTAATAACAAGGGTGTTTGTTGCCACAGAAATATAAGAGTTTCTTGAAGCTGCTCTGAAGCAGAAGCTGTAAAAAATATTAGTAGATAAAGCAGATAAACTAAGCCTCAAGAAACAATCTAAATTTGTGCAAATCAGCAATGAAATTACTTTTAAAAACTAAATGCATGTTCTGGAACCATGCAAAAGTGAGGATATACTATTTTACAGGTTGAAAAAGTAAAAAATAACATATATAATCCTAAACGAGTCAAATATGGGCCATAAATAGCATAATATAATACTAACTGAAGGAGAACTACGTCACTAAATTATCAAGCAAGCACAGAAATGGTTGCCTTGAAACAGACATCATGCAAAATAGCAGGCTGTCAGTAGAAAATCTATGACAGCATTTAGGGACGTGGCATTAAAATGATAGCACGGCCAAAGCTCATTTAAAATTACCAAATTAAGTTATTCGATTATTGATGTGACAATGGTCACTGTCAGTTTGTTTTTCCCTCAACTGTCAGTCTTTTAACAGAAGTAAGGATCAGGGAGATTGACCTCTCCATCTTTTCAACTCTTCATGTGGTAGGAAGACATTAGCAATGAATAATTACAACGTTTTGCACAAATCATTCAAATAAGGAATCAAAAATTTCTGTTTGTTCTCCACAGAAAACCATATATATGGGAAAATTTCCTGAGGAATTACTTACAACATCTTTCCTTTCTGAGACAGAAAATAATGTTACAGTTGTAAACCTTTTAATATATTTTTCTGTTTTCTGGGATCAAATCATTGTTTAGGTATTTCAGGTTTATATATAGCTTATGGTATTGGTTAACATCAATCACAAATATACTTCTTCAGGCTTCAATTTGAAAAGCCAAGTTTATGTTAAGTGTGGGTAAAAAATAATAACTTGATCAGAAACCGAGTATTTATCACTTTTTTTTTTGAGTGTTTATCAAGTGTTTATCCTTTTTTTTTTTTTTTTTTTTAGCACTGTGGTGTCCACGTTTCAGATATTCAATGGAAAAAAGGGAGCAGTGGGGTGCAAATATTCCCATTTATTTAAAATAGGTATCTACTTCATTCTCTATAACTCCTAATATTAGTCAATATCCAAAACTTATAATCTTCATATGCTACTCAAATAATGTTAATTAGATAATTCTGTCCTTTTCAGGCAAACAGATCTTTGCACCATTAAGACATGGAAGTCAGGCCCATTGTGCCCAAAGATTACACTCATGACTTGGACATGGTCTCATAGAGCTTTTGAAATGAGTTGAAGACTTTGAAAATGAAACACTAGTTTCAATGACTTATGTTCAGAATAGAAATGATCAATGATCCAATCAGAATAGAAAGGATGCAGCAGAAAGGACCCAACACCTATGATATTCACTGCCTTGCTGGATCAATATCTGAACCGCCGGTTAGAGCCCAATCCTGGTAGGTAGAAATGGCAAGTTATTATAATCTGACAGCTATTTGATGAATGAAATTGAGCTAATAGGGAATCTCAGTGCCCAGTAGCTCTGTTACAAGTAACTACATAACTAAAGCCATCATCACAATTGCCATTTCTATGTCTATTCCAAGACAGACATAACTAAGGATGAAATATGCTGATGATGGAGGCTTTTAGCTTCAGCAAATAGATTTTCCTTTAAAATTCATATGTCACTGTGATTAACATAGCTTCATCTATGATCAATCTAGTAGAAAAAGATTGACGATGCATTAGCTACTGAAAGGTCTAAATATACTTGTTCTTAATGCTTTGCTCTCACAAGGTGATTCTTAAACGAATAAAAAGAAAAATCAATCAGATAACATGGAAAATCACTAGCTATTTCTATCCATGATGTAACTTCCCAGGGAGATGCAAACTCTCTAACAGTAGTTTCTGAACATGGAAACCTCTCACTCAAGTTATATCATGCTCCTTCCTTAAGAAGGATCTTAAGAAGCACATGTGGAACCAATAGCCACCAACTATTGACCATCACAGTCCAGATTACACATCTCTTTTGTCACATAAAGATATTTATGCCATGTGATTTTATTACACAGTGAATCATTGCCTGATTTCCATAAAATTAAAATATTGCAGGAGGAAAGTATTCACATTTCTCCCTACATATCTAGGGAAAGGATAACTGTGATGACAGCCAACATGATCAACATTCTTTTATTTACCTAGATTGAAGACTGTAGAATTTACAGGCATTTGACCTTAAGTACATTAAAAATTTATGACAATATATGTATGATTGTATTAAATAGTCCATAGTCCAGTACATAAAAAACTATTTTATCCATGACCTGTGGTACCATATACTGTTTTCTGATCCTCAGATTTTCTAAAAACTGTAAATTTCTACAGCAGCTGCAAAAAGACTGGCTGTTCACGAGCTGATGGAATAGGTTTCACGTTACCATAGAAAACCATGACACTGACATTTTTGGGCTGGATTAGAGATTATAGCTGTGTATAGGGAAAAAAAAAGAATTCCCATTATGTGACATATAAGCAATTGAAATACTGTTAGGAAACACCAAATAAAATCATAGAGTAATAGAAATGCAGAATTGTTAAGGTTGGAAAAGATCATTGAGCCCAGCCAATTAACCTAGCACCACTGTGTTTACCACTAATATATATCCACATATTTTTTAAATGCTTCCAGGAATGGTGATTCCACCACTTCCCTGGGCAGCCTGTTCTAGTGCCTGACTGCCCTTTCAGTGAAGAAATTTTTCTTAATAATCAATCTAAATGTCCCCTGGTGCAATATGAAGGCATCTCCTCTTGTCCTGTCACTTGTTCCTTGGGCAAAGAGCCCGACCCCCACCTGAACTGTAACCCCCTTTCAGGTGGTTTTAGAGAGCAAGAAGGTCCCCCCTGAGCCTCCTTTTCTTCAGAATAAACACCCCCAGCTCCCTCAGCCACTCCTCATCAGACTTGTGCTCCAGACCCTTCCCCAGCTCGGTTCCTTTCTCTGGAGATGCACCAGACCCTCAATGAGTTTCTTGTAGTGAGGGGCCCAGAACTGATCCCAGGATTGCAGCTGTGGCCTCACCAGCTGGAATGGTGAGGGCCAGCACAGAGGGAACAATCATTGCCCTGGTCCTGCTGGCCAAACTATGGCTGTTACATGCCAGGGGCCATTGGCCTTTTTGCCCATTTGGGCGCTGCTGAGCCATGATCAGCTGCTGTCACCAGCACCTGCAGGTCCTTTCCCAAAGGGAAAGGGGTCTGTTATGACCCAAAAAAAGACCTGGCACTCGGTCTTGTTGAACCTCATACAATTGGCCTCAACCCATCAATCCTACCTGTCCAGATACCCCTGCAGAGCCTTCCTACCCTCCAGCAGAGTAGATCAACACTCCCACCCAGCTTAATGTAATCTGCAGACTTACTGAGGGTGGATAAAACTGTTGTAGTTGTCAAATCTGCAAGACTTCCTTTTGGACCTTCAAATTCAGAAACCTTTTAGCACAAGGTTGACATTGCTGAGGAGTGAGTGGTATGCAGAACAGCTTTGTATTAGCTTTTCTGTTCAGATCTTCATTCCAGTTCAGGTATTTAAAAAAAATCCCACTAAAACAAACTTGGGAAGAAGCACACAATTAAAGAATGAACACGAGATCTACAAGAATAGATAAGAATTCTGGTTTCTTTAGTAGTTTCAAAAGGAAAAGAAATAAAAGTGGAAGAAGACTACATGACATCCAGAAAGAAACAAAGCAAAATTGGAATAACAACAAATTTAGCTGTTACCAGTTAAATAGTTAATATTTGGCCATGTAATACAGATTGAATGAGGGGTTTTGCTAAATAATGTACAGCTGTCTGTAACACACATTCATATTTGTTTTTATGATATTAGATGGACGTGAGTGTACAACACAGCCTTGGTAATACCAACATGCACAGTTAAGCTGAGACTATAAAATGAGGTAACACAGAGGAAAAGCTTCTAAGCTGAAGAATACTGAAAATGTATGGACGTCTAATATACTGTACTATAAGTGTCAGAAGTGCCAAGTAAACAGCCTATATGTCTATTGCAAACTTTAGAGATGTTCTTTAGTATTTTAGATTTCAGAATTTAACATAATTCACGTATGATCTTAATAAACCACACAGTTCTAGTATAACTTCTACACCTAAGAAAGGAAGTCACACAGGAAAGCCTCCCTTTTGTCATTGTAAATCTCAGCCATCATGAATGTCTCAGTCCAGAATTACCCAACTAGGGACCCTGATGAGAAAATTAACAAGAAAAAAACCAAAACCAAAAACAATTTTAAAAACCCTTCAGATGTGTTTCATGATTATAAATCATCTGTTCCTCTGCTTTGGAACTGTAGGTGCACCCAACATTGGTTATCTAAGTCTTGGCTAATTTGCAAGTGAAATTTTTATTTGATAAAATTTATGAATAGGAATTAAATTGAACATTTTCACATTAAGGCTCTAAGCTGAAAAAGCTGGAAAATATTATAGTTGAGCTTGTAAACATCAATGTAACAAATTCTGCAATGTTCATTTTTATTTTAGCAATTAATTATATTTTCTGGTTATACTGGTAATTCTGTCTCCACACTTTGCCAAAGTGTTTGGAAACTTTCTATGGTAAGTGCTATTTCATTAAAATAAGAAACAAAGCAAAACAAACAAACAAAAAACCCACCAGCCCCCCACCACCACCACCAAAAGCAACCAGAGAAACAACAAAAAAAACCCAACAAACGAAAAACCCAGCAAACAAAACCAAGAGACATCACAATGCATATAATTCTGAAACAAAATATCATGGTGCGTACAATTCTGAAGAATCAGTCTTATCAGAGTTTCCATATGACATTTTGGCACAGAAGTGATTACTAAACTATTACTAATGACTTTATTGTTTCTAGAATATCTAAAGCAGATTTTTTTGCTGGAGATGGAATGTTATCAGCTATTTTCTCCCTTTTCCTCTTCTACCATTTAATCTACTTATAAGCAGGAAAAATATTTTAAAAATCCCAAAGAAAACTCCCAAAAAACAAACCAAGAATAAGAAGTTCTGAACATGCAAGTCAATTTGTAATCTACCTGGTAAAACAGTAATTAGCACAGGAGTCTGATCTACATACCACTTGAAACTGGAAGTTGATTGAGACAAAATGGAAGATGTGCAAAAATCTCAAACAGCACACTTTAAAATCAGTTAAAAATCTAATACAGAACATGGATAGAAGTGCGGATCTTGAAAAGAAAAAGCATAAGTAAACATAAAAAAGAACTTTTAAATGCGGTTGGCTAACATACTTTTGGGTAGGCTAAAGGGCAAGTGAGGTGAGAGAAATGCAGAAATGAAATCAAGTGGGAATTAGAAGGAAATGATGTATCAAAACAGATAAAATTCAGAAAACAAAATAACGCTCATCCCCAATAATTTTTCCATCATTACAGATTGGGAAAACAAAACATAAGAAGGCAAATTCACTTTCAAAAAATCCCAGAATTCTGGACTCTTTTTGCCTATTAACCCTACAAGAAATTGATTCTGCTGATTAACCTTCAAATATTTTCAGAGATGCAAAGACTGAGGTTGAAAACAAAAGTGTGGGCTGCAACACAAAGTGCAATTACAATGTATATAAAGAGGAGTGCAAGAAAAGGCAGAATACTCTAGGTACTGAAACACCTCTAGCACTATGTATGTGAGCATACATACGTGTACAAACACTGACTTTTTAGACAGCCAGTTTATTTTAAATTCTTTATTCTGTAAAGCTGAGGCTGTCAGGGAAAATGAATTATTAAATTATTTCCAGAACATATGGTGTCTTGGTGTTGTTGCTGTCAGTCACTGAATGGGACCTCCAAGTTAAATTACATTTTTAAATTACTCTCTATGCAGTGAAACCAAATCAAACTTCAATTTCCAAATATTGTCAGTGAATTTGTATATAACAGTCTCAGATTTCATTTTATAATTATTGTAGGAAAATGTTAACTTTTTCCTCCTTCAAAGCTGTGTGCTTTAAAGTATGGATTTTGAAAAAAGTGGTACTTCTTTCCTAGTTGTGACTGCCAAGCATTATTGCTGTTGCACTAGGCCCTGCACTGGAACTCATATTAAGTTGTAAACAAAGTTCAGGTTTGAAGGACAAGGATAATTGAATTGCATGGGCATCACAAAGGGTCAGCAATTTTGACGGGAAAAAAAGAAAATCATAAATAGAAAAACTACGCCCAGAAAGATTAGTCAAAAAGTTTCCATTAACAACAGGTTAATGTGTTGCAGCAATTAATAATTAGACAGTTCCATCTTATTTAGATACCTTTTGAAGTGTGTAACAAAGTTTCTTCTGATTTAATAAAAATAATTGTGCTTTGATTTTGTTACAGTTACTATAATACGATTTGAGTTCTCAAATGGGAGACCTTTAATGAAAACCTTGGAAAAAAATCTCTCTTTATGGTTATCTTTCATTTATTCTACTCTTCATACCTGAGGACGCTGCCCCTGGACCTATTGCTGAAGACTGTTGTTGCTTGAAAACTGAAATTACTCTTGTAGTTCAGAAATTAAAGACCAGCTGTTATTATAGAAGGAGTTTATAAATAGAGAAAAACATGAGTTTTGTTGAGATAGAGGAGCTCTTCATAAGCAAAAGGGGCATGACTTCTAACTACCTTGCATATATGTACACAGTCCCAGAAGAATTTCTTTGTCCCAAAATAAGTATTTTAGTCTGTAGAATTCTTTTGAAATACCTAACAGAGTAACTTTAAACCCAGATAAATTAGGAAATAGTAATGTACAAGACATTTTAATTTGAAGTTTAACTAATGACATATTTAGTAACTCACTATTAATAATTATTCTAAAAGCAAGAATTTCACTGACTACCAGTTTTTATTCCTGTATATTTTTTTTTTTTATGGTGGTAGATATTGTAAATAACTTTTAAATATAGAGTTCCCTGATTAAAGAACAGACTTTTATAAAGCATTTTGTCTACCTACTATTTAACATTAATTCCACAACTTTTCTCCTACTTCCTTTTTTCTGCTTAATTTTGTAAAGAAATATGCCAAGCACCATTATTTTGTGCCTAGAAAATGTGAAAAAGTAAAGTTAAACTGATAATACTTTTTGGATATACTCAATGCCTAAGTACTCATAGGATTAATCTGAATTAATCATTAATTACAAATGTTCATCTAAAGACCTAAAAATACTTTCAGTCTATAAAGCCATGCACGCAAAAATTAAGAAACGCTGATTCACAGTTTTTATCTAATTTGATGCCTCTTTTACATCCCTTCATTTACAGTGAGGAATCAGACTTTAGAGTCACTAAGTTTTCCACATAATTCCACATGATGATGTAGAGATAATCATGTAACCACATAAAGACAGAGATGCTTAGCCAGAGTAAAATTGTCGTTTTCTAAGTTTCAAGTGCTTCAGTTCATGATTCTCATTATAAACACTGCATTAATTCTTCCTATGCTATGTCTTCTTTTATGTAAGTAAGGATAATATAAGTTATATTCAGCAGAAGACTTCAGAACAACAAAAAGACTTGACCCATTTCACCCCTGGCTCACAAAGGCCCATTCTTCAGACACAAGAATGGCTTACAGAGGCAGTGACAGATAATCCCATAGCAAGCAATTGGTTAGATCAGGAGATGCTCCACTAAGATATACGGGATGATCACAAGAATGTAGTTCTGTTTGGTCAGTAAAATAGAGGAAAAGGTGATTTTCTTGTCCCTGCACTGGAAAAAAAAAAAAAAAAATAGAAGACTTATGGAAGAAAATCATGGCTAAAGTGGAAGCTATGAAGAGAAGCCCAAGCTGAGCCTTCTTCAGTTCTACTAAATCAAACAGTATAGCTCTTTCAAGGCAGTATTTCTTTCCAGTGGTGGAGAACACAAACTGAAATGCAAAACTGCTCAAGAAATTTATTTTAGTTTTGAGCAAAAACCATTGAGACTAAGAATGGAAAAATAATTTTGTCAACTTCAATGCCTTTTTTGCTGGAGACACTGAACTCAGGTTAGCTGATGGAACACAGAAATGGTAATTTTAAGGCAGAGATATATTTCTGATAAATATCCAACATTAATAAAATCAAGGTGATAATCTTCCTTTAACAACACAATTCAAAAGAAGGTGAAGTTTTAGTAAAATTAGCCATGTACTGTGTCTGTAGGTGAATGTCTGTAGTAAATATGCATTATTTGCAAGTAAATACTAACTCTTTCTACCTTACTTTTCCACGGAGATTGATTAAACACAGATTTATTTTAAAGAGATGAAATAGTAATTTGCATCAGTATGTCACAAAAATCTATTATACTGGTTTGAAATTTCCTTGCCAATTATTTAAAAATGTCTAACAACCAGAGGTTAAAGTTATGCTGGTATAATAATTTGCTATCTTATTCATGCAGAAGACAATTATAAATTACTTCTATTACAGCAGTTAAAATTCGTAGTGTAAATCTTATTTATGAATTTGAATGTACTTTTTTTCCATGTTTATCACATATAAAAGTGAGGAGTCATTTGGAATTTGTTAATAGAAACATGCTTAAGACCATTAATATTTAAAATTGCAAGAGGATTATAACATTGCAGAGACAATAGATGCTTTCTAAACACCTGCTTATTATATTTTTATTGCTGTCTCATTAAAAAAAAGATGGGAGCATGGTGGTTTTTGTTTTGTTGTTTTTTCTGTTTATATACTGTTTGGTTTCTTTATGAGATTTTTCCAAGTTGTTCATCTTGATCATCATGTCTATTACCTGAATGTGTTTTTCTGTACTTCATCAGAAACCTCTACACTACATATTTAATCACCACTCTAACAGCACATATGCTGCATATCTTTTTTTCCAGTTACTGGAAAACAGTGTATAGCATACTCAGTTTAACTCAATTCAGTTTCAGTAAAGTCGTTCTTATACAAATCTTAAATACAACCTTGGTGACTGAGATTCTGATGTCAAGCTGCCTTTTTTTTTCTTTTTTTTTTTTTTTTCTTTTTTTTTCTTTTTTTGCAGTGTGTCACAAAGACAACTGATTTGCTTGGTATTTGCCTGTAGCTGATTTTAATGTTGGCTTTAAAGGGCCAAGAGATGCTCACCACCATGTAGCTCCAGATCAGAAAGGTGTAGGAGAAGTAACGTTGGGGCCATGCCGCGATTGTCTTGGCACACATTTTCCATCCCCAGTGTTCCTGGAGCTCGAGGATCTTTAGATCTCTCAACCCTAAACTTAAACAAAACCCTAACACTAGCCCTAGCCCTTATGCCAGACAATACCATGGGTTCTCCAGGTCACAAAATAGTGGGAGCGGTAATATTTAGGCCCTGCCAGGAGGGCCTTGGCATGCATTTCCAAGCTGCAGTCTTCCTGGAGCTCTAGGTTCTTTGAATCTCTCAACCATAACTATAGCCCCAAGAAGGCAGCTTGGCACTGGGCCAAGAGATGCTCACCACCATGTATTCCAGATCAGAAAGGTGTAGGAGCTGCAATTTTGGGTCCATGCTGCGATCGTCTTGGCAAACCTTTTCCAGCCCCAGTGTTCCTGGAGCTTGAAGCTCTTTAGATCTCTCAACCGTAACCCTAGGCTAGAGTGAGGGCTACGTCTAGGGTTAGTGTTGATAGTTACAAAGAGTCTTGTGGTCCAGGAGCACTTGCAATATGAGAGGCCTGCCAAGGCCTTCGCAGGTGAGTGACAAAGTGCTGCTCTTGCTTCTCTCAGCTTAAAAATCCATGGCTTGGGTCCCGGTTGTTAACTACAGCTAAGTTTAGGGTTATGCTTAGGGTTAGGGTTGAAAGGTTCAAAGGGCCTCGAGTTGCAGGAGCATTTACAACAGAAAGGGCTTGCTGAGGTAATCGCAGCAGGGCCCCAACATTGCTGCTCCTACATCTTTCTTAGCTGGACAACCCAGGGCTTTGGCCCTGGTCGTTAGCTGGGGCAAGGGTTAGGGTTACAGCTAGGGTTAGGATTGAGAGATCTAAAGATCCTCGAGCTCCAGGAGCACTGGTGCTGGCAAGGGCCTTCCAAGGCCATCGCAGCAGTGCCCCAACATTGCTGCTCCTACATCTTTCTGAGCAGGAGTACCCAGGGCTTTGGCCCCAGTAGTTAACTAGGGCTAGGGTTAGGCTTGAGATGTACAAAGAGCCTCGAGGTCCAGGAGCACTTGCTCTGGAAAGGGCCTGCCAACTCCATCGCAGTAGGGCCCCAAAATTGCTGCTCCTTCATCTATCTTAGCTGTAGAACCCATGGCATTGGTCCTGGTCGTTATCTAGGGCTAGGGTTAGGGTTATGTCTATCTGGCTTAATCTGCCTATCTGCTGGCCTGGCAGCTGATAGCCCTGGGGCTATAATCTCCACCCTGAAGGTGCTAAGTGTGTTCCCTCCGTGAATGTATTCTTCTCTCCCAACCCTGAGTCACTATCTTACCTTCATCAGCGGGCCCTGAGCAGTGTAGGGCCCCATTCAGGGTGTTGAGTGCTCTGCAGCTTCTCTAACATAGTTTTGTTATAATAGACAAAAGTCCTTCATGAAGGTGCTTAAGTCATAAAGTATAACATTTCGGTCTTTGATAGAGTTTTACAAAACAACGAAGAAGGAGATGGTGATGTTCATTAGATTTTAATAACACTTTAATAGCTCCAATAACTCTCAGAAATCTATGAATGCCTTTTCTTGTTCTTACTTCCTTTTCCCTTCCCTTCCCCATATCTCTGAGGATTCTGAAGCAGGAATTATAACCATTGGTGTCACAGGTGAGCACAAGCAAACAAATTGTGCTATTGATTCTACCCATATATTGTCTAAAGATGTTTTAAAATTATGGTGTAAAACTGGGATCACCAGAACCTGATTGTAGGACATACTTCAATTACACTCAGAAGTGGTGAAAGCAGCTCAATGTTCTTTGAAAACAGAGCCAAAGGTTTTGCCTGGAGTTTTTGTAGATAATACAATTTTTTTTTTCTTTAAACTGTTTACGTCTTTTATACATGTAAAGCATTGGTTCGTGTGAAGGAGAAAGATCGCAAACTGAAATACTCACCACAGAAATTATTTTTTAACTTCTAAAATCAAATAGAATTCTAGAAATAATTCTCTTTCATAAGAAACAATGACCTACATCTATTGAAGAGAGCTGACCTTAGGGACCTATCTTTGCCATAGGGTTATTTTTCAGTGTTGAACAGAACCCTTATTATAGAGCATATTGTGTTTTAAATAAAGAAATCCTCTGTCATAAGAAGAAAAATGAATTATAAAACACCTTTAAATGGAGAAGCTTTTCTTTAATGAATGTCTCAAATTATTCTAGGTAGCTCAGTGTCTCAGAAATTATGCAGATCTATTTTGTTATAGAGTGCCATAGAATATTTATAAACTGCCCCTTGTGGCAAGACAGTTGAGGTCAAAGCAAACCGAAGCATTAAATATGACACAATGTATTAAAAAAATTCAGAATCATTAGTCAATGTCTAAAAATGAAACTTAGTTATGCTCTGTTAAAATCCTAAATAAAATATCTATTGCTGAGTTCAATAAATATATGCCAAAATATTCTCCTATGTGAGGGTGCTGCAGAAACTCCTTTGTGGATTTTCCCTTGACTCAAGCTGCAATAACAAGATTCATGTAATAGAGGCTTTCTGCTCATACACTACCTTTAAAATTCATTTCAGGAGTCTGTGCATATATTCACTGTTGACCTCACTGTGATGCTGGGAGAAATCTGTTTTGCATAAATTGAGACCCTTCATGAGCCCAAGCTCCCAGATATATGCTGCTCACAATTGCAACTGAAGCAAATTGACATCGGAATATCAAGTACAGGCAGTCACTTCAGCTTGTGATTGCCACAAAATGATCCCTGGAAATTACCTAGGAAGCACCTGTTGTAAGGTACCAAAATAACATGCAGTAGTTCTAAGTATCCAGACCTATTAATCTGATCTCTTGTATAAATTTGCCTACCATACAATGAACAAGTATACATACGTGTCTTTTTTAGTTCAAATATAAAGGAAACAAAAAGTTGTTATATGTATGAAAGCAATAATTTTAAACCATAAATAATCAGCAGTTACCTATTTCCCAGAATTTTGTATTCATATGGATAAATTCAAAAGAACATAAGTTGATAACTAATTACTATTGTACATATATATTTAAGTAGTGAAATTATTTTTGTATTGCAATTTTCTAAATTAGGCCAATTCTAATACACATAGTTATTTTTTTCCCTAATTGAAATATAATTGAAATTTATCTTTTTATTGTTGTTCTTGTTGACAAGTGAAAAAATTTCAGTGAAAGAAAGTCATAGAGAAGAAAAGAACTTTTTAACACTTGTGTTAGTTTCTAGAAATAGTGGCTATGTATGATATTATAATGGAGTGATGAAAAGAACTGAAGAAGCTGAGACTAGAAAATTCCAGTCCTCTGCTGAAGTGAGAGTTGGAAAATTATCATATAATGGATGACAGGACAGAGCCCCTTGACTCAGGGTAAAGCCGGCAGCTGACTGGGAGAGCTCTTTGGATAGTGATAGCAAACCATGCAGTACATTCTTGGGCTGATCCTGCCCTTGCACTGCCCTCTTGTGATGCATTCAACCTCTTTTGTAGCCATCCATTCCTGATAACTCTTACATATCCTCCACAAATACACAATACATTAAATACAAATACACAATACATTCAATACAAATACACAATACATTCAATACAAATACACTAAGTATTTGCCTAGGAACTCTTTCACTATAGAAATCTCCTTGAGCTTGGGTAACTTAAAATTAATCTCTGCACAAAGATATCTCCATATACCTTTTTCTTATTCTGCCAAGAACATCTCTATGAAAATTTATTTAAACACACCTATTTTAAAGGGTTTTAGTTAAACAGGAACCCTAGAAAAAACATACAAGCAGGACTACTTAAGTGTTATTTAAGCTTATACAATTGCTGCAATTCAGTGCCAGAATTACTTATAGTTATCATCAGAAAAAGGATTGAGTAGAAATTATACATTTTATATGGAATTTCAATCAGGAAACTTAGAAAGAAGGTTAGAATTAAAGTTTTCAAATAGACACACTTTTGTTGCCAAACATTCTCATAGTTCCCAACCCTATGAGACCCAAATAGCTTTTTTTCCATATATATTAATTTTTCACTTTTCTTCTCTGATTTTCAGTCTTCACCAGACTTTTTAAAACCAGAGAATAGGCTTTCACTCAAAGTCAGGTGGTAATGACATGAGAAGTAAATTAAAATTAAATATCTAAAATTTTGAGACAGCCTGGAGCCACCTCCAGTTTTTGCCTGAAATAAAAAACAAGCACAAATAACTGTAAGAAACAAAAATTCTGTCTGGTTGATTCATAAGTAATTTACTTATCTTCTTGCCTTAAAATAAAACAACCTGTTTCGATTAATATTTTCTGTAAAAAAGGAAGAAATTACCTTTTATTTTTTTTAAATTGCAACACCTTCTCAAATACATTGTTCAGACTTCAGTTTAGTGTATTCTGACCCCATTGAAGATGCTCCTATGTTCAGTAACTCCCTGATGGAACTCTTCTACTAGCACTGTGACTGGTGCAGATGAGAAATAAACCTCCATGGAGGATGTAGAAACATGATGTTCATGTCTCCAGTGCTGGATCAATCCTTTGGTTTGTCATCAGGCTTATTTATGTGATTTAAGATAATAGTTTCAGTGTGATAAAAAAAAAAAAATGTGTAAAATATACTGATTGCAAAATTATTGTGTGTTACTGTTCTTCCTAAGTATGCTGGTTGTTCCCAGAGAAAATTTCTAATGGGAATGGATAGAAACACTCATCTAAAGTGATTCAATTTTCCTAATTTTCACAGGTTTTTTTCACAGGTTGAGTGAGAAGCTCAGGAAGGCTGCAGCAGCTGCAACAATTGAGCCAAAAATTCAATTAGAGACAGTCTTGACTGAAGCTACCTGAGGTTTATTAATATTTTTGTTAGTTTATTTATTTACTAGAGCTACAGTGGCGAGAACAAGATGTTATTGTTAGAAGAATAAACAAAACCTTTTTTTTCCTTTATTCCCACCATGTTATTATTTTCCGTATGTGAGGAAACTGAAAAGGGGATAAACAAAACAACACATCACTGCAGCCAAAACCTAAGTTCCCCTTATCCCTCTTTCTTTCCCAGAAAAAAGATACTTCTATGGAAATATGTTCAGCAGGAATGAAAAACCCTTTGAGCAAAATGAAAATAAAGAGGCAACGAAAATGTTCCAGAATAATTTGGAAAAAAAAAAAACAAAACAAGAGAAAATACTCCTTGTGGCAAGGTTACCTGGTCTTTGAGGCTACCTCTAATATGAAACATCATTAAAGTTTTATGTGTTGAGAATGATCTGGTAGAAATGAATGGGTTGGAAAATCTCACACATAATTTTAACTTTGCATAGAAAAATATTAATACTGTAATTGTAAGTACATGTATCAATAATAGGGTTTTTAAATGAGAAATATACTCTAAAATTTATTAGGAAATTATATCAGAATGAGGGAAATACAGAAAATCATAGAGATTATTTATAGAGTTCTTTTCTATGTTTTTAAACAAAGGTACTGGTTTAACACCTGTGTCATAACAAACAAGTCCTCCAAATTTCCTTTCTGCCCTTTGCAATTGCTGAATGAAAGTTAAAGTTAAATGGAAAGTCATGGGTGGGCTTAATAAGCAGAATTTATTTTTTAAATTATTGTATTTAGGCATTTCTCTTTTCCCAGCAGTGCTACATCCTGCCCTGAGGTCCCCAGCGCAGGAAGGACATCGACCTGTTAGTATCCAGAGCTGGGTCATGCAGATGATGGAAGGCCTGGAGCACCTCTCCTGTAAGGAAAGGCTGAGACATTTGGAGATGTTCAGCCTGGAGCAGAGAAGGCTTCAGGGACATCTTATTGTTGCCTTCCAGCACCTTAAGTGAGCCTATAAAACAGCTGGGGATAGACCTTTTAGCAGGGCCTATTGTGATAGGACCAGAAGTGACGGCTTTAAACTGAAGGAGGGTCAGTTTAGATTAGCTGTAAGGAAGAAATTTTCTACAATGAAGGTGGTGAAACATTTGAAACCAGTTGTCCAGAGAGGCAGCAGGTGTCCCGTTTCTGGAAATATTGAAGGTCAGATTGGACAGGGACTCTGAGGAACCTGACTGACTTGAAGGTGTCCCTGTTAGTTGCAGAGAAGCTGGCTTAGATGGCCTTTGAAAGGTCCCTTTCAATTCAAAATATTCTATGACTATGTGATATATACTTAAAACCAATGTGTAAGTAAATTGATGAGCTAATTAGATTTGTTTGTTTATTTATTTTCATTTCCAGCCCCTTGATACTGAATGGAAATGAGTCAAAAACTCTTTCAGCAGTGCTTTGTTTGTAGTAATTGGTTTTAGTGTTTTCTACAAGTATAGAAGCCATGTCTCATTCTAAAGGGAACCAGACCAGGAGCAGTGTAAAAATTTGACTTTCAACAGCACTACAAATCAGGTACAGGTGTCTTTGTGACTTTTTAAAATATGCACAGAAAGAGTCATAATGTATAAATCTTTCCAAGTTGTATCTTTCTGCTTGCAGAACTTCATGCTAAGACTGTATATGGAATTGGGATCGCCAAGATCATGACTACAGCGCTTATATCTAAAGCAATTAAAATCCTCTCTCATATGTCACATTGCACCCCACACTCATGTCTTGCTATGACCAGATGTAGTATCTAAAATTAGAAAATCTAATTCATTTCACCTCTGGAATACCATGTAATTAGGAACTTTCAATAAAAAAGTTTAATGCATGCCCAGTAAGAAAGTTTTTGTGTTGACACTGATGAATGTCTGAGCACTGAAGATGCTGTACCTCTAAAAGTATTTTCATTTTAAGGGATAAGTGATGTAGTTGGTGAATATGTAGTTTGCCACAGCATGTCTGGGTCTGTTTGGATTCTTTTGTATATTGCAATAAAGGTTTATTTTATAATTGCTTAATGTTTTAAAATATTATTTTTCTTTAATTAATAGATCTGAGTTCTATTTCCTTGGCATTTCAATCCTTTCAATAAAGGATTATTTCTTAAAAATAGGACAAGGTAAAAGCTTCCACAGTGCAGTGTAGCATCAGATATCGTATCAGGATTTCATAAACAAGTACATTTCTGTATATATAATGAATAATCCAGACTTCTGGCTGACTCTTAAGAAGGTAGTCAGTACATGAATTCAAGGTGATCCTGCATTATTTCCTTGACAGTGAAGGACAAACAGTTTTATTCGATATTAATGGATGCAAGAGTTTTAATGTTCACTGATAAAACTAAGAGGTTGATGCAATGGCATGCCAAAGAAAAGCACAATGTAAACTGTGAAAAATATTTCTGCAACGTGAACTGACTCCTTTCATAAAGCCATATATCAGAGAGTAGACATTTGTTTAGCAGGGATCCATATTCCACAGAAACTAATTGATAAATTTCAGTTTAATTGGCATACAGACAGCAGAGATAGAGAGTGCCTTTCTGGAAAAGGTTGGTAGTCTCATATCAAATGACCTTCAGTCTCAGACGGACATTCTGTAAATATGATGTTAATTTATTATGGTCTTCAGCATTTATTCAAAGACACAGTGAACAACAAAGTCGGAAGAAATAAGGCTATCCATCATCCCCATATAGGTGAAGGAAAAAAACCCAAGCTAGTTCTGTAACTTGTACTTCATTGCTATTTTGATTTGCAAATTCATTAATATGAAACATATTTAAAATAATGACAACATTTTGAAATAAAAAATAGAATCCATAGGAGTTATATTCCACTGTCAGTTTTTAAAGAAAGTCTTATAAGAATTATGAAACTACCACTAAAATCTGGAAAAAAGGGCTTTCCATTCAAAAAACAATTCCTTTTCAAAAACCCCATATGTACTCGTTATTTATGAAACGAATTGCCATACGTATACTTGCCTTTTTTTTCCCCAAATAATTTTGCATATGGTTTTTGTCCCAGGATCTTGCAAATGTTTGTACTCAGCTTCACACAAGCTGGGCCATGGAGTTAAGTTGGAATTCCTGAGTGACTGTGTGCCATCCAAGAAATCAACATGAAAGCTAGGGAATAAATAAAATTTTTTCTTCCTAACCATGAAAATTGATTCATGTTTACCATTTGCTTTTCTCATTATAAGCTTTGTCATGGAAACAAGTCATGGAATTGGAATGTAGGTTTTACTGATGCAGCTTTTAGTGTGGAACCATAAAACATCACCTTCTTATATTTTCTTTAGAGCTCATTCTCTCAGTTTTTCTTAGCTGGGTCTGCTTATCTCTAAGCTGCTGAGTTTGTCTGACTGCCATCCATATTTTTTTTTATTTTTCAAACTAGCTAAGCATCTACTGGCTCACTTGCTGATTGCCACTTCATAAGCAAACCAGAGAAAGAGTTAAAAAAAAAAAAAGAACTAATTGCCTGTGTATGTGTTCTCATTTTGACTGACTATTGAAGGAAGCCTAAGAAAAAGTTCGCCATAACATAATTTCTTATCTGAAATAGCTGACAGCAACTTATCAATGCTTCCCAGTCAGGCACCTCCAATGGAGCCTAATTCTCTAAACACTTGAGAGGCTCATTTTAAAATTAGAAAGACTAATTTTTGTATGCATCTTCAGTCAGTATTTCTGCTATTTGCATCATTTTAAGAGTGCTTACATCCTTTTGCTCTTCAACGTCTGTGGAACAGCATATGGATTGTCGGGTAGTGACAGAGTACTCTATCATGCTTTTAAGTAATTCTCACGTGTAATCTCCTTAGCAGCCATGGGGCCACACGTTTGTGTAATTGCTTCTAAGCATTAGGGACAGCAGAGGTTTTGCCTCCAATGGCTTTAGAAGAAATGAATTCTCAACGTCTCCATAGATGATAAAGTATTAAAAGATAAATGCAAATACAGGATCATTAAAGAGCTAAACAGGGATCTTTTCAGTTAATGTAAAAACTGTGAGAATTTCATATATTAATAAAATTTTAGCTTAGAATCTTTATACATAGAAGTCAGATATCTACCGCAATATTATCTCTACCTTGAGTCGGACGTTATGAAGACATGTTAATTTTATTTTATGTTTTTAAGCAGAACATTTACTTCAGGATTTTTTCCATATTTTTCTTTCTTTTCCAGAACCTAATTTTAAAAATATGGCAAGTAGATCTTGAAGGCATCACTAGAAATAATCTCATATCTCTTCAACTCCAAAGAAGTACTAGCTGTACTCAGACCTTCCATGTTTGTGCATTTCTCCTAGTGCTCCTCATTAATATTTTCATTTAATACATTGGGTGATTTGATTAATTGTTTCTGAGAAGTAGACCTGGATCACTGAACACTGATGACTGTCTGTCTTTTCCCGGGCAGGTGAATGGGGGCTCTAACTGGAGTAGTAGAGCTGCATCTACAGGAACTGAGCTTATTCTTGTGTACTGCAATGAACTATAGAAGTTATTACATTTATTTCCTACAAGTAATTTTCTAATAATTTTCTGATTTAATGCTATCCTTCCTTGAAACACATTGTTTTTTATTTTGTTATGCTTCTCTCCCCTTATAAAAAGTTGTGGGTTTTGTTATTTCATACTCATTCTCATTCATTGCATTCCACATTCTCTTTCTTACCAGAGAGACTTCCATATTGAATCACTTTTACTGTTCTTTAATCAATTTTTATATTAAAAATGTTATCAATTAAAATACAAGAAATGTCTGAGTTCTTCTGTATTCCCTTCTAGTTGAAATCTGTGTAGTTAAAATCTTCCTTATCCCCCAAATTCTCTGCTTTAAATGATTCTGACAACTTGTCACAATGACCAAATCTTCTTGATTTAATTTTTATCATGGATCAGAGCAGTGTAGCAGCCAGCCAGCTCTGAAATAGTCCCCTAACAAATTTTGAACCACGAATGTTTATACAACTTTGATTTTAATGAAACCCTCTTCACATTCTGTCCTTCCTCATAAAGTGTTGCCCTTTAACATTGATATTCTAGTCATGCCTTTATCCTGATAATGCTATTGGGCAAATAGCAGTTTGGATGAAGTCCTTAACACAAAAAAAATACTTATGCTGTACTCCATGCTGAGCCTTACTCTTCCCGTCACCTCCTATTACTTCTACCATCTATTGAAGAAATGCTCAAGTCAAGAGATGATAGGGAAGGGAAGGGTCAGGCTCTCGAGCAGTTGCTGGGGCTTTGCTTGAGGGGATCCTTCAGCTGGACAATATCTATGCAGAGACTTGGGACTGGGCTTGGAAGAGACATAGTTCCTGTCAGAGTTACTGGGGAAAATTGCCATTGGAGTCGTTCCTCTGCCTAAGCCCCATTGCCCAGACATCTTCTGCGTCTCATGCCTTAAATGAGCTATTGCTGGTGTCCAATTCATCCATTCAGAAGAATATTGCAGGTGGTAAAGCTAAAACCAGCATATTCCTTGTAAGATGTGGTGTAATGTGGTTTGAGAAGATGCTCTTCCACTGGATAGGTTTAGTTACTTTTCTTCAGAAAGAAATTCAGCTTTCACAAGTAAAATAAAGGGAAAATGTGATGTTGTAAAGAGAAGTGACAGCTACAGGGGGGATAAATGTATTTATTTAAGAGATCAAGGTGCCCAAGTGGATTAGAGATATATAGGAGGCTCTATTTTGCATCAGGCAGTCTGAAAAAAAATGGAAAAGCAGGAGTGAAAGAGGGACAAAATTGTGTCTTATTTAGTTAAACTAATGCAAAACTACATTTAGAAATCTTTTGTGTGTCTTTTGCTTTATATCATCTGGATTACATCAATTTTGACTGTGTTTTATCCAGTCTGTGGTTTCAAATATACTTTAGCTGAAACTGGTGCAAACTTGCACAGAGAACCCAGAATAACGTAACTTTTTCAGCTTAATTATCTACATGCCTGCAAGTTTAAGAAGACAGCTCTTCCAGTGTATATCCTACATAACTCCACAAGAAGTCTGAGGAGTGATATTGACTTACAACGGCAAAGGAGATAATTCATCAGCTTTGCTATAGCGGCTAGAAAGAAAAAGATTCTTAAATATTTGCCACAGTATTTTTTTTTTTTCAAATGTAGGAAATGTGAAACACAGCAGAATAAGAAAAACAGGTTTAGTGTTATTATGTCAGGATTGTAATATATTTTTAAAATCCAGTTTAACAAAAGGAACATTCAAGAATTGAATGCAAGTGGAAATGTGAAATATGGTCAGACTGGAATGTTGAACTTCACATCTCATGCATCATCAGCATAGAGCAAACTGATGTTTTACAGCATGCACCCTTGCTGACTCATTTTGAAAGTGCCAAGAGTTTTTCTTACGATATTTAGAGCCCTGACTTATCAGTACAGTAGACCAAACTAGAACTAGTGGGAAAATGATGGCTGCAATAAAGTTTCTGAGCAGCTGTCCAATTTTATGTTCACAAGGCACTCAGAAAAATATTTCATCCAATCACATTCTCAAAGAAGAAAAAGCATTTATTCATATGAAAGCATCAGGGATTTATGTATAAATGTATTTTTCTTGAAAAATTTATTTAATTTTAAAGTAATGATATTACAATTTTTTCTCTTTTGTGTGTGTGTGTGTTTAAAGAAATGGTAATTTATGTGAGATAAAAAGTATTTAAGTTTTGGCATGTTGCATCATAGTGTTTTGGGTGATGTAACACATCACTGATGCAAAACAAAGACTGATGTCTCTAATAATAACAAATGTCTTCAAGGTCTAAAAAGCTTGAATACAAGTTTATCCAGCATCACAGGATCATGGAATAGTTTGAGTTGGAAGGAACCATAAAGACCATCACATTCCAACCCCCTGCCTTGGGGAGGGACACCTCTCACTAGACCAGGTTGCCCAGAGATCCATCCAGTTTGGCCTTGAACACTTCCCAGGATGGGACATCCACAGCTTCTCTGGGCAACCTGTTCCAGGGATTCTCCAGCATCAGGGAAGAATTTCTTCCTAATATCTAGCCTACACCCAAGTTCTGTCAGTTTGAAGCCATTCCCCTTGTCCTGTCACTCCAGGTCCTTGTAGAAAGCTTTTTCACTTGAGAAAGAACATTAATATTATTAATATAGTTTAATATAGTTTTGTGACAGTTTTTGTCTTTGTTACAATTCTCATAGAATATAAGAGTAGAGAGTTCATATTTAGAATTTTTATAGCTGCAAGTCATACTTTCTAAATGCGTTGGTGATGTTTTTATGAATGTGGCATGCTGCAGTCTAATGTTTCACAAGAAATCCCTTATAGGTTTAAGATAATGAAAGTGCATCATAATTCAGTAAGAAAGAAAATTTTTCAAAGGTGAAGGGAGTAATCTGGCAATGCCGTCATGTTTGCTTCACCTGTCTTTATCCCATTCCATGAGTTTTCTCGTTTCTGCCCTCATGATCCTCTCCCCAGTCTCATTGGTAGGGGAGTAAGTGAGCTGCTGGGTGGGGTGGGGTATCTGCCTTCCCCCTGCTTTCCTGCTCTGAAAATGGGCTGTTCTTTACAAAGGTGCCCCTTCACAGCTCATTTCTACTGCCTTTAACCTTCCTTCCTGAAAGTCACCACTGCACCTTTCTATTAGGTCACAAAGTGACTTCTGTTTTTAAAAATAAAGAGTTTGTACCAACTAAATTTATGACCTATTTTGCCCAATTTATTTTCTTATGAACAGGATTACATACCCATGACATCATTGTAAAAGGTAGAAACAGCACCATTTCTATTATTCCTGTCTTTGACTGTGTAACATATTTTGTCATGATTTCTTTTACTCTCCTTATACTATTCATTTCGTTATACAATATCTGAGCAGGAAAGGTAATCAATCATATTGTCACATGCTTGGTACTCTGTGGTATGCAGTGAGAGAATATAAGCTTATGATAATGTTTCAGTCTAAGGCACTTTGGAGATCAGTGCCTGCAGTGAAACGAGTTTTTGGGAGGACTTCTTTGCAAAGACATTTTTTAAATTTTTTTTGTAATCTAGTTTGTGCTTTTATTTCCTTAAATTGACACAGGACTTTCTCTAAAACAGAACAGATTTTAAAAATCCATATTAAGGACCTGCTAATAATTCACACTTGAAAACAGAGGCTGATATAGAACCCTAGTTTGCGAAAGATCCCAAAGTGCCTTATTTAATGGCACCAAGGGATGATTTCACAACTATGCTAGCAAAAGACATAATTTAACAACCATCACAAGGCAACTAAAAAGGAGGGGGCAGAGAATACTTCATGTATTCTGACTTATGTAGTTATTCTTTTTACTGTCACCGTGCATGGAACAGAAACTGCTAGACAATGAAGAAAGTAACTGTAGTACATCACAAAATACCTAATAGCTCATGTTGGATGTACCCTTATTCATTGCGAGGCCTCTATCTCCCTTTCACAATTAAAAGAGGTTTTATTCAATGAAAACAATGTGAAAATGATGTGAGAAGGGAAGGGAAGGGAAGGGAAGGGAAGGGAAAGGAA